>NTHP01000019.1:4395966-4448634 GCA_003416845.1 Oplegnathus fasciatus
CATCACTAATATACTGTATATAAATAAAAGAACATGAGATGGAGTTTAATAGTAAGGTATGTCAGTGATTCTCACAGAGGTGTGATATCTCAGGATCTTTGCCCCTAACAGTTAGGGGAGGGGTGTCCAAAGCAAAATGAGAATTAGATCCATTTTAAAATGCTGGAATAATACAGGAATTTGTCCTGTTCCCTTTATTTTTGCAGTCTCCACCACACAATACTGACAAATCTCAGTTATAAGACAAAACCGTGGGTTAGGACAGGGGCACACTAATATGGATAAGCATCTTGTATCACACTGTGATTAATTTTATATTGCAGTATCAATATTTATCATCATATACATAATTTTCTGGAAACTCAATGCCTGTAGATAAAAAACCCAGATGGGAATGTCTGTTTTTGGCTAATCCAGTGAATTACATATCTGACAAATTAAGTACTTAATCAGTACTTAATCCTATAAATTCAATACTAGCATAAAACAGTCCTGCTTATTTATTTGCAACATTGCCAACAATGGCCTCATACAAACAGTTGGTAGTAAAGGGATAGCTCTCTCTTACAGTTGACAAATGTCTGTAGTCTCACTGTATATGTTGTCATATCACCCACCCCTAGTGACTGCACTATGTCCAATGATGAAGAAAGTCCTGTTGATACACAATCTACAAACATAGTGGATCCACAGAGCCTCATGGCTCAGACTCTGTCAGGCAGAGGCAGCAAGTACGTGAGAGGAACCCCCTGTACTTTAACACATCTACTCGACTGTTCCAGGTGTGGGCTACTGTACAGTGAGGACGTTTCCTCTTTCCATGTCTTTTTCAGACAGCATAAGTTACAACATAAGTCACCTTAATGCTCTTTGTTCATATGTGACTTTTGTGTTTGCCTTTGGTATATCTTTCTTGTGCAGTTTCTTTATTTGGCTCATAATAATGTAGTTGCATAATCCATAGTTTCTCCACATGAAGATTATTTCGTGCTCTCAACCTGAAATTCTGTGAAAGTTAAAGAGGAATGTCACAGCAAAGACTCAAGTTAGTCAGATAGACAGATGTCAAATTCCACTTTGTGCCAAGCGAGTTTGTAGTTTTTTTTCCAAGTATAAAAGATAACATACCCAGATAAAAATAACAAAAAAGAAAACTCTGGTAAAGAAATGAGTTTTCAAAAGGGGTAAGGCAGTGGTTTCCAACCTGGGCGTGGCAAACATAACCAGGGGGGAATGTGTGAAATCTAGTAGACTGATTAGACGTCTTTCAAAGCTGGCATTTTGGACTAGTCACACACAGGTGTAACTAATTACATTATTAATAGCTGCACAGCATTGCAGTAATTGCTTGAACAGAGCCATTGTTAATGCTTTTAGTTCCACCTGTTCCTGCTATGACAGGTCTGCTGTGAATAACGTCTGTGATTTTCATTAATTTGGGAACTATACAGAAACAAGGCTGCTCCGATGCTACTAAGGATATCAAGATCTGAAGAGTCTCTTTTAACGCTTCAAACAGGGGGCTTGACCAGAGCCACTGATAATCAGATGTGATGATATGAGCGCCATCCTGTGGTAAATGTAATGAATAACACTTTACAACACAGACAATTATTACCATGGCCATGGAAAATACTAATTTCTGATTGGCTGGTAGGTAAAACCAGTCAAACTTCAACCATTTTCTAAACCAGTGCACAAAGTACGTAACCATAGTAACAGTACTTCCTCTTCAGTTAACTCTCATTGGTGAAACAGACTTAATCACAATCATGGCTGGATTAATACACCAGGGACTACAGGGCAAAAATGATCTGTGGGCCCCTGTTGACCCTGTTTTATTATATTTTATATTTTGACACAGAGCACCTCCACAAGGTAGACAGGGCGAGTGATGATGAAATTACTAACTGACTTGGTTAGTTATCATGGTGTAAGTGCAGTAATATACTTCGTCCTGATTTAGAGTTAAAATAAGGTGTATTATTTTCCTATATCAGGACACTTGTAGATTGACAGTTACAGAGACCCTCTCACATGGTTACAACTGCTCCTGTTGTCACATGCTCATCCACCCAAATATGCCTGTGTGTGGTCACATGCCATCTGCGGGGATAAACAGCTTCACATGCACTCATAGCAACCACAAGGCAGAGCGTGCTGTTATTCATTACCTCTAACACAGATGTGGTGTAACGGGCGCATCACGACCCTTTCCAAAAGATCTTTGGATCGTTTCTGTTCAAGAATCGCAGGGCGGCCAAAAGGGTTTTAGATCCATTACCTCCTTGTTAATTTTGATTTCACTGTATTTGTATTGTACACTTTAACTTGGACCCTCAGAGTTACAAACCTGGAAGTCACAAGTCACCCTTAAGTGCCTCACTGCTCTGAATCAAGATTTAATTGGGAATGATGTCCCACACAATAATTACATAAGCTGATTATTTAGGATATTTTCATAGAATAGTCAGTTATCACCGGTGAAGAACAGGCTTGACTCCACATTTACTTATCATTACCAGACAACACTGAGAGATGCAAAAGCATGCTTCAAACAATGTCTTGGTTACTGTATATAGAAAAAAATATATAAAAACATCTCTTTAACTTAAAAAAAGGTCTTTTTCCATTATACACAGAATTTCTGTTTAGGTTTTGTCATGTCCATCACATTTGACTGCATGATAAGTCAAACTGGTGCTGTCGTCTCAGATATCTGATGTCACTCTGGGAGAAATGTGACTTCTTTGTGTTCATTTGGACGACAAAATTATGTAAAAAAAAATCCCCAAGGCACAATTACATAGAAAGCGATTGGCTTCACACTTCACGATGAATTAATTAATATTATCTAGTCCCATTATAAAGTACAATACACAAGCATAATACACTAGCTTAATTAATATGCAATCAGGTTAATTATAGTATATTTCAGCCAAAAAGACAGATCAAATGACTATTTATCTGCCTGCCTGTCTCTTATATTTGATGAGGATGAAACTTGAGTCTCTTGGTCTCTTCTTCACTGGTTTGCTTGCTGTTTTAAATGCTCTTTCTTTATTTTAATTGTCATGTGAATGTAACATAACATACCGATGAAAGGATGTCTTTTAACTTTCATGACACTGTTAATTTATGCTTTCATTGTGCTGGTTAATTGGGCGTTTTGTGGAACTGATGTAATTATTGGTGTGATATTTCCAACCTCTGAGGATACAGCCTCTATTAATCATGCCCCAAAGGATCATTACCAGTCTCAGGGGCACGTGAGGACCAATTCTTAACATCCTGCTGTTGTTAGGGGGACATTTGAGTCGTGAAGTTGTGACTTTTGTCCAGTCTTGAAAGTGATTTCAGGCTTGAATTTTATCATTTTGGATTTAAAAAGTGTTAATTAATTAAATTTACTTTTAGTTTAGTTAGTTAGTTTATTTTCCTGTGATATTACATGCTATTATATCCTGTGTTATTCCAATAGCAGTTTGTAATTGTATTTAGATATTTGTAGAGTGTCTGTCTAACATTTATTACAAGATTATTGTAGTTTTTTCCCCATATGACCAGTGGTGGAAAGTACTTTTACTCAAGTACAGTAGCCTACTTAAGTACAAATTTGAGGTACTTTTACTTTACATGAGTATTTCCATTTTATGCAACTTTACACTTCTACTCCACTACAACTCAGAGACTAATATTTTACTTTTTACTCCACCACATTTATTTGATACATTTAGTTACTTTTCAGATTCAGATTAATAATACAACACATAATCAACAAATAAATTACAATGTATTATTTTGGATAAAGATAAGACTTTATTGATCCCTTGGTGAAATTCACAAGCTACTGAGCAGTATATATAGTCGAAAATAAAACCCACTTTAATGCATCAATAATTATAATCTAATAATTTATTTGGAAATGGGCCATTCTGCTGGTGACTACTTTTACTCTTTGTACTTTGAGTATATTTTGATGTTAGTACTTTTGTAGTTTTACTTTACTTTAGTAAATTTTGAATGCAGGACCTTTACTTGTAACAGAGTATTTCTACATTGTGGTACCGCTACTTTTACTTAAGTAAAAAAAATGAGTACTACAACTACTGTGTATGACGTACTGTATCCGCTCTGAAGCGGAACTACAGTCAGTTGAGTTTTGACACGTCAGCTGTAGGCGCCGGACGCATTTAGACGTCGCACACGCCGCACTTCCTGGTTCCTCTGTGTTGATGTTCACCGATGTAATCTGTTTTGAGTCAAACGGTAATATTTTTCTTGTGTTTCTTACCTGTATTAAGATGCCATCAATTTACGATTGAATCCAACTAGAATAAAATCGATTTCCGGTTGATCGACTCTGTGATTCAGCCGCTTGTTGTGTCTTTTGATTTGGCATGCTGTCATCATCAGCAGGTATGCATGAACTCATCCACTGCATGTGTGCTTTATCTCTACTTTTTCACCTCATCCTTTGTGTGTCTTTATATTTGTCCTAATTCATCAACTGGAAAACATTTATATATTTTATCGTTTTGTTGATTTAAGTGTCTGCTGTCTTTTATTTGTAGGTTAACGCGACACCTTTAAGGTGACAGCTGCTAACTTCAGTGAACACATTAATTGATTCATCTGCTCCATAATTAGCCTTAATTGCTTTCTGTCTAGAGCTGCAACAATTAGTCGATGAATCAATTAGTTGTCAACTATTAAATAAATTGCCAACTATTTTGATAATCAATTAATCGTTTTGAGTCATTTTTTAAAGAAAAACTGTCCAAATTCTCTGATTTCAGCTTCTCAAATGTGAATATTTTCTGGTTTCTTCAGTCCTCTATGACAGTAAACTGAATATCTTTCGGTTGTGGACAAAACAGGACATTTGAGGACGTCACCTTGGGCTTTGGGAAACAGTGATCAACATTTTTCACCATTTTCTGACATTTTATGGACCAAATAACTAATCGATGAATCGAGGAAATGATTGACAGATTAATCGATAATAAAAACAATCGTTAGTTGCTGCCCTATGTCTGTCAGAGACTGATGGTGTCAGTGAGTGAGTGTGGACACATTGCATTAGTTTAGGACTTACTTCACAGTCAGTTTGTCTCTTTTCTTTGTGCTGTGGCCCCTGGATGTTTCCCCTTTCACCCCAGTAATGCCTGATTGCCCCATTTTTTTCTATTTCTATACAAACTAATTTCACAGATGTCTGCCTGTGTGTGCTGTTGTCTTCCTGTCATGTGCAGTGTGCGTACAGTATACACTGTACATATTAAAGGAGTCAGCTACTCATTCCGTCAGTCAGAAACATACTGTTTTAACAAGTGTAGTTGATATTTCACTGCCTGCAGCTCACTGAATGTTTAACTCATCCTGTATATCCAGAAGAGAAGATCATTACACAAACCTGTCTATTCAGTCTTGTATTATACTTTGTGTCTTTGTTCTTGCTGTTTGTAACTTTCTGTATTGTTGCCATTATGGCTGTGCTTTACAAAAAACGACAACATTTTCAATCTCAATGGGATTCAAATGATTGAAAAGAATCTATAATAACAGTTTCAGAGACATGCAGTTAATTAGCAGTCTTTTCTGCAGATTCGCTGAGGGCACAGCAGGTTTGATGCCCACTGCTCCAACATGGAGCACTCAGATTTGATCACACACAAGAACGGGCGGCAGAGGAAGCTGGCGGGCGCCACCCCGGCAGCCGACAACGTGAGGGACATGGACAGGGGAGAGACGAGCTCCTCTGAGCCAGATGTAGAAGAGGAAGCGGAGGGTCTCATCAGAGGGTCGGACTCTGAGGACAGGAGGCACAGAGTCCGGCCTGGGATCCGTGGCGAGTTGGGGAATGTGTCGCTCCTTCTGTTCCTCTACGTGCTGCAGGGGATTCCTCTGGGACTGGCTGGTAGCATCCCGCTGATCTTACAGAGTAAGAGCGTCAGCTACAAAGACCAAGCCTTCTTCAGCTTTGTCTTCTGGCCATTTAGTCTCAAGCTCCTCTGGGCGCCGCTGGTGGACGCTCTCTACTTCAGCAGGTTCGGTAGAAGGTAAGAAGGACACGTGTATACTGTTGATCTGTGTGGATACTGTTACCCTGTGAATCTTTTTCCTGATAACTTCTACGCCACCCCCACCTCCCACCTGATTCTGCAGAAAGTCGTGGCTGGTGCCCACACAGTACCTGCTGGGCCTCTTCATGCTCTACCTTTCTATGACGGTCAATTCACTGCTGCAGAGCGAGACAGGACCGAATGTGCTTACACTTACTGCAGTCTTCTTTATGCTTGCCTTCCTGGCAGCCACACAGGTGGGCAGTCATAAACACTGTGACACAAACACACGTTCAGGAAGAGAAATAAATCCCTGTACTCGATAGTTTCTCTCCCATCCTCCAATGGCTGTACCTTCTCTGCCCCTCAGGACATAGCTGTGGATGGCTGGGCCCTGACTATGTTATCCAGAGAGAATGTGGGCTACGCTTCGACATGCAACTCTGTGGGCCAGACAGCCGGCTACTTCCTGGGGAACGTGCTCTTTCTGGCTCTGGAGTCCGCAGACTTCTGCAACAAATATCTCAGAGTAGAGCCCAAGGACACAGGCATCGTCACCTTGTCAGGTATTAACCAACCCCTGACCTAATAGATTAACCACAAAAATAATAGTTTTTGTGTCACTTTACAAGAGAACAGTAATTTGGGTGATCAGTTGAGTCTATTTTCTAATGCTTTCTGTTCTTCTGCTGCAGACTTCTTGTTTTTTTGGGGAATGGTGTTCCTGGTGTCCACGACGTTGGTAGCCATCATTAAAAAAGAAAACGAGCACGGCAAAGGAAAGAGGAGAGTCCATGAGGAGACACAGGGCGTCATGGAAACCTATAAGCTGCTGTTCTCCATCATCAAGATGCCCACAGTCTTCACCTTTTGTGTCCTGCTTCTCACGGCTAAAGTACTTGACCATTACTCGATGACTATTTGGTGTACCTTTGAAGCATAACGTCGAAATCTTTATTTTTGCATGTTTGCTGCCTAACATGAATATCCGCTGTGAATTAAATGTTTCTCATGTGTTTCAGATCGGCTTCTCTGCAGCAGACGCAGTGACAGGTCTGAAGCTGGTGGAGGCTGGAGTTCCCAAGGAGCAGCTGGCATTGCTGGCAGTGCCCATGGTGCCTCTGCAGATCCTACTACCTGTGATCATCAGTAAATACACAGCAGGACCCAGACCTCTGGATGTCTTCTACAAGGCCTTCCCTTTTAGGTTGTAACACACAAACACACACAGAGACACACAACTCCAAGCACACACACATTCAGCGAACCAAAAGCTAACAGAGAACTGCTGGTTTGTGGTTGCAGGTTGCTCATAGGGCTGGAGTACGCTCTGCTGGTGTGGTGGACCCCCACTGTAAAACAAGAAGGAGGGTTCCCTGTTTACTACTACGCCATAGTGCTGCTTAGCTATGCAGTGCATCAGGTTTGGTTACTCTCTTTAATATCTTGTTTTTCTCCTCCTTTCTTCTTCAAGGCCTTATCATAGTTTTTCCAGCTGACAGGTGACTGCTTCTAAGAAAGAGCGATTTATCCACATTATTGCAGTATATCCAAGTCTGCTCGTAGGATGGGAAATGGAAAGTGACTGAAATGAGCCAAAATGACTATAATTGAGCACAGCAGGCAATTGGTTGCCATTTGTCGTTTTTAGGGATGGCAATGTCGGTCTGTTGGTTGGTCAGTTGGTCGGTCAGTGCACCACTTTGGTGAAATATCTGAACAACTATTAGATTGATTGCCATGAAATATTGTACAGACGTTCATGATCCCCAGAGGATGAATCCTGATGACTTTGGTGAACCCCTGGCTTTTTCTCAAACGCTAACAGGAGGTCAAAGTTTTCACTTATCATGTGAAATATCTCAACAACTACTGGACGGATTGGCACAAAACTTGGCACAGACATTCATGGTTCCCAGATGATGAATCCTGATGACTCTGGTGATCCCCTGACTTTTCTTTTAGCGCCACCATGAGGTTCACATTTGTGGTTTTGAGTGAAACGTCTCAACAACTGTTGGATGGATTGCCAGGAAATCTACACACATTGAAGCCCCCCTCAGGAATTGTAATCACTCTGGTGATCCCTTAACTTTTTATCTAATACCATCATCAGATCAAAATTATAATTTCTTTGGTTGATCACCAAATACCTACAAAACTAATGACATTCCCATCAGCTGTAGTTTCTGTGTATTGCTGATTAGCAAATGCTAAACTAAGATGGGGAACATGATAAACATTATACCTACTTAACATCCCCATGTTAGCATTGTCATTGTGAGCATGTTAGCATGCTGTTAGCATTTAGCACAAAGTACAGCCTCACAGTAGCATGGCTGCAGACTCTTAGTCTTGTGGATTTGTCTTTATTTCTGTAGAAATTAAAAGTGTAACTGTAATCTACTAACAGGTTGATCAAAACATGGGTTGAAGACACACTAATGGATGTTTGTTATGGTCTCATTTTTGACGTATAATGTCCCACATCTTCGATCAACCTTGTCTCATATCCTGTCTCTGCCTCCAGATGTCACTGTGCAACAGGAGAAAATCTAAAATATCAGGCACAGGAAAATATTTATCCCCTCTCTCTTTTTGTTCTTTTTTTTTTGTTTTACATTTTTGGCATATTTGAGTGAGGGGATGTTACGCTCTCATCTCTGGTAATTTGTTTTTCAACAGAGATGTGGTTCTTTGGCTTAGGAATAATTGATTATACATATTCTTTTTCTGGATCTTGGATCTTTGCCATCTGCTCATTAGGATCAATGCATCAATTAAGAAAATAAAATTGATGTGATAAGAATGAGGTCTTTAAATGTCTGAGAACTGATCAGCTTTAACAAACGTTTCCCATGTTGCCACCCCAGGTGGCGTTGTACAGCATGTACGTGGCCTGCATGGCCTTCCACGCCAAAGTGAGTGACCCCCTCATTGGCGGGACCTACATGACCCTGCTGAACACGGTCACTAACCTGGGTGGAAACTGGCCGTCCACTGTGGCCCTGTGGATGGTGGATCCACTGACCTCTAAGGAGTGTCAGGGGGCTGTCGGGCAGAGCTGTGGCTCTCCAGAGGAGGCAGGGGTAAGTAAACAGGGGAGGGGTGAGTGTGAGGGAAAATATGCACATATGCGGTGTATGTGATTAATTCTTCTTTTTGTCCCTGTTCCCACCTCCAGCTGTGTGTTAAGGAGGGCGGCGCTTGCGTGACAACACTGGACGGCTACTACGTGGAGTCAGTGGTGTGTGTTGTGATTGGTTTAGCTTGGTGGGTGTGGTTAGGGAAGAAAATGCGGCGGCTGCAGGAGCAGAGCCCTGCTGCATGGAGGTGCAGAGCTAATCAGTGATGACACTCTCATCATCAGCACCACGGACTCTTTTTTTTTNTTTTTGTGTCCCTCGCAGCTCTGCGTACTCTGCTCCAACAACGATTGAATGGTGGACATACTGTAACTCCACTCTCATCCGTCTGGTTTAGTCCCTCTGGTCCTGCTCGAGCTGCTCACACTTTTTCACCTCTGTCACCTTGAAGTACATAAATCTGATGAAAGACACCATTGTCTCTCTGGAGGTAAAAATCCTTCTCATTGTTACTCATCCTAACTGTAACAGCGCCCTGAAAACTGAAACAACCGGTCAGACTAGATAAGAACTTTTGTAGAAAATCGTTTTTTTTTGTTGTTGTCCTGAAACCATATTCTGCTGCTCGAAACAGCCTAACCAAACCAGACCTGGGTCAAAGAGTAGGATCAAATCATGTTCTGGGTTTGTTTTAACCCGCTTGGATAGGCAGATTGTTGGGTTGACTATGTGTGGAGAACAAGTTAAGCTGCTCTGTGCAGTTTTTGCCTTTGGCCCCAAATAACCTCTTGAAATTTGAGCTTTAGTAAACTCAGCACTTCAGACTCTGACTTGTTCACCCTCCTGGCCAGTCACCATTTCATCTGTATGAACAGGATACTTAAGGGAAAAGACAGCACATACACATGCACTCCTCCAAACTGACTGTGTACACTTGTGTGGATACGACTTCCTGCATCTTCTCACTACCTGATACTGTTTAACTCAGCCCATCTGTTAATCCATGTGAGTCAAACCCAGTGTGAAGAATATCTTTCATTGCTGTTTGACTGAGATCTCAACCAATGTTTTTTTTAATGATTATTTAAATACATTTTTCAAGTAATTTGTGCCTTGTTTAGTTTTTTTTTAATCCAAAGCCAACCTTGTTTGAGCTGTAGTTAAATAATTAAGGCAGGGAACATTACAGTCATTTGAAGATGAAGTTATTGAACTGATGAATACTCATTGTGTATCGGTAATATGCTGTAGTTTATTAGACACAAAACAACATGACTGCTTTCATTACTTCAGTTATTTCTGTTTTTTACTCAAAGTACACATTCCTTCTGAAGATTTTACTTTGCACAGTGATTTATGCCTATATATCCTCATATAACCAGTATCGTCAATCGTTAAATGAACTGGGATGTCTAAGATATTAAATGTTTTTTGTTGGAGCAATCTTTTATTTTTCCAAACTTTCCTTTAATCTGATCAGTTTTACCCATTTATAGGACCAATTCAAATCTTTATTAGCAATATTGGACAGCTTTTAACTGTTGCAACATCCTGGTTATCAATAGGGCCTGGTTGGTAAATGATTTCTGTGAAGGTATTTTTAAGTTGCAAGAAGAAAACTAATATTCAATATATATATGCATATGTTTATGTTTTTCAGCCAGGCCCTCGTATATATCTCGCGGCATTTTACAGTTTTATAGATGCATTACTATTGACACACATTGTGTGTGAAAGGCCAATATATTTAGTAACTATTAATGCAACAGGAGTCCTAATTTAGACACGTTTTGCAGTGTAGATCAAGGATCCCTCGGGAGTGGGACACTAACACCAGCCTGAAAAAGTATGCAAGTGAAAACATGCAGTGAATTTCTCGCCCCAAAAAACATTTCAAATCCCAGAGCACCAGCCTCGGTGAGAGACTCGATAAGCAAATGCCCTGTTTATGTTTTGCATATTGTACATAGAACTGAATGTTGCAGTATTTTCTCTAAAGCCAGCATTGAAAACCCAACTGCTCTGTCAAATGTAAATGTTGAAGCACACAATCAGGGTTCATGTAAGGACGAGACTCGTTTTGTTTCTGATTTCTTATGTTGGCTGTGTGAACCACGTAAAAGGTCCAACACTTTTGGATTACTGTTCTTTTTTTTTGGCCACTTATTCCTCTGATATGCACAGAAGTCCCTTTTGTTCTACATAAAACTCGCACACTGTGAGCAGATTCCCACACTCATCAGTTTTCATGCTACACGACTTTGCTGTGATGTTGATTTGTGCCAGCATGTCACTGTAATACGACAACTCTTCATCCGGAGAGCCTTTTTGCCATTCAGCACTACGTTTGATGTTTTGATTTTCTTTGACATTATATAATTAGATAGACAGTGTGACCCTTCATTTTAGCAACACGTTTTAGTTTATATATTTTTGATTGGGGTTTCAGATCAGTTACTTTAGTCTGTTAAACTGGCCGTTAGGTGGGTTTAATTTATCTCACGATGTTACCTCAGAACCCTTTAATTGAAAATGCTTTTTTTTAAATGAAAATTAGATTTTTTTTTAAATTTTTTTTTTACTTTGCACAACTTTTGTGTTTACGATGACTTCAATTTCCCAGTCATATAAAGAGAGGGTGCCACAGGGTGACGGTATAGTGAGAGATTTAAATATGCTAGCAGCTCTATAATGTTCCGATGATGAACGTGATGAACTTTGACATTCATAGGATGCAATGTTGATGAGATTTGAAACAAATCTTATGTAATTAAAAAAAAAAAAAAGCACACTTGTGAGGTCTCTACTTCTTTTTCCTGAAACTTTGAACACAGATGATCGCCGGCATACACAAAAGACACGATGTACTCTGTGTTTTTTTACATTTTATTATAATTTTCCTTGCTTCTCAGGATTTCTAAAATGTCCCTCCTAAACAAGTGAATGCTGATGCAAGAGGCTGTAAATGTTGCCCCAGGTTTTTGGAGCAGACAGGATCCAGATCAACTGGTGCCACAGTCTCTAATACGAATTCACTCCAGGGGTCTGACTTCCTGTCACCGCTGAGGCCCCGCAGTCCCCTGGGTGAAAAAGGGGGTCTCACAAAGCAGCACCGAGATCAGTTTTGGGTGGCGATGGTGATCAAGCTGAATTATGCCTGGTGATGCGTCACCTAATCCAGTGATGCATCCCACCGTGTAGCCCGCCTGAAGAGCAGATAATTGAAGTACGGTTCCCACATCAAATAAGCCATTCCACAAGTCATCCACAACACCAATGTCGAAAGAATGTAAAAAGTCAACATGTTTTTTTTTCTCGTTTAATTTAGGCTCTCTGATTCATCATCGATGTATAGCACAGTTAATGCATCCATTTTGTAAAACATCGTAAGACATAAAGCTATATTCATCAACACCGGAAACCTCTGCTTGTCCGCTGCTCACAACGAGGATGTGTTTGATCTTTTTCAATAACAAACCCAAATTCATATCATTTCATTAAGAGCCAGGAAGCATTTTCTGTCTAAGAAAAACTGTCAATCTCCCACTGGAAGCAATTTCTTCGCTGGCATTCATTCAAATAGCACAAAGCACTTTGGACGCCATCTCGTACTGTAGACTGACTGCATTTTAGAGTAAATCGCTTGCATACTGTGTGATGCGTCATCGCCTTTGATTTCCCGGCCGCACGAAGGCTGTAGCTCCTCAAAAGATTTCCAGTCCTACGAGTCCAGTTCAGAAAGGGAGGGTCAGAAGACGAAAGGTCATGAGACCTGAGGTGTCGGAGGAGAAGTGGTGAGGCGGTGATGTCGTTGGTAGCACTTTTAACGGCAGCGCGCTGGAGTCCCGGACCCACGCACAAACTCCAGGTTGTGACAGTATATGTAGTGTGCGGATGTGCAATTTTTGATTTTAATTGTCTTTAGCATCCATATCTTTTTGCTTCGTTTCTTAAAAAATATCAACAAAGAAAAACAAAACAAAAAAAAAAAGAGTCAAGAAATGAACTCTCCTAAAGAGGCGCGGCGGGTCATAGGTTCATACGTAGATGCTCGGGCCGCTTGGCCATGACAGGATAGGCTTGCTGCTTCATCTGAGCCAGGTTGACCCCGGCGGGCTGACGGATGGGAAGAGGGGCCGAGGCCTCGGAGCTTGTTGTGACGTCCATTTGCTCTGGGGTGGACAGCTCCATGGCCTGGTCCTGAGGTGACTGCAGGATGCTTGGTCCTCCGCCAGGGAGGAGGGGGTTCCGGGCCCAGCACTCCCCCCCTGAGAACTTTACTGGGCTGAAAGGACAGGAAGAGAGGAGGCATTTGTAACAATGACCAACATGGAAGATTTGTTTTCATGTGTCTTTTTTTGCCATTTTATTGGGTATTTTAACAATCCTCAAGAACCAAATTCAGCCACGGTGACCAGAATTGAGATGTGAATTTTTAGGAGAACAGACTTCTGTGTTTTATCTATTAGTCTGCATGATATAGAAAGCCAAAGCTCTTTAGTCTATATGTAATTATCACATATATGCTCTGGGACTGTCAGTTATTTGGCTTCAGATGGAGTAAAAAGCTACATTTGAATTGGGAAGGAATCTTGAATATTTTTAAATCAACAACATAAAAAAAACTGAGGACAGGTCTCTCAATGAGGGATATCAGGAATTAAACCAAGGAGACCCACTGTGGGAATATTGGGTTTACCAGTCGACCAGTATGCAATGTGACACGTTTGTCTCTAAAGTTCCTGCAGACACGCTGACAATACCTGAGAGGTGTTCTTGGGCTGCCCACGATCCGGCGAGGTGAGCGGATTTTTGGCTCAAATGAGAACTTTTCTTTGATGTTTTCCAGGACTGACGGAGCGACGTATGTGAAACCCTACGAGAACAAACACAAGTACGGTTGGTGCACGGTCACATACGAGGGGGCAGGTTGTGGGCAGAGCTCACAGAAACGATCGATTACTGACTCAGAAGGAGCAGTGTGATTCACAGAGCTCCACCCGACCGATGTGGTTTCTTGTTATTTATGCAGCTCTGTGAGCATTACAGCAGAGTTGTCTTTTAAATTGAATATGAGACAATACAAACTGATATTGCTGCTGAAACCATGAACTTTTTGGAGTTTTTCTTTTGTGAATCATCTTTTTTCATTTCCTGATCATGTCTGTCAAAATGAACAAAACAAACAGAAAATGGGGAAATGTAGTCGGAGAAGTTACCAGGAAGGCTTGATTGGCACTCTCGCTGAGGGTCGAGTCATCCGGGCTGTCGACTGGTGTCTGACTGGTGAACTTCGAGTCAAACTGACTCACGTCTTCAGCTGATTGCTGCGAAGACAGAGGAGAAGACAAAGCACAGGTGAGGAGGTGCGGCAACGTGAGCAGATGTGTCAACTAACAACACGTGGGTCTGAAACAAGAGAAGACCCGGGTGCGATTACCTTATTGAGTTGGTTTAATATAGGCAGGGAACCAGGGTTAAAACTAAACTTAAGCTACTCAAGTAGTATTACTGGACTAACATTTAACATTCTCAAATTTCCCACCCTGAAACTACAAGTATGAGTATCCAATTCCATATATTCCTTGTGGTCCGCTCCTCTGATACTCACCAGGAAAGGTTTAAAGGGAGGCTCCACTTTCCGAGCCAGCAAATCCTCCCAGTTGATGTGTCGAAAGAAGGGATGAGCCTGCAGGATATCAAATACAAACAGAGTGCTACAGCATGAACAGAGGGCCGTAAAACACAGCTGCTCAGTCTGGGAATATTTAAACAAATTTCCATTCATGCAGCCACAGCTTTTTCCAATGTATGAGAGAGTTATTACAAGTTTGTCTTCAGGGGGATTGTGGGACAAGGACTCTGCATGTTAAAGTCTCTGGGTTTGCAAAATTGTGCTTCAAAAAATGATATAAAAGCCGTATGTCGCTGTTTAGTGCTCAGTAGTGAGTCGGTGTGTCGTCCATGTTCTCACCTGCACCTCTGTGGCATCTCCTGCGCCCGCTCCCAGCCGTGACGAGGCGTTTCTCTTCAGCAACTGTGCAACCAGGATTCAAATGTCAGAAGGAATACTTGCACAACAATCCCCGGGCTTATTTTGGATAAACACAAGTAGTGTAAGCTTTAAACAAACAGGAGGAAATACCCGTTTCAGGAGATCTCTAGCTTCTTGTGTGAGGTAGGGCGGGAGGCTGAGCTTACACTTCAGGATCTTGTCAATGGTCTTTTTCCGGTTTTCGCCGGTGAACGGTGGCTACAGCGGGAAGAGAGAGAAAGGGGTCACTCAAGCATCACAAATTATGATTCATATTTTATAACAGCGTATTAATGAGAGTGAAAGCTTTTTTTAAAAATGTCGTTTTCACTGACCGCTCCTGTGAGCATGTCGTACATCAGGGCGCCCAGACTCCACCAGTCCACCGCTCTGTTGTGTCCGCTTCTCATCAAGATCTCCGGGGCCCTGCAACAACGCGAGCGCACACATTTCTCACTGATGAACTGACGCTAACGAGTCAACAGTAAGCATGAAAGAAGAAGCAGAGCCAGTGTGCGAGTGGGTGAGGAAGCAGCTTACATGTATTCGATGGTACCACAGAAAGTGTGGGTGACCGTGCCGTCGTGAATTGACTCTTTACACAGCCCAAAGTCTGTCAGCTTCACATGACCTGGGAGGAAAACAGACGCAGTTATTTACAATTCTCACACCTTTTTGAGGTGGATATACAAGAACATCTGCATTAAATCACAATAAAGTCTTTATCTACCGTTATTTATGTGACATGCATGATATTTGTGCATATGGATGGTCATGTTTTATGGTTAAATACAGAGAAATTTAAGACCTTTTTTGGACAAATCGTGCAGGAAAGGTTTCTTCACATGCACACATGTATACAAACACACACACACCTTGGCTGTTGAGCATGATGTTCTCGGGCTTTAGGTCTCTGTAGATGATGCCCTTCTGGTGCAGGTGGCCCAGAGCCATGGAGATCTCTGCCAGGTAGAAACTACACAGAAAAACAGAGAGAACATTTCAATAAATACAACCAACTTCACGCCAAAAATGATTTCTAAATAAGGATCCACAAGCCTGAATCTGATATGCATATGGTATTAATATAACATATGTTTGTGGTCAGTTTAACCCATTGTTAGGTTCATTTTACTGATGAGCCTTGACTGGTGAGAAGCAGGAAGTACTGTTGCTATAGATACCTGCAGTTAATATGCCTTGTGCGCTGACTTAAAAAAATGGTTAAACTGTTCATCAAAGCTGTGTTTGAGGTGTTGTGAGATACAGCTTTAATAGACACCTGCCAGCCAATCAGAAATTAGTACTTTCCACTGTGACATGCTGCCGAGGTGTCTGTACATCCCTATTTAATACGAAAATGAACAACACTCACCAGGCCGTGTCTTCCATGAAGATGCCCTCCCTCTCCAGCTGCATGAAAAGTTCTCCCCCTGCAGGTGAACACATGCTGTTAACATGGGTGACACACATACAGCACACACACATTCCTACCATCTGCAGAGGACCCTCTCTACTGACCTCCCTGGAGGAGACAAGTTGAAGGAAGAGGTGCCTATCAAGCAAATCTGAACTGAAAGCTTTCTGGCAAACTAACCCACAAACACAACCTGATTCCTTCTTCGTGAATCACACTGGTACATCTGCCGTTTCATGGAAAGTAGAAGTGAGAAACTGAGCTACAACCTGTTCTACATGATTTTTCTGTTGTTTTGCCAGCGTGTATAAGAGAGGTTGTGAAAGACAGAGGTGTGAGTGTATGAGACAAAAGCAGAGAGACTGTGCGTGTATCTTAAGTTGGGTCTAATTATTTAAGCAATACAAGCATTAATCTTCCTGCAGAGTGTGTGCCAGGTGTGTATATTATCTTGTACTGACCGCTCAGGTACTCCAGGATGAGATACAGCTTTCCTCCGGTCTGGAAGGCGTAGATGAGATCAACAATGAAGGGGTGCTTCACTTCCTCCAGGATGTTCCTCTCTGCCTTGGTATGGGCCGTGTCCTTGGCGTTGCGCACAATCATAGCCTGGCGCCCCCCCACCCCGAAGAAGCATTATCAACGTTAGTCAAGAGGCAGGAGAACGTCACTGAGTGCCCATGTTTTGATCAATGCAGATGTAAAATACTACACATGGAGAGAAAACCAAAATATTCCACTACACAACATCCAAGAGGCAATTTGGGTGACTGTCACTGAGATAGAGGAGTGATATTTCTTAATTATTTCTAATCTAGTTTAATAAATAGTTAGTTATGCTTTTACAACTCACTACTCATGCAAAGAAATGCAACACTAAAGCTTTACAATGAAAACTGCTTTAAAATCAATACGTTTATATTACAGTTCAATGGTGTCAACAGACTGAGCACCACATGTGCACAGCCAGTGCCTTCTGCTCCTCTCCACACTCTTCCTCTTCTCTCTGCCGCTCCTGCCTCTGTTTATGTTTGCTAACCACTTCTGTCAGAAAGCTAAAGAGCTGCCCGTCAGCAACAGCGTCGTCTCCGCTCTGAGCGTTGACGACGACAACAGATGGAGCTCTGACAGGCAGACCGAGGCTGTGAGGAGACCTTTGATTTAAAGGGTGCAGTGCAAGCATTGATTTAAGAATTATTTGTTGTGTTCTGAATTTTTCTGCTCGCAAACTGGGCTTTTGTTCACTTCACTGGGCGACCAAAAGCTGTCAAAAGTAACCAATTGTCACCCGCGATTGCAGAGCTACTATGCTGTCGGGCATTACTTCTGTTGTATAATCTGGGCCCATGTTTATCAAGCATCTCAGAGTCACTGTAGTTCAACCTCAGAGTGGGACTTGAGTTATTTATGAGTCTTCACACAGAGCAAAGAATCAAAGTTCTCATTTAAGAGTAAATAACATGGCTGGTATTTGACACTCAGACTCATAAAGAAAAATTAATGACGACTTCTTGCAGTTTTTCGCTGGTTTCAAAACACCGTTGCTATGTTTTCTTGTTTTTAATTCAGTTTAAACTGCAATAACATTTAAACTTTTTAAGCTGTGGAATTATTGGAATGATTATCTTGGACAAAATCTGACTACAGAGAAGTTTTGCTCCAATTTGATCTTTGAAAAAACTTGTTATTCAAATCAGCTGTTCCAACGTTCTGTTTGTGTACAGCTTCAGGGAAGCATACTGCATATTTGTCTTATTGTGGCTCGCCTGCTGGGAACTCCCAACAGGTTAGGACAGTTTCTGCAGCTCTGCTAAAGCCGGGAAAAGACATGAATAATGTCCGGTTGAGATAGTTAATAAAGTGCTTTCACTCCTAAGCCTAAATGCAGGACTGCATGTGTGTCACTCTGACAGTTTTGGGCAAGTCAGGACTGATTTCTTACTCTGAAATGTTCCATAAATATGGGCCCTGCAGGCCTCCATCAAAGCTGGGCTGCACATACAGTAAATGCTTGCCACTTTGAAGCTTAATGATTGAAACGACTGGTTGAAACCTGGCAGGTCTTCCAACGTGTCACTGGGGTCATTTTAGCCAATCAAGCAGAAGCAGCGTGAATATCAAGCGGACTCTAATGGGCTGAGGCAGAGACTTTAAGTGCCAAGGCTGCAGCAGCGCAACGCAGATGGCAATCTACCAACTAGCAATGAAATCTTACCCCACCACTGGCTTCAAGGACAGCCAATATTTGCAGACAGAAGCACCAGAATGTTTATTTGTAATCACAAGCATGCAATTATGTTCACAGGATACAGACTGAGAGCAGCTGTATAGCACTCTAATTGAAGTGATTGATGAGGGAAAAACATGAAGTACCTTTTTTAAAACTTTCATGGCAAATATTTTGCCCGATGCAGCTCCGACAACTTTTCGGACTTGAAAAACCTGCACAGGAGGTAAAATGATAAACATGTTTAAAATAACCATATCAACACTTGAAAGAATTAGAAGGAAAATAACCCAAAGTGTGTGTCTGTACGAGTGTGTGCATGTTAAATACACTTTCTCAAGGCGTGCTGCTTCTTGGGTACCACAAGTACCTTTCCATAACCACCTTTCCCCAGGACCCGCAGCAGCTCGAAGCACTCCGGCCGGATGTTCTCCGTCCCCTGGTTGACGTTGTCCTCCGATATCTCAATCTTCTCACAGTCGTCCATGTTGCTGCAGAGAGACATTGAATTCATTGTGCTCACGCTCGTTTTCGACCAATTAAATCTAAATCATACATTGACACAAGCACACGTGGACATGTTGAATACTTACAACTCAAATCCACTGCACTGGTCCATGATATCATTGATTTGAGCCTGGAAGGAAAACACAACATAATTACAAGTTATTACGTGTTTTTGTTCTAATGAGGAACTGGAGGGAGAAAACGTGGCGTCAGAAATTACAGTTTGATTAAGTGACTTTGTTTTTGTTTATTCTTTCTTCCATCTTTTATCCAATAGGTCTGCAGGAGCTTTTAAACTCATAAGGACATTTCCATATTTTCCTTTTCTTTCTTGTGTTTAAACACTTTATGTCGGTTTAACTACTACGGTTGTAAAGCGTTTGTAATATTTGACGTCCTGCACAAAGAAATTGCTATAAACAGGGTGATGACTCCAATTAAATATAGAATAAAGCTGATTCATATCAAAATAATAAATAAATGTACTTTAGAGGACATCATATAACTATTGAAACAGCTATAATAGGGCTGCAACTAACCATTATTTTCATTATTAATTAATCTGTCGATAATTTTCTCGATTAATCGATTAGTTGCTTGGTCCATAAAATGTCACAATGTCAGAAAATGGTGAAAAATGTTGATCACTGTTTCCCAAAGCCCAAGGTGACGTCCTCAAATGTCTTGTTTTGTCCACGACCCAAAGATATTCAGTTTACTGTCATAGAGGACTAAAGAAAGCAGAAATATTCACATTTGAAAAGCCAAAATCAGAGAATTTGTACACTTTTTCTTAAGAAATGACTCAAGACAATTAATTGATCATCAAAATAGTTGGTGTCTAATTTAATAGTTGACAACTAATCGATTAATCTACTAATCATTGCAGATCTAAATCTGAGTGTTTGTTTACAACCTGACATGGTTCCTGGCCTGCAGTCTGTCCGGATGAGGGTCACTCAGATAGCTCATCACATATTAACATTCAGCACTGCAAGTTTGTTCTCATGCACCTACATGCATCTGTCTGCATACATCTACTGTAGGCAAGGGAATGCGGTGTGTGTCTATGTGTGTGTGGTACTGGTGGTGGTAGAGGGGGGCTACTTTCAGGGGATTTGCAGTAATTATATGACAAAACGCTGGCAAGTCTCTCCGGGTGCTGAGCAGAGGCTCACGGGTCAGGGGACCGAGCACTCTGGGCCGGGTAATTTGTAAATGTCATTCAGGTGGAGTCCTCTGTCAGCCAGCGGGAAGGGGAGGGGGGGAGGTGGGCAGAGGGGGGGCAGGGAGGAGGAGGGGCTGCAGTGGTCTTTTCTCATGTAGATTATTCTACAACAGATGCTGAGTCCCTCTTCCGCCTTTGCCTGCAGTGATGGCTTTAGCTTTCCTGATGTGTGCAAAACATACTGTTTGACATATTACATGTTCAGTGATGTGGATACCAAACATGAATGAATTTGGAGGAATATTTTTCCACTGGTTTTGTTTTTCAGTTTCTGTCATATCTGAGGTCACAGTCCAGTGGGTTTGGTTGTTGTAGTTGTTCTTTATTACTGAATTTTTATTATCTATATTCATAATTTATATGCATTTTTTTATCACCACCATTACACTTAAGTATGTGTGTGTATGATTAGGTGATTTTATTGATTGGTTTATTTTGAAAATGTATTAATTCAAAAGGTAATATCAAGCACAAATACCATTCTGTGGTTCCAGCTTATTTTCTCTCTTTTATAACATTGTAAAATTAATATCTGTGGGATTTTGCCACACAGTATAGTGTGCAGTGAAACGATTAGTGGCCATCTCTATAAACTTTGCATAGCGGTACTACAATACACAAGCATATGAAAAAATGGTATATAAAAGAGCAAAATATGATATCAGTGGTATTAGTACTAGTACTGGCAGTTATTCATTTTCCATCGTCACCCCCTGTTATCTCAGTAAGGTAATTTACCAGTAGCTCTGATGTCTCTCTAGTGTTTTGAACATATGATAAAATTTCTTTTGAAAACTCTGGTCTCAAATTTTGAAATCTGATATTTGTTGCGGCCACATTAGTTTGTCTGAAGAATGTTCATATTTTAATTAGACAGTAGACTTTGGGGTCCTTATATGAACAGGTCTCGCCGCATTTTAATAAAAATTATAAATATATATAAATGAAAATGAATGGAAGCAGTGTGCTGTATATTAAATGTTGTTTTATTTTAAAAATACATTAGAGTGAAGATAACTCCATTGAGTTGAGGTACTTTGTCACAGACCAGTTGTACAGCTGTGTTGAAGTGTAATCACCAGAGCATGGCTAAGCTGGACTGTCAGCAAGAACGCTCCTGTTCCAATTGCAAACTTATCACACTGTGTCCCCCCATCAGGAGTTTGGACTACTGTGTTAAACGTACCAAGTTCAAACTCCCAAGGACACGAGCCCGGACTTGGCATACTCTGCATGGAGTAAGGCATATTGTAAAGTAGAGAATGGGCTATGGAGATGGAAAGCTTGACAAGGGTAGCAACAGTAACTAGGGGGGGCGCAGCTCAGCGAAGGGTCAGTTGTGCTCCTGTTTTACTTATTACATGTGTTAATGTTTTAATGAGCTTGGTACACATGCACATACTGTAGTACGTGCATGTATATTTGTATTCTATGACTCATCAGTAGCCAGATGCGAGAGCCTTGCTGATTAGACCTATGATAGCCCAGTCGACATATCAGCCATCCTGCCTGCATATAGTGTTTTTCCCAGTTTTACTTCATCAGTGCAGTACAGTCAGACAGCTCCTACTGATGCACTATTACCATTATGTCTGAAAGGGGCATCTCATTTTCTTCTTAAGTGGCCAATCAGCGTTGCCTCAGAGAAGGCTATTCATGTATGTCTGTCCTCCAAATAGATTCTCCAACCACAAAGCCACAGCTGTGTTGAAGGGAATATTTTGCAGGTCAAAGTGACACTGATTGATATTGAGTTTAACGAGTGTGTTTATCAAGATGGGTTCCATTCTTCCCTCAAAACGTCAAGGACTCCATCAGCTTCTCAACAACAAGCCAATGGGGACGCTCTGAGGCTTATGCCATCTGCCCTTTTAGATATTCTCTACTCAAGGTGTGTTTTGGTGACCGGTGTGTTTAAATCTGATTACAGATATCATTCTCTTGAAACAAGCAACCAGCATGTTTAAACATTCCAGACCAAGGTTGGTCCATGTCTGCAGATGAAAAACAAGCCAAGAAATCTCCCTTTTATTTGAATTTGCAACTGATAATTACCGCAGAAGCCAGAACAAAAGCTTAAACACACGAAGCAGTGACCTGAGGAAACTGTAATTAATGGTCAGTGATAAATTCAGCACCCAGTATTAACTGATTATCAAACACATTATGACAAGGTTCTATGATATCAGTGTTGGCACATGTAGCAGGTATTTAAAGTAGAGTTAAGAAAAAATCAAGGTGGTGTACAGTGAAATATTGCTAGTAAAGTAGTGTATTGATGCAAATGAAACATAAACCTTCACGCATGACTTGAAAGACGCATCATGGAAAGACCAAGGGAATGGAGAGACATGCTAGAGAATATAATTGGACTAGAGTCAAAAGGATGACCATGCAGCTCAGTCTTCTGTACTGCAGTGGTTTGAGCTAAATGCTCACAATGATAATTAACACGCTGTTGGTTGGCAGATATTATGTTTATCATGGTCACCATCTGAGCATGCTAACATTTGGTAATTATCACTAAACACAAAGTACAGCTGACAGTAATGTAAATGTCATTAATTTTTAGCAGGTATTTGGTCATAAACCAAAGAACTGGATAAATTAAAAATTTGACCTGATGGTGGTACTAGATGAAAAGTCAAAGGATCACCAAAGTCATTAAATATTAGGTTCCAGGGGCCTCATTTCTAAACATTGTGTACGCACAGAAGAAGGCGTACACCACTTTCTAAACAAACTATGGGATTTATAAGAAACAAACTTGACAGGAGAATGTGCGGTCCTCCACAATAACTCAGACCCATGCGTATGCACATAAACTGGAGAAATAAGAAACTGCGACTCGGATGGCAGAAGGATGAAACGCCAGAAACGGTGTGAAATTGATAGATTGTGTAGAATCTAATCGAAATATTACCTCTCAAGTATCATATATAAAGAATTCATTTGCAAAAAGGGATAAAAGCCATTCTTACAATGAATAAACCAACACCTGTTTGATGGATACAAAAAAAACATGATTTAGGATAATAAATACAAACAGAGATATCTGTTATTGCAAAAGAACCCCTCATATGTTCTGTGATTATTAAACAATACTTGCATGTTATGAAATGTATTCTGATAAATAATAAGGTGAACAGTCGGACAAATTACGTTACACTGATGCTGTCTTCGATGCCCCAGTTCGGGCAGATACGAGTGCATAGTTTCATATATTGTTATCATATATCATATATTGTGTTTTATAATGTGTTTATTTTTGTGGCTTTTAGTTTGTTTTATCTCTGTGTTTTAAATGTATTTTGTTTTTATTGTAAAGCGCTTTGTAATTGTGTTTTGGTTTAAGTGTGTCCCCCTCGCCTATGTCACTACTCCACTCAGGAGGGATTCCCCGATAATTCCTGCCAGTGTCTCATGAGCTCCGGTGTGGTGCGCCACATTTTGAGTTGATTGTGATTTATAAAGGGATACCGGCGTAGGATGTGCATGCTCATTGTGTTATAAACCAGAATATTTTTGTGCGTAAGCACTTTCTGTGTTTCGTGAATCCTACGCACAGTTTTATAAATGAGGCCCCAGGACACCACCGTCAACGTCACCGATGACATCAAGATTCAAGATTCAAGATTTTATTTGTCATGTGCACAACAATTAAATGGAAGCAGTTTTTGGCAATGAAATTCTTAAGTCACACGCTCCCTCTAACAATGCTCAAAAATAGGTAGAAAGAAAATCACACAAGTAAAAATTACTAAAAGTTCAAGATATAGGAATAGAATATAGTATATAAAATAAAACATAAGAATATAAAATAGAATACAAATAGAAATATAATACTGTTGAGGCAGATGTGCAGAAGTGATAAAATGGAGGTATAAATGGTAGTAATAAATATATATAAATATATATAACGGAGATGTAAACAATAGAAAGAGAGATGTAAAATATATAGACAGTGGAGGGGTAAAGTGACAAGTATTAAGTATTAATAAGGTGCGAGTGAAGCTCAAGAGTTCAGCAGTTTTATGGCCTGAGGGATGAAGCTGTCCCTGAGCCTGGTGGTGCGGGCCCGGATGCTGCAGTACCGTCTGCTGGACGGCAGCAGTTTGTGGCTGGGGTGGTTGTGGTCTTAAATTATCCTGTTGGCCTTCATTCCTACACCACTGGGTGGTGGCTCCATCCTGGTGATGTGCTGAGCAGTTTTCACCACCTTCTGTAGAGCCTAGAAGTTGCAGAGTATCCTGGAGTCCATGTTGAGCCTCAGCAGCCTGCGGAGGGAGAAGAGCCGTTGTCTGGCTGTCTTTATGATGGTGCTGGTGTGGTGAGTCTAGGTCAGGTCCTCACTAATGTGGCTCAAGTTTTGTGTTTTGCTTGACTGAAAGCAGTGGAAAACAAGCTTAGCAATGCAAACAGTTTTAGGGCAGACAATCCATTCATGACAGCTTTGGAAACTGGCATAAAGCCACTGCAAAATTCAGGGAACATGAAAGATCCAAGTTGCACATCGATTCAATTCACGCTGCTTTGGTTAATGTGCCTATCAATGCCCTCCTGTGAGATGCTCTTGCCAAACAGCAGGGAACCGCACGACATGTTTTGGAACTACTGTTTAGATCCATTAGATTTTCTGGGAAGCAAGAGGATCCTGTTCAGGGGTGACACCACAAGTGATCAAATACGTTGTGAACTGATGTTGGAACGCACCTATGGTCTCCCTAAAGAACAAGAGTGGATGACGAAAAGAGACAATTGGATGTCTAACACTATACAAAGTGAAATTATCCAACAGTTTGCCCATGCAATTCAGAGGGATGTTGTCGTCCGTTCATCGGAATCCAGATTTTATGGATTAACAGCTGATGGTACTACTGACGTGAACACCACAGAGCAGTTCTCATGTAATTTGCAATCTGTTGACAGCAGCCTTGAGTCTCATTGTTTATTAGTAAGATTTCATAATGCCCACGACAGCACTGGACAAACTCTGTGTTTTTAAGGCTGAACATTTCTATCAAATGCCTTGTAGCATATTGCTTTGATGGAGTCAGTAATATGTCTGGGCGTTTTTCCAGGCTTGCCTTAAAGAATTATGCCCTCAGTCAATGTATGTGCACTGTAACAACCATGCACTGGACTTGGTTTTCCAAGAAGTTGCTTGCAAAGTGATCCTTGTGGTCGATACATTGAACTTTGTATGGGGCGTTGCTGAAAGATGACAAGAAAAGTCTCAGAGGGGACAGCAGATCAAAGATCGGGGGACTGTGAAACCAAGCCTGAAAAGGGAGAACATTTTTCAGTCTTCTCTGTAGCCAAGCACTGTTGGAACCCTGCAATGCAGTGGCCCGGAGCCTGCAGAGCTCCAAAGCAAGTACCCTTGGTGGACTTGAATGCGCATATGTGCTTAAAGATTGCATAGCGGCACTTCAAGATGATGAAATTGTGGAGGTGAAGGTCCACAAAGTGGAAATGGACCTGAAAATGCCAATCACCACATCAAGAGTGAGCAGAACCCAGGGTTGTTTTCATCAAACCACGGAACCAGAGGCAGTGATTTGGCGATGTGAGTTTTACGAGGCTGTTGACTTGGTGTCAGCGGAGCTGAAGAGACGGTTTGATCAAGAGAGTATGACACTAGCAGCAAACCGAGAGAAGGCAATTATAGTGGCAGCAGAAGGAACAGTTGGTTTGGAGCCCCCTCACCTTCCCAAGGAGCTGGACACAGGCCGCCTTGATCTCCAGCTCAAACAAAATGCTTGGCAATGTCACCAGAGAGTCTCCATGTAGCACAGTGAAAGATGTAACATCATGTGTATCTAAGGTCCATCCTCAAATGAGAGCTCTGTGTACGAAGACTGAAAAACTCATGCAATTGTGTCTGTTTATTAGTTTATTAGGATCCCCATTAGCTACAACACTGAAGCAGCTATTCTTCCTGGGGTCCACAAAAAAGCTGTACAATTGTGACAATACAATCATAACAACTTACATCATAACACACTGCATTACAAAATAAACAGGGCAAAGACTGGAACACACAAACAGACAAGACAAGTTCCTGACTATGCAATAATCAAAATATTGGAGAGTATCTGGCAGTGTTGGGTAAGATTCCTTTAAATACATTTTCTTTAAAGTTTACTGATTACCTTGCAATTGTAGCGTCCTCTTTTACACTGTGGTGTGCTGGGGGGGCAGCACATCTCAGAAGGACACTTCCAGACTGGATAAACTGATCAGGCGAGCAGGCTCTGTTGTCGGCATGAAGCTGGACTCACTGATGACGGTGGCAGAGAAGAGGACAATGGACAAACTGCTGGACATTATTGACAATGCCAGCCACCCCCTGCACACCGTCATCAGCAACCAGAGGAGCCTGTTCAGTGGAAGGCTGCTCCTTCCCAAGTGCAGGACTACTCGATTCAAGAACTCCTTTGTCCCCCATGCCATCAGACTCTACAACTCCTCACTTGGGGGGAGGAGGAAATAGAGTATAGAGGACAGAAGGGAAGGAGTGGTCGTTCTCCTCACTCACTCACTGTGCAATAACAATCTGGACACTCTTCTTCTATCAACCGTTTAAGTGCAATATTTTAATTTTGATTTGACTTCTTACAGTTTTCTATTTTCCTATTTTATATATTTATCTTAAGAGTCTATGTTTATCTTATATTGTATTTTATACCTGTGTATGCTACTGGACATCCAATTTCCTTGAGGGAGACATCCCAAAAGGATCAATAAAGTGAAGTCTAAGTCTAAGTCTAAGTTTAAGTCTAGTAACATAATTTGTTGGATTACTCCAACACAGTAACTTACCTGATTCTTCTGGGTTATCCAAAAGATCCACAAGTTAGTTACAACATTTCTTTCATTAATCAACCAAGTTAGATACAATCTGCTACCAAAGCTGGTAGTTACCATAGTCATAATTATGCGCCAAAGAATATTTATGTATGTACATAACTATATGTACACACATCTATGTATGTTCATACACATAACTTACCAACTAATGAAAAATTTAAATAATATAATTCTAACATAATAATGATGTTGTTACAATGGATGAGGTCCCAATTAAGAGTGTTTGACCATTTGAATGTAACTCACCTTTACACTCATTTTGAAATCACGTTTAGAAAATATGGAAAACAACTTCTCCCAACTTTCGTAACTCATTGCAAATCACAACACGGTCTGTTTCACTCCAGTATCCTGGAATACAAACACAGACAGACCCTCCCCAACCACAAGACACATCAACACAATCAAACTCACATTTTATTTTGTTAAAAACCAGCCAATTGATTAGAAGGTAAAATATGCTTCCATGTCATCATCACCATTCTAGTTGAGTTTTGTGTCAAACATTTTGCACATCTTTTAATAACAGAAATACCATTTCCCATCTTAGCAACTATCTTATTTATGTGTTTTGTCTATGATAATTTACTATCTAAGATAATTCTCAGGAGCTTGGTCTCCTTGACTTGGTCAATAGAGACATCATTTATGCAAAGATTTAAACCTGGTTTCCTACTATGAGAGCAGTTTGAACCAAATACAATGCTATTTGTCTTGGAAACATTCAGGACCAATTTATTATTCCTTATCCATTTAACCACTGATGCAACTCTAAATTTAAAACTGTATTTAACTCATTGGCTGTAAATGCCGACTTACAGTATATATATTGTTTAGTCATCTGCATACATAGAAATATTGGACTTATTTAAATCAAGTGGTAAGTCATTTGTGAAAATGGTGTACAGCAATGGCCCAAGACAACTTCCTTGGGGCACACCACACCTTACAGATTTAACATCTGAATAGCTCCCATTAAAAAAAAAAACGGCTTGTGTCCTATTAGTTAAATAACTCTTTATCCATGATAATGCAGACTGAGCAAAGCCATAACTCTCCAGTTTTTTCAGTAATAACTCATGATCAATAATATCAAATGCCGCTGTAAAATCAAATAGGACACCACCCACTATTTTCTTCTCTTCAATTTCTCTCCGCCAATCATCTGTCATCTGAGTCACAGCAGTAGCTGTTGAATGCCCTTCTCTGTATGCATGTTGAAAATCAGTGGTTAAATTATTCATAGAAATATAGCATTTAATCAGTTCACACACTATCCTTTCCATCATTTTACTTAAGACAGGTAATAGACTTATAGGACGACTATTAGATCCAGAGAATGGTAATTTCCCATTTTTGGGCAGTGGTATTATTTTGGCAGTTTTCCATTGTTGTGGACATAAACTTTCAATGAAACTCTGGTTTATAATATGGCAAATAGCTGGGGCAATTAAATCAGCAACCAGTTTAAGGAGTTTACCGTCAAGGTCATCACCTGGTGGTTTATTTTTTAAGTTTTTAGCATGTTTTCTACCTTACTTATACTTACTCTGTCAAATTTAAAATAACAATTTTTACCTTTCATAATTTTATTTTTTATTAATTAACAACACATTTCCTTATCTATTTTTGTAATGTTATTCCTTAAATTATCTACTTTACCTACTTATGAAATAATTGTAGTGATATCTGTTGGTTTGGTGAGGAAGTTTCCTTCTAAGAAAGATGGAGTGGGTTTGGTGTTCTTGCCCATTAGATCATTCAGTGTATTCCGTAATTTTTTAACATCATTAATCCTATTTTCATAATACAAGTTATTTTTCTTCTTATTTGACTTATTAACAAAATCCCTTAATTTACAATATATTTGCCAGTCTGATTTATAACCAGGTATGTTTGCGATTAATTTTGCTTGATTAGGTTCCACCATATACTCCTTCAGCTTCTTGTCTAACCGTGGTGTTCTGACATTTCTGACGGTAAACTTCCTCAGTGGTGTATGTTTTTCAACAAGTGGCATAAGAATTTCACCAGTGCCTCTTCGGTATCTTTTTCCAATAACACATTTGACCAACACACATTTCTGACATTTTTAGCAAATTTGTCTTGATTAAACATTTTATAAGATCTCTTAGAGATTACTTCAGGTCCAGGCTTGGGCACTTTTGTTTTCCTCACAATTGCAACTAAGTTATGGTCACTACAACCTATAGTAAAAATATGATCAATACAAGTAGAAATTTTGGTGCCATCACTTTTCAGCCATATTCTAGTTGGCTTGTTAACCACCTGTGACAACACACATGCATCCGCAACAGTTAGAAGCGTGCATTTTGGATGTGAGATTAACTGTTGTGCTAAGCTGCATGTTGGTAAGGAGAACTATGTGAAGAGCTTTGAAAAAGTGAACTTGTAGAGAGAAATGTGAGTTAGCAATTGTAAAAACCTGGAATAGGGTATCAGCTCTGATACTGATCCAGAAGTTCAGATCAGTGCATCCCTATATCTGAATACTCCTTTCACATCTCTTAATTATCATGTGGCACAACTTGTTTAATCATTAACAACTCAAAGAATTAATTTCTTTGTCTTTCGCAGCACCTATGGCAATAAGCGGTAATTGCAGGTGTGTTTTTGAACCTCACTTCCCAAGTTTCATCGTCTGTTGTCATCCATCTTTCGCACTCTTTATTTGGGGTCCAATGGGGGCGAGTCAGGTGGTGGGCCAGATTATCATTATTAAATTATCATCATTATCATTATCAGCGACAAGGCAGTCTCTGTTATGTTTTTCAGCTTTTTGAGTTAATGTCCAGGATGCTTTCTTATTTTAACATAACATATAACTTATTTTAACATAATGTATTAACGTTTTATATTCAGTCTGCACTTGCACATCAACTAATAAGTACAATTTTTATTTTTCTGCGAACAACAGAAGAAAAACCAGCCTCTGTCTGCAACCACCCTGGACTCAAACAGCATTAAAAGGAATCCAATTCTTTACCAAGTGTGTAGAAGGACAAATAAACAGCATGACATAAATTTCCTGCAGCGGTTGTGGCATTCAGTGGTGACTTTTATAGCTTGAAAGTGAGAGGAGAGGTGCTATCAGACTATTGGGCTTTATTACAGTGGGTATAATAGGGCTGGCTGGAGAGTTTTATATGTTTCTGTCTCGCTGAGCGCCATTGCATCTCTCCATTCTCCACCAGTGTGATTGTTGCAGTGGCAGGTTGTCTGTGATAGGCCATTGTGCCCACTCTCCAAAAACCCTTCACCTCAGCAGCGATGCCGCCTCTTCTCTCTTCTCTAGCCTCTGCTGATTTTCAGAGACCTCCTCACCCACACCTTCCCCTTTCTCCCCATCTGAATAAAGAGCTCTATCTATCCAAGCCAGGCCAAGACTCAATCTCACGCCTTCGATCAACTATCTGTGAAAACAGCGGCTAATATAGCTGAGGCATATGCGAAGGCTACCATGATTACATTTTAGATCTACCACAGGAAACGTCATACACTCACACACACAAAAAAAACACACAGATGTCAGTCTTGACTGCCTAAATCCCACCTCCACACCCCACTATCCCTCTCCTTAACCCCTTAAAATCCAGTTTGCCCCTTCAATTTAATTCCCCCTTTTTGCCCCTTGTACATCATTTTGGCTCAAAATTCAACCTGACAGGAATATAGCATATATATTAACCCACCTCGGGGCCACTGGGGCAAAACTAAACTGTTGGCTCCCTTGTTCATTCTGCTCGCTGTGCATGTGTCCAGTCAACTCAAAATAACAATTTAGTTCAAATTGCAGGAAATGCATGGCACACTCATTATATTTCGCTTAAAGGAGCAGTGTGTAGGATTTGGGGGGATGTATTGGAATGGAATATAATATTCATAATTATGTTTTCATTAGTGTATAATCACCTGAAACTGAGAATCGTTGTGTTTTCATTAGCTTAGAATGAGCCTTTCATATCTATCTAGGGAGCGGGTCCTCTCCCACGGAGTCCGTCATGTTGCACCATCATGTTTCTACAGTAGCCCAGAATGGACAAACTGGCTTTAGAGAGGGCCTTTCGCGTTTTTACGTTGAAGGGGCAGCTTGAATTTGGTGGCGAAGGGTTGGGTGATCATTTCAATTTTCATATCGTCCAATCGTGGTTACTCGAGATGGCCAGGTTGTGAAGTGATTTATAAAAGAGTGTGAACATTTTATTTAAAATATTTAAACATTAAAAAAAATCTATTTAATATCAGTGTCTCCTCTACTGAAACAACGGCTCCCTTTTAAAAGTCTGTGTTTCTGTGCTTGGTGTGACAATATCACAGCATCATGTTCTGTTTAACATTATAATCTTATCTTTAATATCACAATCCAAATCAGATCCAGAACGTTAACTACTCTGATGGAGCACAGAGCAAAGTTTCGGTGAGCAGGTATATGGAGAATGGAGATGCGGGGTGTCAGATCCATGGAAAAGAGACGGTTTGTAATGGTTTGTAATGAAGGATTTAAAATTCACCTGTCACTCATGCTGATTAACGGGGCTCAGCGGGCGGACATGCCGCTCCACCAGAAACATCTGTAAATGCATAGTAGGACACAGATTCTACATATTATTTTTATAACATCTTAGTTCTGATAGTAAGTTAGTTTTAATCGCCTTAATATCCGTGTAGGAAAAAATAAACATTGATATACGATCCAATCACCAATCGGCACAAGCTAAGCAAATGAACCTGAAGGCCGCCGTAGGTTCTCCTACACGCTTGGAAAGGAAGAGGTGAGGGCAGGGGTATTCAGTTGGTTGCAATCTCCAACCTCACCGCTAGATACCACTAAATTCTACATAGTGCTCCTTTAAGACCCAAGAAATAAAAAGGACATTCTATATTTTGGTAATTGAAATGTAAAACACAATATCAACTAAACAATAATTCAATTAAGGCTGCAAAAAAATGTAACTAATTGTGGATAGTGGAGAAAGAGCAGCAAATAATTACAACATGTTTCATGTTTTTCCATGAAACATTTTGCTGTCTTTTTGTTATGTGTACCTGGCAGTGGCATTTTGAGTTTGCTTGACATCCTATGGCGCAAGTATTGTATCATTTTATGTTGATTTCTTATATACTAACAACAAAAACAGTATGCTTTAAAGATCAGTGGGTATACCATATACAGTTGGTATGTAGTATGAAATTGGAATGCAGCATAGATTATGATTCAGTATCACTCATAAAGACAAGGCCTCAGGATCAGACAGTGATACAGAACTTGTCTCGGGAACTACAGGGCCTTATTTTTGTAGCACTGGCCATCTGTTGTATAACATTGTACTCACTAAGTTAATTGATGAAATCTGGGAATAATGGCAACATCATTGCAGCAAAGTCTGATGGAGTAAGAAACACAAGCAGTCACAGTAAGACAGATTGTAAACAAGAGTTTATTCAGATTATCTAAATCACTTTAGAGGTAAAACTGAAATTGAACACACCTGAAATGGCAATAACAATCATTCCTTGAAGCCCCAAAGTGGTGACAAAATAGAATGTTAATTGTTTTCCTGCTTGAATTAAAAGCTTCATAGTCGAAGCTGGATGTGGTTCTGTAAACTGTGACGAATATTATACAATATACAACTGATTGTTTGGGTAATAATTTTGTTGGTCAACTTTGTTTTCTTCCAAATAAGTTTGGCAAACATCAACATTCAGTACCAAAGTAGTGGACACAGGAAGTACCGTGTCCTTTATATAGCGAGGCAGGAAGAGTGACAAGGTCATGGTGGCAGTTGGGTGTGTAGCACGTTAGACTTTCATGCAGGAGACTGCAGTTTGTGTCCCATCACAGACGGGGACGTGTGCCTTTTTATTAACCGTAACCACATTCTTTTTCTTAGCTTAACCAAATGTTTTCGTTGTCTAACCCTAACCATACCTTAACCATAGTTTATTTGCCATAACAACAATCTTCCCCTAACCTTAACCACACCGTAATTGCCATGTGCTGATATTGCAAGAAGCAAGAATTTGAAAAACATTGGCAATGGAGGTTTAAAAACATTGTCAATAAACATATTTGTTTGCAGAATAGCCCCCTATCTACGTTGCAGTGTTGCTTTAGCGATGTCTCCGTGTCCTGAGATCTCAGCAATTACTTTGGTGAGAACAGTGTTATCATAACTGAGCTAAGAAAATGAAAACCACATTTTAATAAACTGTAGTTTTCCTTGGTGGTGGATATTCCAAGATTTTGAAATCCAATTTGCAATTGAACTTAAATTTGCTGCAAACCTGACACACGGTGAACATGGGGGGTTTTGGGGACAAGGCCCTAGTCAGGATTTTTAGAAATGCTGTGGCCAAGAACCTCCACCCAAATGTTTTGAAATATTTGCATTCTGAATATTTATTTACTTTAATGCTCAACTATATATATAAGCCCCTTTCCACTCTGCCAGCAATATAATTATGGAGGGGAAACAATATTTTCTTTATTCATTTATTTGTTGGCCCAAAAGCAGGCCAATTTAAATCTGCCTATGAAATATCACCATTAGTAAATCCCTTTAATCATGATCAACTGAGGACATAACCTCAGTGTTTCCCTGTTCTCTAATCCAGCCTTGGACACACATTATTTGGTATCTTTGGAAACCTTGGGGTATCCACTAGAATTTCAAATAAAGTTCTGTGGCTTTGAACAAAGTTTGGCAGCACAGCATGAGTTTGTAATGACTGGCCCAGTCAATGGGTCAGTGGGGTTGAAGAGGTTAAAAATACAGCCATGCTAAATGCAATAAGTAGCTTCAAATTGGTGAGGCAAGCTGTGAAATTGAAAAAGGGCAACTAAGTTACAAAAAGCCTTAAAAGGCCTCAGAAGATTATGACCACTTGAATTAACTTGCCTTTAATTAGTTTAGTGCAGGTATGAAGGTAAAATGCACATGAACCACAATAACTGAGCAGATTTTACACTGGTATTGATCGCAGGAGAGGACACTCACTCACTCACTCACTCACTGTGTTTGTTTCCTTATCTGTGAGATAGGAAGATGGCTAGAAAAGAGAGGGAGGCACAGATATAGAGGTATAGAGTTTTAAGCCTGGCAAGGCTCAGTGGTTTGCCCCAGTCCCCTCTTCACACTGCAGGCCTGACTGCAGCCTAGTATGGTAAGAACGTAATGCCACCAGGGACCCAGCCCATTTGAATGCTCAGGCTTCCTTTATCACAGGCACAAGTGGTGCAGAAAAATTGCTGGGGATTAATTCTGGAGGCCTTGCAAATACACACAGCTGGGATCAGTGCTTACAGCTTTCTCAGAGGTGGCACTCTTTAAAAAGTGGGGCTTTTTCAGATGCTTTTATAAACGGTGGGATGGGCCTTTCCATTGAAGCTTTGCCTTTTGAGAGGCTGAAGGGGGTGCCCGATTTGCTAATGCAACTTAAAATGGTGTTATAAAACATAATAGCATACATGTACAAAGTGATAAGGGAATTAAGGCCTTTTCGGCACTCCCCAAAACCCGAGTTTCCACCGAGGTTCCCAAATGTAAAGAGTTTTATCGCCTTGTTGGCTGTGAACTGTGCTATGCCAGTATATATCACCTCCAAATACAGTGCATGGCAGGATTTGGGTGGGTAAGATAGGATGGAGTGCAGTTGTAAGGAGGTTTTTCTCTTGCTACTGCACTTCTTTCACTGTGTCCATTAACAAAAGGAAGACAAGAGTGAAGCAGGCAGCTGCAGCCCCAGACCATCCCTGGACATGAGCGCAGACTACAGTAAGGACTGGTCAGAATAAGAATTCCCCTCAGGACTGATTTAGGATTGGATGGAAACTGATAAGCCTGTAGGTCTGAAAGTACAGTATTAATGCCCTAGCACCGCTGAGAGCCTTGAACAGTGTAGCAATGCATGTGGTCATTACAGCAGATCTCCAAATCAGAGTTTGCATTTTTTATGTTAAATTTGCAATATCTATGACTTTATTTAACCTCTGTCAGTGTAGGACTAGTCACATAGCAGTATGTGTGTGTGCAAGTAATATGTAGCTGGTTTATTTGTTTGTCCACCAAACACTGCACTTTTGTTGGGCTGCATGCTGCAAATAAATAAAAGCAAATTAAGAAACACATTCACCAATCTGACAACAAATGTGTGATTGAATTGATTTACCTTCAGTAATGCCAATAAATGAGCATGTGTAAATATGTGTGTTGATATACAGTATATATACAAATATATATATTTTTTTACTTTATACTTTTTTGTCTTTTTGTCTTACTGTGAGTATAGTTTTTTTTAACTAGGAAGTAACTATAGCATTATGGTGTTTACAGGGTTTACTTTAATTGCATTATGATTGGTTGGTGGGCATATAAACAAACCAATGTCTTTTATTATTTTTCTTTCTCTGTCTCTGTCTCTCACCCCTCAACCTGTGCCTCTACAAGGAAAAACAACACACACACACACACACACACACACACACACACACACACACACTGGCTGACTGACTGCTGCAGCAGGCTAGAGGTAAAATGCTAGCTGCACATACTGTCGCCCATCTAGTGGAGTACGCTTTGAGCACCAGTCCACACCACACAGCCAAGCTATCATGAGACTAGTCAGCGGGATACACGCGCATTCACACAAACACAAACACACAGTTCAATAAACACAGACAATCATTCCCTCCCCCATAGCTTTCTCTCTCACACACACACACACAGACACACACTGAGAGCAATCAGCATGGGCATTCCCCTTCCCTTAATGCTGATGACACCGTTTCCATTTCTGTGGAGACAGTACTCTGTAGCTGTGGCGATATGGTCGACACACTCCATCGGCCAGCGGCTTGCTTCCAGCCACATAGCTTTGTTTATGTGGAAAACCATATCAAAGTGAATTACTACTGAGAGGTAGCTAAATCAAATATGTGGTGTGAGGAGAGAAGAAAAAAACATCAAGTTTCCCATTTCAAAGTCGTTTGTCCTTGAATGTTGTTCTAAAGCTGTTAATAATGAGTGCTTTTTATGATGTAATAGGGACGCCAGAGACATCCAGAGCTCAGCTCCCCTGAGGTGAAAGATATGGAAGTGGACAGACTCACTAACCATCAAGGAAAGCATAATTTCACTCAACTCCACCACACCGTGTTACTTGTGCACTTGATAAAAGGTCATGTTCAAATAAGCTTTGTATTTGTTGCGCAGATGTACGCTCAGACAGAAATAAGAGGTAAAACTGGCAGCAGCTCGGTACAAATTAGCAGAAGGGAAGGTGGGGTGTCATCCAGCTGCCATAAGAGAATGTTAGGCAAGTAATGACCACTTTTCATTCAACCATTTTAATATTCAAATCAACTGTTGAGAACAAGACAAGTCCAAAACCCATGCGGTGGCCCTTAGAGGCTGCGGTGTTCATCGCATTGCACAATATATAAGTGTTGGGCTGAACAAACACCACACAGTTGTTTTTCCTATTCTATTTCTTCCATATTGGCACTTTATCCCAAACAGCACATAAACATTTGGTTATATGAAATCTTTGCCAAACCTAGAGATCATAATCATGTCCACCTGTACAAGGTGTTCTGAGATCTGTTCAAATTACACCGATACACAGTTATTGTATGTCAGAATGCAATCCTTACTCCCACATGAAGAACAAGAATAAGAGTCTGCAATCAGGCTAGTGGCTATATGATATAGACGCAGTAGTACTGTGAGCAAGATGCTAACATCAAAATGTTTACAGTAAAAATGTTAAAGCATGCCTGCTAAACCTCAGGATGCTGATGTTTTACCAGATAATATGTATAATGGTTGCGATCATAGTTTTCATACTAACCTCTGCTGATTAGCACTGAACACAAAGTACAGCTGAGGCTGATGGGAATGACATTAGTTTGTCAGGTACATAAACCAAAGTACTGAACAAAATGAACCTGATGATGGTGCTAGATGAAAAGTCAGAGAATCACCAAAATTATTACAATTCATCCTGAGGGGAACATGAATGTGTGTACCACATCCATTCAATAGTTGTTGAGAAATTTCAAAATTGCAATTGTCAACCTGCTGGTGTTGTAAAAGAAAAGTCAGGAAATCACCAAAGTATTTGGGATTCATTGTCTGGACACATGAATGTCTATAGAATGTCATGGCAATCCATCCAGTAGATGAAGTAACTGTCTGACGGACATAAGAGTCCCTTATCCCTCGGAATTACATTCATATTGGGTGATTCTGTACCTTACTATTTATGTCCAGTACCAATGTCCAGTACCAATGTTCAGTACCAATGTAGGAAGTAGTGTCCTTTAGGTACTGAGATGGAAAGGGTATGGAAGTCGGGTGGTGGATGGGCATGGTCTGACTTTAATGCAGGAAATCTTGATCTTTCCCTAATCGTAACCATGCCATTGTTGTCAAATGCAGATATTATAGAAAGCGCGAATTTTAAAAACATTGGCACTGGACTTAAAAAACATTGTCAGTGACATAATCCTGGGTTTTGCAGAATTGTCGATTTGGATGGTCTTGTCTGGTGATGGGGTTGGATATTGCGATCCCGCTATTTCCTCCTGTATGTGTAATGTTCATAAACTGTAAAAATTACAGTGGCCGGTCGTTTTAGGAAATCACTGAGCCTTTTTTAAACATTTTAACTACATATTTGTGACCAGAGGCAAGATAAAATGCTACTATTTTCCATACCTCTATATAACTGTTCCCAGTAAGTGCAACACTAGAATTCCGCACTTAAGTAAACCTCTAAAAAGAAGAAGAGGACTGATCCACAGAGGTAAAAAAAATCATACAGGAAGGAATAAACAAGGACTGGAAATAAACACAGTGTTCAGGACAACTGAGATGAAACAGATTGTGTGTAAGATGCAGCCTTTGAACTCAGCAAGGTGGTTAGATGGCTGCACAAAGCTGCCATTTAGTAAATATGTGTGATAGCAATCAAATAGCGTCTCGCTCAATTGTCCACTCCCATCAGGATGAGACACCACCGTGAGGTGAGGGAGGTCTGAGGGTAAGGGGGAGGGCTCAGCTACAGCAGCTCTCTAATCAGCCAACGGGCTGCCGTGACCCGTTACCGGCTACCATCTATTCCACAACTGCCAGCTGAAGACAGCGCTGTTCATTTCAATACACACTACACCGTCAAGTGCAATTGGCAGAGTAAATAGGAACTGCTGTTTGTTTCCTACTCTGCCACTATCTTCTTACTTGATTTCAAACACAAGCTCTCTTTTTCAACCCCTCACACATTGAAACACACCTCCTTCCTCCACTAAAGACAGGGGAAAAGAGGATGCCATTAGCTCATGATACACAATCCTCCCCAACTGGCGGGAAATTACTGTCAGCGGGGCGGCCTGCCGCACTGCAAGATACAAAACAATGGGTCGGCCTCGACCAAATTAAAGCTCCATAAATCACAAGGTGTTTAACTACGCCACGCATGTGGTGGCTCGCCTCCTCGTGAAGAACAAGGGGGGAAGAGATGGAGAAAGATGGAACGCAGATGGAGGGGTGTCACAGTGTGAGGAGGTTTGGAGATGTGTGTGGGGGGGACTAATGACAGATTCATATGCATGCATCAGCAACAAAGGAGAAGGAGGAGGAGGGTTTATTCCTGAGCAAGAATTATTCTCCAGCACCACATAGGTACAGGTACAACTGAGACGCCCACTGTAGCCAGGTGAGACACAGATAACTGCTGCTTCACCTTCAGGCAGTTTGCACAAAGAAATCCAAGTTGCAAATATACAGCAGCCCAAACATGATTATACAATAGGTCTGAACTAAGTTCATCATACTCAGATCTTGCTCCATGTCTGAAAGTCAAGCCTCAGTATTCTTTTAACACATTCTTTATGCGTCTAATTCAAATCTATATGTGGCTAAACAAGGCTAAACATGGTTGTTGTTACAGTAACAGTAGTATCATATATCAACATTTAACATATACTTACTTGAGTAAAATTTCTTTAAAGTAACAGTACTTTTACTGAGTATAATATTCTAGTACTCTTTCCTCTCCCCAAGTTTGTCAGTGTGTTCCACAATGAACTATATAACAGGTTCCAAAAACAATGCATATGTGTTTTCTGATCTGCCACGTCTTGGGTTAAGCCTTGGTTAAGTTTAGGCAACTAAGACTACTTGGTAAAGGTTAGGTAAGTCTGTAGTCATGTTTCAAAGAAACTAATATTAATTGTTTTTAGGAGACTGGATGCGAACCATGGTTTTGCAGCACTTTGACAATGCCCTCCTACTTCCTCCTCTGCTTCTGACAACAAGCTTTGCTTTTCAAGGAAACATTAACATAGCTCATTGGAACAAGCAACTAAAGCTGTTATTTTTGTAGAGAGGACAGCCTCACTTTTTCAGATACACTGAGATTCCATTAGACTGAACTGCTTTGTGCAGCTTTACTTTATTGAAAGAAAATCCTGTTTTCCTACCAGTTGGAGAGTGCATCAGTGCTGGTATGAGTTTAACTCTTGACAAACTCCAGGGTCCTCATTTATAACCGTTGCGTACGCACAAAAAAGGGCTTGAAATGAGCGTACGCCACTTTCTAAGCATGAATTGGGATTTATAAAAAAAAACTTGACCCATGCGTACACACATTATGGAGGCAGAGGGAAATAGCGTGGCAGTGAAATAAAGAAAATATATTCTAATGACAATTTCATTCAATTATTTGGAGTCCATATAAAATTTGGAAGCCTTCTAATAATAAACCTTGTCAGCGGAAAATCCATGCCTGAGTAATTGTTTTGTTACCAATACAGCACGTGGTTAGTTTAACCAAAAAGAAAATTAATTCAACAAATTTTCATAATGGACTTGCAAGGGGCATCAATTAGTCCACACTGATTGATTCAAGGTGTTAAGCAATCCCACTGATTGTGAAAGGGTTTTAAAAGGGCTGGGTGGTGGCTGTGCGTAACGATGCTTTAGCACTGTTGGAGGATTTTGCCAATGGCAGGCTTCAGATGGAGAGGGTGTTCAGGGACCACAAGGATTTTCTGGCCCATGATGATGACTGGCTTACTGTATTAGTCGATTTCGATTCCCAAGAGCAATTCTCTTGGAATTGTGTGCCGAATTGGGCCCAACTTTAGAGCGACCAACCTCCAGAAACTGGCCAATACCAGTCCCATTAGACGTTTTGACCACTATAGGGTTTCTGGCAACCGGCACATTCCAGAGGGAATTGGCGGACAGGTCAGGGATTTCACCCTCACTGAGACTTGAGATGCCATCCTTGTGGGATGGCATAACTGGAATGACCCAGCGATACATACAGTTTCCCTACACTGCGGGTGAACAGGCCAACATCAAAGCGCAATTTGCAGCGACGTCCGTTTTCCCAAATGCAATCAGTGCAGTCGACTGCACTCATATTGCAAAAAGGGCACCACACGAGGACGAATTTGCTTTTGTGACTCAAAAGCATTTTCATTCAATCATGTCCAAATTATCTGTGATGCAAATCTGATTCTGATCAATGTAGTTGCTCGATGGCCTGGCTCAACCCATAATTCATTTATACTGAGACACAGCAGTGCGGAGGAGAGGCACTACAACAATGTCCACAGTCAGGTTCCACCACAGAGAGCGCCATCGGGCTGCTGAAAGGGCGATGGCGATGCCATAGAGGATTGGACTCCACCACCCCCCATTTAATTTGCCCTATGACCCTGACCCTCACACCAGGGAAAGCTTGCCTAGGGCATCGAAGGTCTGGCCCTGCCTCCAATCGCATCCATTGAGTGATACCCAAAATCTGAAAGTGAACAAGTACACATGTGTTCAGTAATAAATTATTTATAAAATCTTACAGTCTTCAGCGCATTTTAGTGTGAAAACAAATGTGAAATGTTGATTAGGTTTGGTGCGCTACACACAAAGCCTCGGGTTGTTTACCTGGTTCACCTGCGGTCTCATCTTCAGCCATGTTTGTGTCACCCTCCTTCTCTGTTACCATACTGGCAACTGACAATTGATGTCATGCGCTCATCAAAGGAAGAGAGGTCTGGTGTCCCCGTACCCCCACCAGTGGCACTTACGCTCTGCCTATGCAGATCGATGCGCTTTTTGGCATTAACTTTGAGGCCACTCAACAAATTTCCTTTTGGTAATTGTGGGAGTGAACTAGGTGATGTGTTGGGCTCGTGCACGTGCTGACAATTCCAAGTTGATTTGGGATTTATAAATATATTTATAAAGGAAATTGCGCACTGGCAGGTGTACATTAAGGTTTTATAAATCAGAATATTAGAGTTGTACCAATTTTTTTTTTTTACCTGGAATTGTTTTAGCTTTATGTAAGTATAGCTTCACACAAATCCATTGTTATTGTACGTGCCTGCACTTACAATAACAATCCCATTATAAACTAGTACTTTAGGAATTCATATTCATATTCATATTACATCATTACTATGGTGCTTTAGTATATTGGTATTATATTTCAAGCAGCTACTTGAAATAAAGTCACTGAAATGCTGTAATAGTGATGGATAAGTGGATGCTAGATGAGCAGTTCTGAGTGTTTAGACCTGAAGAAGAGTTGTATGTAGTCAGCTCCTACAGCTGAGAAGTGATTAGGGTTTTGAATGGGGACTGCCCAAAAAAGGACTGTGGTTCAGACAAGCTGAAGACAGTTTTACATTTTGTTCTGTTGCAAAAACATCCTTTCCCTTAATGAAGAAAGTAAGTTGTTATTGTCTAATTGTCTTTGAATTACCTCTGCACCAAACAAACGCTGCAATAACAAAACTGTGACAAATCAGTAAGAGAAGGGGCCAAAGCCGATGCCACCAAAATAGCTCTGATGGCCTCTAAAAGTCTATTGTAACTGCCATGGTCACAGTCATTTCAAATAAAAGTGAAATCGTCTATGAACTCTCTCCAGCTTCTCTTTTTTTCAGCTGAAATAATTGAGCTGGGAGTCGGGGGGCTGCAGACCTCAGACACAACATTTTGATAGGAAGGACAGAGACATTTTTTGTATCATTTTTCAAGGGCACTGTGCTGCTTTCACGAAGCTCCTCATGGATTTTCAATCAGTACTAACAGTAGTATTTGGTGACTACCACTCAGGAGAGGAGTTCACAGAATCATATTTGACTTGGGGTTCAAAAGGCCGTAGAGTCATTCAGACTTTGGCGTTCTTTTTTTTCCCTCATCGTGGCTGAATGTAACATTTCATACAGAATGGAAACCTTTGTGCGATACGCTCTAACAACAGCCGCGAAAATGACTTCTCATTACTTAAGAGATATTTGGAGCAGTCTCTAAATTACACAAGGTCTGACAATTGGTTAGACCTGGAATTCGTTTTCACTGAAAAAGACAGGTGGACAATTTTCAACTCTTACATCTCTCTGGTAGAGAATAAGCCATTTCACTGTGAGGAGGAAGAGGACTGTTTTGTGGACTGAATTGTGGGACAGCTTAGAACAGATGAGGAGTTCTTCAAGGTCCAGTTACAGAAACACTGTGGAGGTTATACAGTGAAGACCACTGGGGTCAAACTCAAAACGACACAGCAGGTACAGTACAGGTCCAGTGGAGTTTGTTCTGGCCTGCCCTATCATATTCACAAGTTTGTACACACAGTACATTAATTTTTTGATGCGCAGGGGAAAATGATACAACCTGAAAAACGACAGCATCAAATGCTTAAAACGACCTATCCATTTTGCTGACAAGCCACCTCTTGTGGTGGGTGAATAATTACCATCCTCTCCCAGAAGAAAAGGCAGAAGTAGTGTTTTGTTGTTACAGCAGTGCGACACCTGTTGAGGTGTACTCAGAGTGAAGCCAAGTTTTTGCTTCACATTGTCCGTGAGAATTTAATAGCCAGACAGCTTCACCCAGACAGCTGATGTAGCAACTGTACTGATGTTAGCTGGAACTAGCTAGGAACGTATGCACTGACACATGTGTGTATGTGTATGGAGGATATCTGTGTTTGCCCAAATTGGGTGAATTAACGATATATTCATTTGCGCTGTAGTAACTGATTATGTAATAATTACAGATAACATAACAACTGAAGATAATGTAATAAGAAACTGTAATAAAAACTGATGAAGATGTAAGAACCTTTTAATAAGGTAATAAAAAATACGTTTTGTTATTGTTATTACATTATTATTTCAGTTGCTATTTTCTAATGAAAGCATGGCACTGTATGTGGGTTGGAAGCCAGTGATCGATGATGCCCTGTATTTTTTTTCACCTCAGTGTGGGGTAAGTAAATAAAAAACGTCTCTGTGAAAAGTGGAGAAACTGTTTAATGGTAACTGTAGCCTGTAGAAGTTCACTGACATGTCCCCAAAATCTGCAGTCCTGTTCATCACTTTCTCCACGCTCCGCCTCTTAAATTACCTTCACCGTCAGTCTGAACACGTCTATATGGAGGAAGTGAAGGTGGTTGGGAATGAATGTGTTTAAGTCTGACACCGCTGTTCACATCCCATCACCTACCAAAAGTCAACGTTGGTTTCTTTTAACTGTCACTACAATCTTTTCTTTTCTTAACCAAGTCATTTTAGGTGCCTAAACGTAACCAAACCTTAACCACTGAGGTGGCATATAGATAATGCTAATATGAAAGGTTTTGGAAGGCAATGACAAACAACCTATTTCATTGTTAAGGTACGAGGACGTGTTGATTTTAGCTGACAGGAGATCTGTGGAGATTAAAAAACATCATCTAATTATTGCTCTATATTGATTTTTTTGTTTTAGTTTGGTCTTCAGTATACTTAATAGTCAACTAACGTCTGCATAGCTGCTACAGGACACATCAGTGTACTGATAACGTCTTGATGGTTTATCAGGGGCTCATTTTTGACAATTTCTTTCCCATCTCAGAAATTTGGCAAAAACACAAGAAAATAAATCAGGTACATTTTTATTTCATTTCAGTTAATGTATTACTTCCATTTCATTTTTTCTTATGATTAGTTTTTCATTTTTCATTTACTGAGATAGATTTTGCACCAGATTTTTAAAATAATTTAACATAAATTTATAACAAAATTGTTTCAGTAGTAGCAGTCAGGAAACATGTTCCTCCTTGAGCAGGAGAAACCAGCTCACTTGTGTCCTGCAGGGTCAGGCAGCAGTTTCATAAGACACAGTGTAAGGTAATCAGTATAGAGAAAGCAATTGCCTCCACAGAATCTTATTCCATTATGGAGACTTTAAATAAACTTGTGATTCAATACATGGTCAAATACTGAAGGCAAGGTGCTGTCTGTTAGAGCCACTGCAAGGTGCAATCACAATGTCATACTCTTGTCATTTGTTTCATCATCTATGAAATTCTGCACCATGATTAAGTAATGAGAAATAAAATCAGTTAAAAATACTCACAAATTCCCTGTGAAATCTGCAGGTGTATTCTAGGCAACTTCTAGAGCACACGCTGGGTTTCGTTTATGAACATAATGGAATTTCCTACGTGAAAATAGTATTCTCAACTGTGAATTGTCTTTTTGTATGTGGTATTAAATATTGACGTGAAAAAGTGTAGTGTATAATGTGTAATGGCATGTGGAAAAAAATCTTATTCATGGAGATTCTCACATCTATAGAATAAACGGTCACATCCACAGCCAGCCTGAGGCATAAAGCAAACTTGTACAGGGCTCTGCAACCAACACAGGGTCAGTAAAATGAGTGAATGATATTTCTGCTGTTAGATTTAAGCATTATTTGTACACTTTGCATTTTCCATAATAAGGTACATTACATTCTTTTAACAGACGCTTTTGTTCAAACCCACTTAAATGTATTTCAACCCCACATGAGCAGCAGCTTGGGGCTCAGTGTCTTGCTCAAGGACATTTCAACACACAGATAGAAGGAAGCAAGGATCAAACCACCAACCTTAAGATTAGTGGACAACCTGCTCTACCTCCACCTGAGCTACAGCAATCCCCATATTTCACATTTTCCCAGGTTGTTTTTTTTTCCTTATTTTTAGTGACTTTGATTGTAATGTATTGATATTCTGCACATCTGTACACTGCAAACTTCATTTTTAAGTGAGACTATGAGACTTTTGAAAGAAGAAATAACACATTCTTTCTCTTACAGATGAATTCATGAGCAACAAAATGCACCATTACTCAATTCAATACACTCAGATGTTTTTGCTGCTGTGGTCTTACTTGGTCTGGGCGGCTAATATTAGCTAATGTTAGCAAACTTTAGATAGATACAGCTCTATAATGGACATTACTGAGCCAGTTTATGACTTTATTACGCTTCTCTACTTGTGATACGTCTACTATAACACTACGTTGTAGTATTTACTGTTATCCTGTTTTTGTCATTTGTGGCACAGCTAGGCCCACAACATGAATAAATAAGGTCCACAAACAAATCCAAAATGTCCAAAAAGTACATGTGCTGTGAATACGCTGGGAATATCCAGTGTGTGTGTGGGATTTAACATTTGTGTTTATGCTGCTGTTGTTCCTTATTTTTTTATTGTCAAGAAATCCCATAAAAAGACCAAAGCCAACAATGTGTTAGTTTGTCTCTCAATACTTTCTGACTTCCCTACCCTGTCTGTGGCACTCACAAATATGTAGTTTCATTTTTTAAAAAAGCTGAATAATTTCCTAAAACAGTTGGACACTGTAGTTTTTCAGCTGTGGATTAGTACACTGTGTTTACAGCAACAGGACGATGTATAAGCTATATTAGGCGTTGGCTACACAGACTTGTTGGTAGGACACATTTATAGTTGTTTTTGGTGTTTTCATGTGATTTGTTTATAATGAGAAAAAGTAAAATGCACCAGCCTTATCCTTTCAGCAAATTTACAGAGAAGTTTAAGGCATGTGAGTTCAGCAGAATCTGCTCAATATGCTTAGCAGTACATTTTAACTCACAACATCACTACAGCTTGTGACAGAGTAAGAAAGCTTGGGTTTTTCACAAAAACGTCATGTTTGATCACCTCCAAAGGCAGAGAAATGGCACATGCTCTGTCGGGGCAGCAGACATTGTCCTTTGGTCCAACATAAATCACCCTGTAACTGTTAAATTAATGCTGCTTATTGTCACACAATGGACAGCATCAGGTGAATTCCACAATAGTTTGAATCAGGAAAACGTATAAATTACAAACGAGTCATCATGTGTTGTTTTTTTCATTTTCTCCACTTTCTCCAATTGTTTGTTTCTCAATGACACGCGGCGCAGAAAAAAAGTCAAATACAAGCCGCAAAGTCATTACGCACAGGGGCCGACAGTACGATCAGCCAGCTGTATTTCTTGTGTTCAGCATGTAGATGGAGGTTGTGAAAGTGGCCACAGCGCCGTGTCAGTCAGTGTGTGAGCTGCCTGCAGTATGATTGCAGCTCCATCTAGTGTTACACTCTGAGAACTCAGACATGATGCCAGGCACATTTTGCCAGCTGTAACAATGGTTTGCAGTCATCTTACAGTTACACAATAAATTCTTATCATTCATCACTTCATGTCTTTTCTTATCATTTTGGTCACTGGAGACTAATCCAAGCTGAGGGCAGAATGTAATCCTGCTGGGAATTCAAAATATAAATGGAAACATGGCTATGCATGTTTACTTAATATTTTGTGTCTTGATAAGCTATTATATTTGACATTTTTGTCAATTTTGTGCTCATTTTGTCTGAGTACTGTCGGTTGTAATCATGACTACTGCACAGCGAGCTTTTGTTTTCTTCTCTCTCTTTTTTATCTAAGTGACAAATACATCAACAGTAACTTTTGTAAATACAGTACAAAAACACAACATATAGACATAATATGTCTATATTGGAGAAAAGACAAAAGAAAGAAGGGAAATAATAATAAAAATATGATTTAAAAGAAGTGAATATGATAAAAATAGAAATAAAAACATATATGTATGTATGCAGGTTACAAATATAAAATATCTACATGCATCACTCAAGTTCATATACTCTCACATATATCCAGGGGACTCGTTAAATCATAAAAATAATAATAATAATGATAATATAAATGAGACACATGTGCAATACATATTCACACTTTGGCTTAGTCTGTATGATATAAACAGGCATCCTAATGAAAACATAGGAGGTATATTATGAGTAAATCACTTGTGATAACCATTATTTCTTGAGAAACCACATGACCAATCCTTGAAAGAGGGCTGCTTGGAAAACTTCATCATGGAAAACATCCTGTCAGATTCAGTTTCTTGGGGTTATTGGGCTTCTTTTCAAAATAACTCATTTAAATCCATAACCTCTTTCAAATTCTCTTTCTTCTTTTTTGTTAGTTTATTTGACAGGGACAATATGGATAGACATTGTTACAGATGCAACCACCCCTGGTTCGGCTTTTAAATTCAGGTTCAAACAACTAAATAAACAAATAGATACAACAGATTCAAGATAAAACAGACAGTGTGCCAGTGTGCATGTGTATATGCATGTGTTTATATGTGTGTGTATTGTACATATGAATGAAATATGAATCTAAGTATACTGTATGTTTACAATGTTTTACCATATGCAGAATACGTGAATTCATCATTCAATGTTCACATTTATGTTGTTTAAGCCTCTGTATTATTCAAAACTAGCCTGTTTATACTTGTGAATTAGTGTCATAACAATCATAATGTTGTTGTTTAATATTTAGTTTTCTGTGTGTTATTTTTGTGTTTATTTATTTTATGTGTATTCACCGCCTACAGTATAGGACAGTTAGTGAGATGTAATGACTTGTCAGGACCTTCTTGAAAATGAGCATTGTAATGGGGCTTATCTTTTAAACAATAAAAATGTATTACATTTGTTCAATAAAAGTCAGAATTTGTCAGTGATATGCAAAAGCAATTGGTGCCATTACACTGAAAGTGCATGATCCAAATGTAAATGAGTGGCAGCCAAGCAAGACACGAGTGGAACCTCCTATTACTCTACAGTTTATTGACACATCATTTAAAACAAGGACTAAGACAAGACAACTAAATAAGCATTTGTTAAAGCAGTAGAAAATGTGATAAATAAAGTTCAAGAAGGCTTATTTTGTCACCACAGCTCCTCAATCTCCAGTTTTAAACCTGTAATATACCGCACCTCTAAATGATGGTGAAAGAAATAACTGTAAATGGCTTAAAACATGTTTGAACAATAATGTGTGATATACTTAATTTACAAAAAACATCATCATTAACTGCATCCTGAAATATTTTGATGAGAGCCACATAAATATGAAAATAAAGAAATACAATTTAATTTTTCTTTTAAAAAGAAACAAACATGAGCGAAGTGACTGCATTAAGTCAGTAAAAAAAAGTCTATTACAGTGAGCTTGCATCAGAGGAATGGCCCAGTCACCTTTTGTTTCCAGCCTGGGCTTTGAAATCCGCTGAAGGGCCCGGCCAGCGGAGCATATCATACAGCCACATGCTGCCTATCTGGGAGCTGTTGCATGGTGAAAGACAGATCCTGCCTATAGCGCGTACACCTCTCACCCCCACCAGCTTCCCCTTCCTTCCCCGCTGCATCCCAGTCTGGGCTCGCCTGCCGCCGTCGCTGCTGCTGCTGCTGCTGCTGCTACCGCCGCTGCACCGAGAGGGAATTTACATTTTAATAGGCAGAGCTGCTCACCGTCTCCGAATGAGGGTATGTGTTCAGGCGAACAGCAGGAAACGCACCCAGCTGCACAAGTTTCCAATGAACCCTCAAGACAATTCCTGAGCCAGGGAAAATTAGCCTATATTTTTAGCCACTGGGCCTCCCTGTCTGCAGCTTATGGAAGCATATACATAAACATATATATACATACATGCATATTTTACAAAACAAACTAGATCTCTGAAATGAGATTTGATATGGTATCACCTTAGATTGGGGGGTGATAAGGTGAGAATACGAGGTTGTGTTTGACCTGCAGAGATCTCTCTGGTACTGGGATGGATAGAGATGGAGAATGAGCAGAGCGGCGGCGGCAGCAGAAAGAAGGCCTGGCTGCGGGTCGGTGTGATCACAGAGCATGACGGTTCCATCACAGCTGTCATTAGGCACCAAACAAAAGGCACATCAAGAGCAGGACGGAGAAGAAGAGGCGGAGGGGGGAGGATGGTCCTCCTCACTCCTGTTCTGTCACAAGGCCTCTTGATGAAGTGTCAGCCCCGGAGCAGGAGGAGGGAGGTTAATACGAGTGCAGCTTCAGAGGAGCTATAGACTGCAGAGGGGGATTCAGGCCCAGTTTCGCATAGAGACTTTTAACGCTGAGGCCCTGTCCACATGTTGTCTTCTGGTTTAACATTTTTACATTGTATTATATTGTTTTTTCCATCTCTTTATTGATTTTAATGCATGGAAAACAGTGACACAATGAAGTAATCACATCAAATTAAACTGCTAAGCTACCCAAGGACAAAACAAAACATTAGAAACCTTATACACAATAAACCAAAATGGAGAAAAGAAAACTGTTTGGTTTGGTTTTATAGGCCAAATCAACCTCTCACTAAGCTAGCAGCTGTTTTCAGCAAACAGACTCTGGTAAACCCACTGCACTACCTGCCCAGCTGACAGACAGAGGTAGAGACTAGCTGGTGAACATAGTGGAGCATTTAGCCATCAACGAGTCAAATGTTTTTCTCAGAAATTGGTGAAGACCAAACCAGAGCTAAAAGGAGAGTAAATACTGGACTTAAATTCATCGGGTGGACACAAATCAGCTCAAAATGAATGCTAATGTGGCTCTGTGTCTGCTGGGTGTGTCAACAGGCAAAGGTTCGCTGACATGCCATTTAAACTGTATAAGACCCATGAGACCCGAGAGGGATGTGGGAGATTTCTGTTTGACGCTCAAGTGTCTAGCGAGCAGATATAAAAATTGTTTTCAAAGCAGTAAGTCATAGTAGTATTACAGTTACAGTATATTATTATTATTATTATTATTATTATTATTATTATTATAGTTTGCAATAAGAGCATCATATTCTGAGTATTTTGAAAATGTATTTCCAACAATTTTCAAGAAATGAAAATGACGTGTGAAAGATTTGCCAGACATCGATCACACCTGTTGCAATTTGATTTAATACGGCCTTGATTTGGTTCAGCAGACACACTGCACAACTTTACATATGGTTGAAAGCAGTGATATATTAGAATTACACTGTGGCACTCAATAAATATGGCAGACACAGTATTTTTAGAGAGTATGGCGAGTCTCCCAAATGATATGAGGAAATAAACCAATACAGAGTGCTTCAAAAGTAGAATGCCTTCCTCATCTCAGGTGCTGGATGAAAAGTTTGGAGCTACGATTTTGGTTATCCATACGTTTCAGCTTCATTGCCCAGATACAGGATTACCTTTAATCAATTCTGTTTTCACAAACAATCAGATTGTAGATTCAATTTCATTTTAAAAATATGAGAAATTGAATTAAACAGCTGCACAACAGACACAGTCTCTTTTCTGTGATAACAATTAGTAATACTGTGATGTTCATGTACTGCAGTATTACAGTACTCTGTGGTAAAGTGCTTTACTTGTAGTATTTCTCTGATAAAAAAACAAACTTCAAACACTTGTAACTGGTCAGTGAATTACTGCTAAGTCATTTTTCATTGCCTGAAGATGAATGACTAGTTGCACACTTCCTGTCCACATTTTGCTGTTTAATAATGTTAACTAAGGGGTTACAACCCCCACACCCCCACCCCTCCCACCAGTCTTTGATTTTTCACTGCATCTCTGTTATTCTGCAGTGTGAGACAACACAATGCGTCACAGCTTCGGGCGTGCAATCAAGACTGGGGCCCCACCCCGCTCTAATTAATAAATATTGAACATGCCAACAACAATCAACACTAATTAAATTGTGTGCTTGTTGACAAGGGTACAAGCCTTATCAAAAGACAGGAGGGTGTGTGTTGGAGTGCGTTTGTGTGTGTGTGTGTGTGTGTGTGAGGGTGTTGGTGAGGGCCTCAGTCTTCCATAATAAGTTAACGAAGTGCCCCGAGCCATAGTTTTAATTCAAAAACCTCCACAACCGCCGTCGCTCTGTGACACTGACTGCTGGCAGAGGGAAGCAGGACAGCTGCAGTGGGATGAAATACACAATGTGTGTGTGTGTGTGTGTGTGTGTGTCTTTTAGAGGATATGATCATTGCAGCATCACTTGCTTAAACACAGACACTACTGTTCATGGTGACCCCAGGACAATTTGTGTCTTTTCTGTTTACACAGCACACAGGAAAGATATCAGGCTACAGAGGGTAAACAAAGATGGGTATCATTTCCTAATAATACAGCCTTTATAAAGGCGTTTATATGTTGTAAATAATGTCTAATGGATGATAAATGATTTACTGATGCTTTATAGATTGATTAAAAGTCATGAATGAGAACAACTGTGGTCTGCCAGGTTACTGTTTTGGTTCACTCTCGCCACTCTCATAGCGTCTTTTCCAGCAGCAGCAAGGCAGCGGTTTTCAGTGAAAAGACTTTGATAACCCCACTGCACACTACCTGCTTAGCACCAAACAGCTGACAGACACAGTTTGCAACTAGCTGGTGAGCATTTAGCAGCTAAAAGCGACAGATATTTTCCTCTGGATTTGGTAGAAAACAAAAACAGAGCGAAAAGAGAGTGAATATTGGACTTACATTCATCAGGTGGCCAGAAACACAACTCTGAATGAATGCTAATGTTGCTCCGTAACTGCTGGATGTGCAAATGAGCAACTGTTTGCTAACAAGGTCACCACATCATATACATATTACTGCAGGTTTAAAGATTCATGCCTTCAGTGGGAACTAATGCGCCCGGAGCTGAGAGCCACAGACAGAATAGGGAAGTCAGAAAATGTTGAGAGACAATCAGCAAAACCATTGTTGGTTTTTGTCTTTTTATTGAATTTGTTGACAATTTGAAAAATATAGAATATCACTAGCCTTATCCTTAAATAAAGTGTTTTATAATAATCCATCAAGGCTGCAGTTGTAAATGTCATTAAGCTGTTAATAAATGGATTTTGGTCCAGATACTTTAATGAAACAGACAGGACAATCACACCACTCAAATGGTTTGACCACACTGCAAAGATAAATTCATCAATTATATGATTAAAGTAAATAAATTGTGCAAAGTTTTTTTTTTTTTTT
>NTHP01000019.1:4448718-4469272 GCA_003416845.1 Oplegnathus fasciatus
TTTTTTTTAATGGTCAAATCAAAGCAGCAGAGGCAGAGATATTCTGACTTTAAGGTCGAGCTCCAAAAACCTAGATTTGCAATGTGATAGCATAGTTAGATAGTTAGGCCCTCCTTGCCTGGTAAATTCTTACATCTTTCAAACTCCATGTCCCCAGTTTGAAATGAAAGCTTTCAACTGTAGTTTCTAAGTCCAAGACTTGACAAAACTCCTCCAGAGCTACAGAAGACATTATACAAGCGTTTTAACAGGCAGTAGTACTCCTCATGATAGGTGAAGTAAAAGATATTCATGTGTAAAATTGGTGGAGTGCCTCTTAATAATATAATGTGTGCCTGATCAGAAAGTGGTCCCCTATAGATGGCATGTCATATCAGAATCAGAATCAGAATCAGAATCAGAATCAGCTTTATTGGTATGTGTACACATACAAGGAGTTTGACTTTGCTTTTAATGTATTTACACAGAAATAGACATAATAGCTAAGAACAAGGACAACTGTATATATAGTATACATATATATATATATATACACACACATACATATATACTGTATATACTGTATATATAAAAGCGCCAATGACCAACAACATAAAATAAAATGTACATATACAAGTCAAGTGTGACAGTGACAGTGCATGATGATCTGTACACGTTTAAAACAGTGTGCATTTTAAACTGCAAAAATCTAATCTATCATGGAGGTAAGTGGATGTTTTGGTGCTAGAGGGTTATTCACAGGGCATGACTGATTTAACCGATCATCAAAGTGATTGTCTGTGGACAGAAACTGTTCTTGTGTCCGATTGAGTACAGTACTCGTACAGTCTGTAGCGCCTACCCGAGGAGAAAGCGGTTGTGTCCAGGGTGTGAGGAGTCTACAGTGATGTTTCCTGCCCGTTTCCTGACTCTGGAGTTTTTCTGCAGTCCTGACTCTCTGTTGTAGTCTGTTCCTGTCCTGTTTGGTGGCTGGTCAAAACCAGACAGTGATGGATGTACAGAAAACAGACTGGAAGACAGGTAGGTTGAAGAAAGTATGTCATCTGCTGGGCCTTTTTGATAATTGTGCCAATGTTGGAGAACCACTTTAGGTCTTGGGAGATTGTGGATCCCAGAAACCTGAAGGTTTCCACAGCAGACACAGTGCTGTTGAGTATGGTGATGGGGAGCAGTGTTGGGGGGCTCCTTCTGAAGTCCACTGTCATCTCCACAGTTTTGAGCATGTTCAGCTCCCTGTTATTATGACCGCACCAGAGGGCCAGCTGTTCAACCTCTTGTCTGTATGCACATGAGTTTAACAGACAGGTCTCCTGAGGTTCAGTGGTTGATGTTGAGAAAGAAGAGCAGTGGGGAGAGCACACACCTCTGGTGGGCGCCAGCGCTGATTGTGCCATCTGCGGCACCATCTTGGATAGTTTACGTCTGCATGCATATAAGGTTATGTATGCATGTACAATGTAGTGGAGCTCCACATTTGTTGAAAAATTGATTATGAACATGACCTAGAAACCCTTTAGCCTGCTAAAGCCAAGTTTGAATGCCCTACATTCCACCCACTGACACTGCACTGGGTGCTGCAGTCCCACTGGAGCCTTGGTAAATGATAAACAAGTAGCTTAGCCTGTTCAAATGGGACAATTCAAGGAAAGCAGCAAAGTCACTGACACATAGAGCAGGACTGCAGCAAACAGGCTAGTGTGTGTGGAGAAAAAGAGCTACATAAAGTTTTGAGGGGTCAGGGAAGCCTGGAAAGTCAGCAAGGTGTTTGTGTATTTACTTGTCTTGAAACATGACAGAGAGCAGCTCAAAGTTCTTACAGCTCTAAAATTACAACTTGTGCTTGAATCAACAAAATCAAAGGTCCTCAAGATTACCACTGAGACACTTGACCTCAACATGTTTTCACTGGTCTTTATGGGCCCCAAACTTTTCTTCACAAAGAGTTTTTGGTGGAATGAGTCGGAGGAAAGACAGCAGGTTAGACAAGGTTAGACAGTATACTTCATTTTCTGAAACATCAAGGATGAAGTTGTTTTCAGCCATGGTGGATGGGATGGAAATGCCAGTTGGTTGGCCCACCACATTGGTCCAGACTTAAATATTTCAACAGCTATTGGATGGATTACCATGGAATTTTGTAATTACCTACTGAAACAGTTCAACATCTGCTTGATAGACTGGTACAAATTCTTTCACATTTGTGGGCCCAAGACAATGTATCCTAATGGCTTTTCATCTAGTGCAACAGGTTGACAGGCTGTAAAAAAAAAAGTGATGTCTAACAACAGGGCTGTAGCTATAATACTGAGGTCAAAAGTCCAATTCCCCCAGTGCAACCCCACCCCTCTAAGAAAAGTTCAACTAGACATCAAAAAAATGTATGTATCTATGTTTCTTCACATAATATTTACTCATTTAACTGTTCATTTATTATTTTTGTCAATTTCTACCTCCCTACATTGTTGGTCTGAATGCTGATTCAAAGAATTCTCCACACTAATTTTAAAAACAGTCACAGTTTAAGATGCTGACTCAAAAACTGTCAAAGTCCGCCTTAAAAATTCACCATGCATAATTTATGAGAAATTATAGAATGTAAACTCCTCCTCAGATCAGTGAAACCCCACAATTCCCTGAAACAAAGCAGAGGACATGACCTCGGTCCATAGTGGTAGTCATGTCTAACAGGGGCTTTTCAAAACCAACAAGTCCTCCAAACTAAATGAGAAAAGTTGTTGTTTCTCATTGCCCATATGTGTGAAAATGTTTATGTGTGTGTTCAAGGTTATTTGGCGCGGACCTCTCCAGTTGCTTCTCTGTTAGCTCTGCTAAATTTATGCAAATTTTTGCTCTTCATGTTTATTTTTACAAATATTAGTTGTACTTCTTGTGAATAACATTGGACAATGATAACATCAGGATAGGGAAATGGTCAACTCACAGCTTTGTGGACTCGCCTCCTTTTCTACTATTACACACAGGACAGGATAATCCAGGAAACTGTCACGCCCAACACTCATTTTCATTCCCAACATCCCACATCTGTCAGGTCAGACAATCATCAGGCTGATTGTGTAGTCTGACCCGGCATGAGAGGACCTACGTCGTCATGGTTAGAAGAAGAACTATGTGATTAAGGTTAGAGAAAGAATTCAGGTGTAAGAAACAAAGAAACAAACAATGGTGGTAGGAAACATGATGCACCTCTCATATGCTTTGTTCACCAAGCATCCACCGCAGCATTCTCCCCATGAGGTTTTGTGGCTCTGTAACAGTGGTTTCCAACCTTTTTTCCTCAAAGCTTATCTAAGAAAAGCTGAGCCCCCACTGCCCGCACACCCACAACAGAAGAATTCAATCCAAATCTTTATTGTAAAATATTAACATCAATTATGATCATTTCCATTCTTATAACCTTTAGCTTAGGTAAATGTCTCTTTTAAAGCAACTCTGTGGAACTTTCCATTTTGTGTTGATTTTGGCGGTCCCTGTGGACAAAGGCGGTAGTGTTTCACCTAACGTTAGGTTACATGTTCCCTCCGCTTCACTCCCCACCGCAAGGAGACCACTTCCCCAGGAGGAGAGCGGGCGGCAGCTCCGGAAACTGACCTTCAGTTAGCGGCTGAAGCAACTCGTTTGCTCAAGTATGTCATATAGAGGCATCGGCATTAAATTGAGACTGTTTCATAACCAGTTAAATACTCCATAGAGCTGGTTTAAGCTAAACATTTTTTTCCTTTGAACAACCCCACAGAGTAGGCCTATACACACATCCTTACCAAAAGAATAAATAATGATTCATTATCGGCATAATAAATAAGTGATTAATCGGCACCTGTACATAGCCTATAGCTCTGTCCTAGATCTCCCTCAAACCAGTTAACTGAAGCAGGGGCAGTTTGTTGCATATCCACATCATGTGAACACTGGTTTTGACACAGCTATAGAGTGTTAATTTGGTTCTAACAGTAACAATAACAATGAATAACTTCTTCCTTATGTTGTTTTACTCTGTCATCCTGTTCATTCACAAACTAATGGCCATCTTGGGCTTGCATACCTCTGACCAGGGATGGAATGTCAGGTGTGATATTAGTGACAGCCAGCCTGAAGTCCTGGTGGACATCGAGCCTGTCAGGGGCCTTTGTTTTTATTGTTAGGGCACTGAAGGCTGTCTCAGACAGGTACGTAGTGCTGAATGGGAGAATAACCCTTGTAACTGTGTGTTTGGCCAGTCTGGGTGCAGCAGCGTGTCCTTTGACTATCTGAAACATTTTTCTATCCGTTCTCCTGGAAATATTTCTGTGACACCGAATTGGCTTGAAGGTCAGCAAGCTCATCTTCACAGCCGATGTACTGCACGTCCTCAAGGCTGAAAATGTAGGGGTCCATCACCCACGATTCCTTTTCATAAGTACTCGTCAACATCGGCCAAACAGGACCTCCCGCAGCAAGTTCGTGTGCTGGGTAAAATCAGTGCGTAAAGACGCATGCACAGTGCCACCAGATTGTTTCATCAGCAGTGGAAATTATTGTAGCTCCGCTTTTGACATTTTCCCAACTCTGCACTCCAGTTTGTGCACAAAAATGTCAAGAGCACCTTTGCTCTGCATAACATTCAATTCAGGGCCCTGCTTCCACTTGTTTGTCTCACTGTAGAGAGTGAGTGTGTCTGCTATGCCGTTTTGATCCAAAAGCATCAGTCAGCTGTTCGCACTGTGATCTTACAAGAATTCCTTTATTTTTTCCTGCAGGTCCATAAAACGCACAAGCACTTGTCCACGCGACAACCAGCGCACCTCTGTGTGTAACAGCAGTGTTCGATGCCCTTCATCCTCACACAGCTGAGCAAACAGTCTCTTGTTAGTAGGGCGAGCCTTTATTGAAGTTTACACCTTTAACAACAGTTGCCAGGGTGTTACTAAGGTCTTCCAAAAGTTTTTTACTGGCTAATGCTTGGTGATGTAGCATGCAGTGGAAAATTGTGCACACCGGGCTTTTTCCTTCAATCGGCCGTTAAATCCCTTGTTTTTGCCCATCATAGCTGCAGCCCCATCAGTGCAGGGGCAGATTCTCGTTGGGCAGATTGTTGGATGAGCGGTAATAGTCCACAGCCATAAAAATAACTTGGCCTGTTGCTGTTGTGGCTAGCTTGGTAGACGTAAGAATGTCTTGTTTCAAGTCATCACCGTGAATATATTGCACATAAACGATGAGCACAGACTTGTCTGACACTGTTGTTGTTTCATCCAACTGAACAGTAAAGGGAACATTCCTAAGCTCCTTATCCAGCCATTTTATTGATTCTGTCTTTGACAGCGTTGTCAGAGAGTGGGACGGTTTTCACTTTACCTGTGGGCCACACTGCCTCTCTACAATTTTCAGGCAGGCAGGTTTGATTAGCTGCTCTCCAATATGGTGTGGCTTTTTAGCCTTGGCAATTAATAGCAAACACACAAATGACACCTCCATGGCTCTGTGTAATCACTGCCTGCACTTTCAAATGCTTTTCTGATGTGTGCGGATCTTTGTGATAGTGCCAACTGTTTTTTCCTCTCAAAAAAATCCTGACCTTTACCAATAGTCTCCTGGTGTTTTGTTTTCTGGTGTTGTTGCATTTTGCTGGGCTTCATGCTATCATTAGCTAGCTTCTCACCACAAATGACACATTCTGACTGAGACCTGACCTTCAATAAAACCAAAGTTAAGGTAACTCTCGCGATGCAGCCTTACTTTCTTTTGTGATACTGATGAGTCATAACCACTTTTTACATTTCTCAGACATTCATTAATTTCATTCATAAAATAGTGATGCTCTGACTGCAGGAAAAACGAGGATGAGCTCGCTGGCTGACCTGACCAAACTGATGAGAGTGCAGGAGAGGCCACAGAGGTGTAGCCTACTAAGTAGCCTACTATTTCTGAGTGAGGATAAAATAATGTATCTTTATCCACTAAGCGTGTTATTATGATTTTAGTTAACATGTCTACATCTAATTTTGACAAGCGCAGGGCAGACAAAGTCTCACGCACCCCCTGTGATCTTTGGCACCCCCTTAGGGTCTTCAGACATGCTAGCAGTTCTGTGAGGCTGTAGTAAAGCACAGCAGTGGTTTGAGCTAAGTGCTAACATCAGAACGGTAACATGGGACAATGACAATGCTGTCATGCTGATGTATAACAGGTAATGTTTACCATGTTCACCATCTTAGTTTAGCATGTTTGGATGCTAAAATATGCTACTGCAATTAGCACTAAACACGCAGTACAGCTGAGGCTGAGGGGAATGTCATTAGTTAGTTTTGCAGGTATTTGGACATTAAAGCAACTACAGGGAACTTTCATATTGTGTTGATTCTGGCGGTCCCTGTGGACAGAAGCAGTAGTGTTTCACCACCGCCTCGTGTTGTAAAGATCTTGATCTGACTAGCGCGTGCAATTGTTTTTTGGAAGCGAGTGAAAGAAAGACGCAACTCATTTTTAATACTATTTTTCTTTTTTAAACAGCTGTTTGCAGGATGCAATGAGGTAATGTATCTGTTTGTGGCTCTGTAAGATTAATAACTGTAATATGACGATGGTGAAACAGAACAAACTTTGTTTCGTTCATAAACCTAACGTTAGGTTAAATGTTCCCTCCGCCTCACTCCCCGCTGCAAGGAGACTACTTCGCCCGGAGGAGAGTGGGCGGCAGCTGCGGAGACGGACCTTCAGTTTGTGGCTGTAGCGCCGGATTTATTTATGGGAAATGCTTATTCTTAAATCTTCATAATAATAATAATCCAACAGCAAGATATAGTTCAGTAGCAAGGCCAACATAAAATGTGTTACAGTAATGTCCACCTTGACCTAACGTTATACCTCTATGGACTGTAAAACCACGTCTCGCAATGTATTTCATAAATAAAATAGACATATTACAGACCTGTCTAGGAGGAAGAGGGCCAATTCAGGACCGGTTTTGAATCCTTTCAAATCCCACAATTCTCTCCATCTGTTGAATGACCGGCCAAGGTTGTCTCGTGTTACCACCCGTGCTCTATCACTGTCCCTTTTAGCTTGTTTTTGTTCTTCAGTCAATTCTTTTCTTTTTCTCTTTGCTGATCCTGCCCCAGTATCAGCCATAACCACAAAATATAACGTGCTTCCTTTTAACTGGCTAATGTACAACTCACTGCCAAACTTTGGGAAAATGTAAACATAGGCTCTTCTGGTCTGCGTGCCGTAAATCATTTGGCCTGCCGAACCGGGGACAGGAATAAAGAATAACTATTAGAAACTACTAGAAATAGCCAATCTTCTCACTGCTGGTCTCGTTTGCTTATGTAGGTCATACAGAGGCATCAGTATTAAACTGAGACTGTTTCATAACCAGTTAAAAACTCCATAGACTACTTTTAACTAAATCGTAGCTGCATCAATACTGACCTGTGTGAACATGCAAACACAACTAAACCAAAACTGAACCATACTACGTTTTATCCTTCTAACCACTTCTATCCCAAATTGTATTATTACACAATAAATTGAATAAATATGAAAAGAGTCGAGTTATCTAAAGGATAATGTCAAGTTGATAAAATAAGAAGAATCCTTTAAAAAATGAATAAAGGCATGGTAGCCCATATTGTGCAAGAAAATGAGAAAGTAGAAATAGATAGAAAAAAAAGTAGTACTCACTGCAAGTAAAAAACATAAAATAATACATTTCTTTTCTTAATGTTGTTTTAATTAATACTTAAGTGAAGTATGACATTTTAAGTCAAAAGTATTAGAAGAAGTCATATTTTGACTTTGTATGTCAAAATGATTAGTAAGTCAAATGTTTGAGTGTCTCATAGTTCCAGGAGCTTTAACAGTAGTCTCAGTCTTATTTGGTGTGAACAAATGGCATAAATATGGAGGTGAGATGCCAAGAACAGCTTTGTACATTAGTGTGTACCAGTGAGCGAGTTGGTGGATTCCTTCTAGGCCCTCAGTGTACGACAGCATCCTGCTCACTCCTCTTCCTCTACATGTTGGCCCTGTTCCCTGGAACCACTTGCTGCTCTCCCTCTGGCCTCCTCCTCCTCTCTGTCTTCCTCTTGTTTTCCTTCCATTCATCCAGCATTTCCCCCTCTCCAGCGGCCTAGACAATGGGACCCTGGCTGCAGCCAGCCGCAGGGCCCCTCAAGCCGACTGAGTCTTTTCATAGCAAAGCCCAAGGGCTCCAGGGTAAATCCTACAACTTGGCATGCTAGCATGCCAGCTAAAGGGATGCCAATGTCCGCCAGCATTGCTGCACTCTTCATTTGCAGCCTCCTCTCTTTGTTCTACAGTGTCTGTCTCTATGACTGTATGTTTCTATCTCTCACTTTGTCTCTCAGATTTCTTGGCTTTTCCATCTTCTTTAGTGTCTCTTTGTCTCTGTCTTGGCACACAGTGGAGTGTTGAATGTCTCATCTTTACCAGGTGTCCCACGTCGTTTTAAAAAGGCCTTATTTCTCAAAATAAGCTGAAAAGGTTACATTCAAAAACTACTGCCAATAAAACTACAACTTCAGTGGTTGCTATTACTAATACTACCACATGTGGTTCTGTGTGAACCTTAAAAATAGATTTTTATGGTTCTGATCTCTGGGGCCTCTTGTTTAAGCCGCTTTCAAATGTTCAATTTAACTCCAACAGATCAGCTAGATGCATCATAACATGGTGATAACTCTTATCCAATATGAGATGGACCTGCTGTTTTGTTCCACTAGGCAGCCAAATGCAAACAAGTTTTTAAAAAAGACCGAAAGGAAAATACAACCCAGGACTGTCAATACTTTGAGCAGGTTCTGCAAAGAAACAGCTCTGCCTAGAATGCAGCTCCACTTGCACCTGAGCAAATTATTTGCAGGATTTGTAATTGGCAGAGCACTGAGTCACTATAGCCCAATAATACAATATGTTGATATTTCACTTAAAGGAATAGTTCAATATTTTGGGAAATACATTTATTTGCTTTTTTCTAAGAAAGTGATGAGAAGATTGTTATCACTCTCATGTATGTGTGTTAAGTACAGAGCTGGAGTCAGGACATGGTTAGCCTAGCTTAGCATAAAGACGGGGAAACAGCTAGCCTGGATCTGCCCAAAGTTCAAAAACACACCTACCAACACCTGGTTCCTGAGCGGGCATGATGGCACCAAACCTGGCAACCTGATGACAAAACACTATGAAGCTGCGCACCACTGTACCCGAAACTCCCCCTAAAACCACAATTTTTTAACAACAGTTTTGTTATGTGTTACATGTGTGTCCCCAGCAGTCAGTCACAACTGAAGAAGCTTTTTGAATTAGAGGTGAAATGTCTTCAAAAATCTACAACAAGTTCAGTTGCCTTTGACTTAGCACCTCTAAATATCCTGTATAATCTGGATGACCTGTGATCTTCACAAACACATGGCCGGCATCGCGCTTCCTACAAACATGTGTGCTAATGCAAATTAGCAGTGCATAATAATATACATTTAATTAAAATAATTACATTTTTTAGGAGACAGGTTTTTATTAATCAGGGATGGAAACAGTTTACTCAAGTACATTTTTTTAAAGTAACAGTACTTTTACTTTGGTAAAATTAATATGAATCTACTCAGATAAAAGGTAAAAGTGATTGAAATGGTAAAATGTAATTTGACTAAGTGTTACTACGTTGGATTTTTTTTTATAAAGGGGGGTATATTATGATGATAATGTTACATGATAAAACTATTAAATTAAAGAACACCTTAAGGCTACAAAATAAAGAGCATTAACATGTCACTGTAGACTCATGAAACAACATACTTCCCTTTATATAGACGGATGTTCGCAGCCTGTGCATACAACTGATTATCAACTATAAATATACAACTGCCTTCCTCAGTATTGCCTCACTAGAAGTGACCAGAAAAGAGGTCGAAACTCAGACTAGTAAACCAAAATGACCAATAATAAATAACAAGAGCTATGGACACAGCGGTGGGTGCAACAAGCAATATTAGGCTACATACAATAAAGAGCCTGCACAGTTTTTTTACACCATGTAGCACACACACAGTGTTGATGGTCACATCTGGAGAGAGACTTACATCCATCAATGTTGTTCTCACCTGTCTGAACAACATTCTGCGAGTCTTGTGTAGAAGTCCTCATCGATCTGCTCTAGGTTAAACTTCTTTGCTCATTTATTCTTAATGCATTATATGACCTGAACATTCAGCTCCTCTGTCCCGCTCCTCAAATTCAAAAAGTTTTAAGCTGAAAGAGCACTCTAACAACTGTGACAGTGATTGTCACAAACAGCAGAAAGGCCTCACACACCTCACCAAAGGATCCACCATGAGCATTTTAGCCAGACCCAGCATGCACCTCAAGGACGTGCACGTGGCCGGGCTAAAGTTCCCCGAGCAACAGCCCATTTGCCCTCTTTGGCTGAGCTGCCCCTCTGGAGAAAAAAAACATCAAAATAATTGTTTTATTTTTGCTTTTGTGGCTGCATAAATACGAGTAGCCCATAATTGCTAAAGTTAGACCAAATTAAATCGCCATATCATCCAAACTTTTATTACTTTTTGATTGGCTTGCCTTGGCAGGACACAGAAATGTCATGTGACACTGTTGCATCCAGATTTGGTATTGTTGCCTTATGTTATGCTATCACATGAACCAATCTTACCAGTTACCAGTTACGACCATTACGTTAAGTGTGTGCTCTTTAGAGATATGATGGTTTTGACTGTTGAATCATGCTAGATTAGATATTGTTTTACAGTCAGAAGATGTGCAGTCCTTTGAAGTATGAAATGGTTCATAGTTGTGTGGGCTGGGGGGAGGTTTTTGTACGGCCACAAATAGGGTTTGCAGACTGGAATACTTGGAGATGGTAGGGAAGCACACACAAAAACTCCTCATAAACACAAGGCAAGGCAAAGCAAGTTTTTTTATATAGCATATTTTAGCAACAAGGCAGTTCAAAGTGCCACACACAAGACACCAAAAGCATGGAGACAAAGACTCTCAAATGCAATTAAAAACAGTCATTACTTAATTTATAAAAAGGTTGATTAATTTATAAAGAGGTTGCCCTTTTTTCAGGTTAGAGCAACAGCCCCTCAAAATGTCTGTGCACGTCCCTGATGCACCTGTTGGTTGCCCAACATCGTGGGTGTGTTTGTTTTGTGTCACTTAACATGCTTTTTTTTTTTACCTATGCCAAGGTATAATAATGATCAATATGAATAATAATAAAACATAACCTATAATGATGTCATGTTCACAAACTTTTATGCCTGACCCAGATGCGACCGGACCAGTGAACGTACACATTCAAAATGTATCATGTCAGCTGAGTGCCCAGCCACGCCTCTCTGTACATGGAGCTCCGCCCTCCTGTGGCTGCAGACACACCGGCAGCTTCTTCTCTGCTGCAGCTGCTGATTTACCACCTTTTTTTCCCCCTTCCAGCCCCGTTATTTGCACAATTAACTATTATCACTACAGCTATCATTAATTTTTCCACCACTACTCCTACTGTAGTAGTCATGCTACTTACTGCTACTACCACGCTCACAATTACAAATCCTCACCAAATCCTGTACAGCACACTAACACACAGAGACAGTATACTGTATGTGTAGTAACACACACATACACACACATGCCACGGTCCTTTGCGTTATCAGTGAGCCAGAGGGACGGTGAAGGAGAGGAGGGGGCACATGCAAGAACTACTGGACAGCTATATAAAAGGCAGCTGGCATCAAGAGTGATGGGCTGGGCTGCTGTATCTGCTATTCGGCCTTCATTTGCTCCATCTGACCCCTGCTGCCCCCACCCTCACCCACCCTGCTGATCATCCCCCTCCCCTTTCATTTACGCCTTTATGGAATAATTTGCATATGGCATTGGCTGTGCTGTTTTTTATTGAGGTCATTTTTATCACCGCTGTGTGGCAGCCATGACAACAATAAATCCAGTTTACTCCTGGACAAGGATGACCTTTTTTCTCTCTCTAATCAAGCCATTACAGGTTGAGTCCATACTCAGAGAACGGTCCTTTCTCTTCTTCTGTTTATTTGTGTTTATCAGCTGAATGAATGAGTGGTCCCTGGACGTGCGCAAACAGCTCTGGAACTGGGAAACAATACCAATACACCCTGGGTTTTGTGTAGGAAAGTCACACACACACACCTGTACGCATGCTATCAAACTAACCCTTAATTACTTTTAGTAACTTAAAAATGCCATAATTTGGCATGTGAGTTGTACTGTACATGTTCTAGGACAGTTTTTAAGGTAAAAAAAGGTTGAAAGTATTTGATATTTGCCAGTATGTCCAAAGGTTTTCAACACCGGAAATAAAAATAAATAAATAAATAAAAAACAGAAACATCTGTATGTGAATGCATAGATGAATAGGGGAGAATATCTGGAAAAAACAGTTTAAAAAAAAGTACTGACAGTGTAAAACAAGTAAAAAGCTGAGTTTCATGGATTTTTTCACTCCTGTTGCTTTTCTTGTTCTTGTTCCATTTTGGGTTGAATATGATTGACTGATGAAGTTTTGGCACTACAGGTTCCATCATGCTTTGGGTGATGTAAACATTTAAGAGTAATTAAGTGCGAAATTTCATTCTTGACCTTGGAAACAGTAGTTGGAAAAGAAAATTCACTCAAGGTCCTCTTAATAGCTTTTTTTGAGCTTTCAACTGCATCTCTTGGTCTTCTTTAGCCGAAACAAAACAGTAAGAAGTGGTTGAAAGCTCTAGAGGGAGCTAGTAAGTGGGCTTTGAGTTAAAAAAAATTTTTTGTCAAACAAATTGGATAATACTATATTAGGGCTGAAACAATTAGTTGATTAATCGATTATAGTCGGTTAGCAGAAAATGAATTTCCAACAATTTAATAATCGTTATTCATTTTTTGATTCCAGTTTCTACAGTGTGAGGATTTTGCTTTGCTTTGTTCCATATCATAGTAAGCTGTAAACCTCTGTGTTTAAATGAATACTTCCACTATATTACATTACATGAATATTATATTTTATACAGCGAGTCATCAGGCATCAGCTGCTAGCAGTTCCTATTTGCTGTAACCATGAATGTCCTATCACAGGATTGCTTTTAATACTGAAAACAAAAAAAGTTTGAATTTGATGATTATGAAGCTGGTTCTTAAGTTATAATTAGTAACTGGTTTACATGATTTCTAAACCGATTTCTGAACATTTGTCCTCCATGGACGTTGAAGAAACTGGGGTGGGCAGTACCACAGAATTTTGTTATGATTTGATACCAAGCAATACCAGGGCCAGAATACTGAAGCCGATGTGCTACAGCTAATGAACTATGGAGGGGAGAGCAATGTGTCACTCTTTATGAGGTTAATGAAAATATTTTCATTATCATCAAACTATTTTCTAGACACTCAGTGTGTTTCTAGGTAGACCGTTTTTTTGTATCAATTATATTGATCCCATGGATACTCAAACATGACTTAGTATTTATAGTTTAGTTATTGATCTTCCCATCGCTTGAAAAAATGGTCAATCAGTGGAAAGAGTAAGCCCCGCTGATTGTAGCACTATGTGTATAACGTCTGTGTTCTGGTTCTAAGGCTTAAATCATCAGCACTAAATCAATGTGACCATTATACACTATATTTTCTCTCTTCTTCTCTCAACCTACAGTATCATCTTTGCCAGTTTGAATACTCCACACCTGACTTTTTCCACTTTGAACGTCTCCATACTTTCAGTGATCTCAACATCTGCTCTGCAGTCTGCACCTGCAGCCCTCTGTGCCTCCCCCCGCCTCCCTTAGCACTGAACTGCAACCTGATCTGAGACAGCTGCTGCGGAGGATTAAGTCTGGTTTTTAAACAAACACAGCTTCGAAGCGCTTGGCAGGGGCCAGGGGCAGGGGTCCAGCTCCGGGGCCCGCTGAGAGTGAACCATCCCTGGGGAGAGGCAGAGAGAAGGGCCCCTGTGTAATCTGATGAGCCCCTGAAGCTCCTCACCAGGGCTGCGGTAAGAAAGAGTTGTTTTGACTTCACGTCCATATGAATTTCACATAAAGAGGACGGTACAGTTTATCCGTTCCAAATGCATAGCTGGAGTGAGGCAGTAATTTCGGCTGCTGATGGCCTTTCAGCCCTTGACAAGGAAAGGACTGATCACAGCTCCATTTCAGATAAAGGTGAAGTGTCTTCCTCCTCTACCTTTTGCTACCTTTGTCATCCTCTTTCTCTCTGCATTCGGCCCGGCGTCACTTCAGACAGGGGTCATCTCAGCAGATTAACTCCGAAAACCAGATCCAAATGAAACACGCCGCGGGGAACATCTATCACTTGCAGATGCAATCATGCTAAATGTGTCTATTTGCATCCCCCCTTTTTCCAAAAGAAGGGGGGGGGGTATCCATCTCTCTTGTAGTTGACAGTCTCCATTAAAACGCTGAGCGTGCTGAGGACCAGTGAGATGGCTGCAACTTGTTTCTCACACTGTTGTGACAGCGAATGCAAATAGCCTGACTTTCCCCCTGGAGAGGGACGGAGACTGGCAGGCGGAAAAATGCAGAAAAGGGGAGATGAGTAGGACCAGCTAGTGGCAAAGCAAAGTGAAGAAAAAAAATCACTCCTCCCTCCTTTGGTCTCTTTTAATGACTTCTCCTTCCTCGGCTCTGCCATCAAAATATTATATCAATAATTGCTGGCGAAAAATTAAACAAGTAAAACAATGAGACGGCCCCGGGGGCTGCCTTCCCCCTCCAAATTAGTCTGTGCATTTTAGAAGAAGGTCACTTCCTCCTCCTCTCCCTCCCTTTCCACCCCCTCGCGGCCCCCTCCTCCCGCTTCCATCGGATCAGTGACACATTCTCTGGCGTGATAGCGCTGACCTGAGTTTGAATTTAGAGTGTTCATTAATAGGATATTATGCCATATGCTCACTGCACTGTCTTATTGTAATGTCTGGCACTGGTTTAAGAATTTGTAATTAGTGCTGATATAATGAAGGGACTGGAGGGGCTAATGCTAACTGTGGTTCAAGACAGAGATTTGCACTTTGGATTGTAGCTGGCAGGATTGGTCATCTGCTGACCCAGTGGCTCACCAAGTGCACACTGGGAAAAGACCTTGGTCGGGGCCCCTGTTTAACAAGCATCTCAGAGGAAGAATCATTCCTAGCCGGGCCACAATTTTCAGTGATGCACATTTGGTGCTACCTTTAGGCTTAGGAGTAAAACCATTTTATCAATATTCTTAACCTAGGAAATTACTCTTGTCTCACCCCATAGCTCCAGAGGTGTCTCAACTGTTCAGACCTCCTTGTCCGTTTAGGATGTTTCAAAAGTTTGAACTATACACTGCAGACTGACCTCTACACAGCTACTTCTGTGTACAACCACATGCAACACTATGACTGCTTTCAAGGAGAGACTGTGAGTGGGTGCCATTATCCACATTGGGACCGACATGTCGAGACTAGAAAGACGTGCAAAGACACCAAATTCGTGGATAGAGACCAGGGAGGAAATGAAGGAGGAGGCTTTTCACCCCGCCTTCGAGTGTGGACATTCAGAACAGGTATGGACATTTTTGCCTACACGTCTACACATCTGAACCCTTTAACAAGGAGGTGATGGTCAGACAGAAAACAACATTTTTGCAGTAGCAGGCTGGGGATGCAAAGGAGAATACCTGCAAATCAAACTTTGATTGCTCATTAAAAAAATATGAAAAATAAAAATAAATAACAGGTCCAAATACAGGTGAGAAAGTGATGAAAGTGAGGATCATGAGTTTGAAGGCTTACAAAACCTGCTAGATGGACATTACATTTAATTACGGCAAAAGTTGAATCAGGTTCAACTTTATTGCCGGAACCCTCTGCATTGACAACCCTGCTGTACCAACACAGTGGTCTTATTGAAATGAATGAGGAGGCTGCATTTTTTGATGCAGTGCTTACATCTGTCTGCACGTCAGTTACAGAAAAAAACAATGTTACACAGCAGAATTGTAGACACAGTAGAACATTTGTATCATTGTTATGTCATTTTTTAAGCTATATGAGTGATTTGTCAGTGTTTACTAACAGCCTACTACTGCTATTAATTGTCATCATATTTTCTCATAAATAACTCAGGTAGCTGAGTTAAGGTTTTTGGCATATAAAGCCTACATATGAAAAAATATTCAAAATTTTTTAACCCTAACCCATTTTTAAATATCCCATTATCTAAGCTTCTGTACCCAAAGTGTACGAAGCACAGAACTTAGAAAGTGAACCCCGGTCTCTGATGTGGTTAGGTTTAGGCAAAAAAATCACTTTGGTTAAGGTTGGGGAAAGATCAAGGTTTTGACTGAATATAGAAAAGTAAAAACACCCTCTCTTGTATTCCTGCTGAACTGAACTTCAATATTTAATCAAGACCACAGTCTTTCCCTAACCCAAGCTTACGTCCTTTGAGTTGCCTAAACATAACTATAAAATCCTTGAAAATGCTTTTGTTACTATGAGCACATTTTGTAAGAAAACAAATGTATGTTGACAGTGAATTATTTGCAGATACACTCAGTCTGAACATTTTGTGATTAACAAAGTTGATTAACAAAGTTTCTAAATCACAACTCTCAGAACACTACAACACATCATCATAATTTCTTCTACAGAGAGTGACGTCACACTCTCTCCCAGCAGTCCTTTTCCTTGCTGAAAGTCCAGTGTAGGAAGCTTCATAAGTGACTCTAAAGTCCTACTCTGAGGTAGGAGTGTTTTTAGTCATGTTTAAGTGTAATTCCTAATATGCATTCAAAGAGACTTCAGAAACTGTGGGTTTTCATTGATGACGACCAGAACTCTCCACTCCTGTAGTAGTATTTGCTAAGGAAGTGATGTCCTGGTGTACAGGGATGCTGTGCTCTCAACACTCTGCCATGGTGTTTTTCTCGCACACCGTTGTCGCGTCCCACCAGCACTAATTTTCATTCATAATGATCTTCATGGGCGGCATTGAAGGATGAGGGTTTGAGCGGCTTTTGCCTTGGCGCTGTCCCAGCACTTTCAGCCCTGATGTGCTGTCATAATTATGCTGTCCGTGCTAAATGCCTATTGTGTAAATGTGCAGCGCAGCTGCCAACAAAAGCAGAAAATGGAGGGATTTTTCCATCACCAGGCAGTAAATAATTGCATACAATGTGGGCTATGCTAAAAAATCTATCCCCATAGAAGGCATAATTCTGGGAGCAATGTATGGAATAAGACAATGACACAGGAAGTCCTGTGTTGGCAGATGCAAACACAGTCACACACACAGATTAGGAAGAGGCATTAAGGGGATTCACATCTATTGGTGGAGAATAGCTGATACTTCTGTTTAGGCACTTCGATTCATCATTTTCAACTGTATGGAGTAAGGTTGTTCTATATCTGAACAGTCATTAAACAAACATGGAACCATCTATTTCCAACATGTATTAAATTAATAAGAAATCATACAAATCATACAAACTGATTCAGCTGCCAGAGATTCTCAGCCTAGAGGTCAGCACCTGAACAACACAACATCCAATATGTCTTCAGGGAGCACCTCCACACTCATCATTTTAGGTTTGATAAATCACTGTATGATAAAAGTGACGCCTGCACACCAACTGAAAGTCACACAATTGTATTTAATAATAAGTGAACACATTTCTGATCCTGGGGGGATCTGCATCAGGTGAAAATTAAAAAAAAAAGCAAATCAAAACGTATTTTTCACGACCATACACACTACACTACTGTAGATAATCGTAGCTGATACACACTGTATGTGTTAATATGGGATAAAAAACTAACCAACAAAACTATTAAATGTACTGTGCTGGGGGAATCTGAACTCTTAACCTCAGTATGTCTAACACCCTGGTCAGGACTTTCTTAATTGGTACAAAACAGCAACTCAAATGGTGACTTTAAATAGATAACTGACAAGTCAAGTCAAGTCAATTTTATTTATATGGCCTAATATCAGAAATCACACATTTCCCTCAAGGGGCTTTTCAATCTGTACAGCATACGACACCCTCTGTCCTTAGACCCTTGAATCGGATGAGGAAAAACTCCCCCAAAAAACCCTTTGACAGGGAAAAAATGGAAACCTCAGGAAGAGCAACAGAGGAGGGATCTCTCGCAGGACAGACAGACATGCAATAGATGTAGTGTGTACAGAATAGACCAACATAGTAAAATTACAGTATGGACAATCAGGATGACAAAATCATAAATAGATTGTAAACATATATGAAGAATGGGAATCTGGGAGGACGTTGAACAACTTCAGGTCTCGCCAAACAGATAGGACCAGGACCAGAGCCACACAATCTCTCCACCACCACAAAACACAAGAAGCAAAACTCAAGCACACTGTTCACAGTGATAGGAGAAAATAACAAACACTCACAGAGGGAGAGAGAGACAAGGACAACATGCACACAAGGGAGAGAGAGAGAGACAGGAGGAGTGGCTGAATCTCCTGGAGGACAGAGATCCAGATCCAAAACATCTGGAATAAGGCACCGACAGCCAGAGGAGGCAGAGAGGTTCTAGGACGGCCGATGGTCCAGCACAGAGTAGCCTGAGTGAAAAGAAAGGAGAAGGAGAAGAGACTAGGGAGGGAGAGAGAGAAGAGAGAGAGAGAGAGAGACGCAGAGCTGTGCTTGTGGGACACAAACAAACAGAGGGTTAGAGAGGTGCAGTGGTTTTCAGAAAGTTTACAGTATTCTTGTGTGCAGGACAAACATGGACTATAAATACTGGGCTTAATAGATTCACTGAGACTGAGACCAAACCCCCAGAATGATAATGGTAACAAATACAAGGCATGAAACATCAAAAAATAAACAACTAACTGAAAGTTAAGGCAAAAGATGAGATTTAAGTTTGGATTTAAAGGCCCATTTACAATTTTGTAATTCACCAGAAGCACCTAAAAGTCTGATCTGACATGGACAGAGAGCCAATGAAGGTAAAATTGGTGTAATATGATCAAATTTTCTAGTTTTAAGATCCTAGCTGCAGCATTCTGAACCATTTGAAGACTTTTAGTAGCCTGACAACAAAACATTACAGATTGAAGAGGTTCAAAAAGATTACTGTTAAATATGGGGGCCAACAGTTGCTGACACACAACTCTTTCTAGTACTTTGACAAGACCCTGAATCAAGGTGTGGTTTCTTTAGTAGAGGTTTAACCACAGCAGTCTTAAATCTGGTGGGGACAGTGCCAGTCCTAAGTGATACAGTAACACTATTCAGCATTGTAGGTCCCAGGTGGCCAGAGATCTTTAAAAAGTTTAGCTGGTAGGGGGGCAGGTACTTGGTTTAGAAGCTAAAACCAGTTTATACAATGTTTCAAGAAAGAAGGTCTCAAAATTTGTAAGAACAGAGACTAACTGGGATTCAACATGTGAATGCTGCAGTGCCGATTTTACGGGAGTGGCTGGAGGAGGAACTTTTCTGCAGAAAAAATCTTAATAATCATGACCCGGGAAGGGCGAGTGTCAAAATAAAAAAATATAGGATTGTGTTGCACACGTGTAATTTAATATGCACTCGTGCCATGCAAGGTAGAAGACTTCCAGTTTTGACTTGCGCCATTTGCATTCCAATCTCCTGCAGGCCTGTTTAAGAGCACGTGTTTCTTCGGTAAACCAGGACNNNTGCTTTTAATACAAGAGCCTCTAACGAGACAGATATCAAATACACAAAGATATGACAAAAGGTTAAAGGCAAAGAAAGTGGTTAGTGTGCACATACAATCCCATTTCAGCACAGGAACAGGACAAAAGCAGCATAGAAAGGAAATAAGAGGTGGTCTGCACACTGTACATTGCAGGCTCCCAAAACTTTAATCAGGGCCACGTTTCAACAAGCAAGATCTCTGTTGGGTTAATGTCCATTTGAAGCAAACAGTCTATACAGTATATACAGAAAAAAAAGTGTGACAGCTCCACTTGCAATTAGGAGATCTCCTGTTACAAGACATCTCCTACTATCCACAAATTGATGCTCAATGTACATAAATGACATACTAATTATCCTAAAATAGGCTGTAAAAGGATAAAAGATTCATATACAAATCTTAGCATAGTGTGTATATTCCAACAAAGCCAAATGTCACTGTATCTAAACTGCAACATCACAAATGTAAAACAAGGAGAGCGGAGTTTGACAGAAAAAGTCCACTTACGAGAAAATTATGAAATAATTTACAAAATTTAAAGACTTAAATTTAAATTTATTCAACTTACGAAAATTGTAATTTAAGATTCTTGTTTTTTGTCTAATTGCAATGTCAAGAATGAACTTCCACGCTCAGTGAGAGAGAACATTTTCAGATTCTCTAGGTTGTTTTTATGTGCGCGGTCTTTTTCTGATTCCAACCTTGAACTTCCTACAATTTCAGCCTGCAGCAAGCTGCACACTTGAGATGATGAATTCTGGATTTATTCTGGTATTTAAAAAGGCAGGGACCAGAAGTCCAGGGAGATTTTTTTTTTTTTTT
>NTHP01000019.1:4474263-4496345 GCA_003416845.1 Oplegnathus fasciatus
ATACATGGTTTTCACTGTACAGGAAGGGTTTGAAAAGTTTGGAAAGCATAAATATTCATCCAGCAAATAGTCATGTATAAACAGTCACCAACACACAGTGTCTCTAATGACTTTAGCAGGTATTTATTTATCATTAAAGTCAAGTTTAATGTGTCTAAATTTGTATCTCAATGGGCGAGTTTGTGTTTCACTATATTAAGCCATTCATTAAAGATAATACTAGTTGACACTGAGAGAAAGAAAGGTTATGTGGCTCAAATGGTCAAAAAAGGCACAAACACTGCAAAGGTTAGGGGTTTAATTCCCCCTTGGGCCACCGATCCTAAAAAAAAACTGTACACTCACAGTACTGTAAGAGTTAGAGTAGAATAGTGTGTGAAGATTTTCTGTGGTATTTGTATCTGGCGTGTGTCCTCTGACCCGGCTCTGGCTCCTACAGATGACTTCTACTTCAAAAATGTCAGGGGAAGGAAAAAAGAAAAGGGAAACTGTCTGTGGTCCGTCTATCAGCCGCGGTGATGAATAGAAATGGAATACCCTCCCCTCTCGCCTCGATCCCTGAAAACACACTTCTCTCCTCCCTGTTCTTAATGCAATCACTTGGCTTCACCGCTGTCTGTCCTTTTTTTTTTTTTGATGCCAGCCCGTTTTTGTAAGCAAATTACTTCGTCAGAACCCGGCGGCGCCTGTCCATCACGCTGAAGGAGGAGGTGGAATGTCGCTCAGACAGCTGACTGACAAGGAGGCACGCATGGGGAAAAACAAGATGAGGTGGAGGATGGACAGAGCAAAGGATGGAGATAGAACTGAGGCAGGAGGAGGAGGAGGAGGAGAGGATAAGAAATGGAAGGACACATGATGTAGAGGGCAAGAGCACAAGAGATAGGAAACAGGTTGAAGTGAAAGGGGGGAAAGGAGGAGAAAAAAAGTGGGTCTCCTTTTTTTGTGGAGTGTCCCCTGGGTGTGGCAGTATCAAGTCAATCTGGGGGGCTAATTCGTGTCAGGGTTTGAATCCTATCTCCTTGAGAGGCGAGCAGAAGGTTGATAAAAATTGAAGTGGAATTGAAGTTGGATGCACAAGAAGATAGGGGGCACAACAATGGGGTGGGGGAGGGTAGGTTGAGCAGTCTGCTCCCCCTGCTGATGCTCTACCTATCCACTCCGAATACCTCTGACCTTGCCCAAAGTGTCCCTGCCACTCATACTGTAACTTCCACACTGTTCTTTGAGGAAAATTCCAGTATACAACAACTTGGGTCTTCTTTGTGGAGTTGTGGCAGTTCAATTCAGTTATGATAACACTGGTCTCACTATGGCTGAGATTAAGCAATGATGATGACCATTCTACAACAAATTCTGACAGGACAAGAAACAAGTGTGGCTAGACAAACATTTCAGATTCAAGAGAATTTGAAAACCAAATCTAGATGGTACACCTTCCCAAGAACTATTTAAGTGATATTTTAGATAGTCACAAAAAACAAGAAGTCATATTCTAACTGCCTTTATGGTATTTCTTTTCTCCTTTATGACCACATGGATGACTTGGGCACTAAGACATAATCAGTAGGAATTTGAAGATAAAGGGCTTTCCCAGTTTGTCGGCTCTCAAAGACAAAACCTCTCCTCAGCCTTATTATGATAAAATGCTGGACTTAGCAAGGGGTGAGCTGTAATATGAATAATGCAGCAGCATGATGTAAAGCGTATGAGATGGTGTGAATGATATTGTGGGGTGAAACAAAAGAGTTCTTGTAACCTGAATGGGGTGGACACTGAGACACAGTGGGTGGAGGATTTGGCAAGTCCACTTTGTCTCCAAATTGGACTTATGATACCCTTGCAACAGGCTTATTTGCCATGCTCACCCATAAAGAGATGTCATCAATGTGTGTTAGGGTGATTTCCCTACGGACTGAGCAAATACATCAAACCTCGTGTCAGCACCACCTTGGACATTTCACAACACCAAGATTTTACGCCTCACCACTGCACTTAACATGTAACAGTAACACTTTATGTAACAAAATATGTAACAATTTACATGAATTAATCGTTTTTTGTTGCCAGTGTGAACCGATTATAACCAAAAAACATGAAACCTTCCCCAACTTTCTCAGTTGCCTATAACAGCCTGTGGGCTGATTTCCAGGAAAATTCATATATGTGACGTTTATGCTCGCTCCCAAGTGCCTTTCCCACTTCATATTTATACAGATATAATGTTAAAGTTACACAATATGTAGATATCTATGTGTATAAACAATAATGTTGCTGCCGTACTTATGCCTAATTTAGATTATTTTGAATGTTGATGGAGCAGCTACAATGTTAGCATAGCCCTGATTGATCCGAACTCCATTCAGAAAACAAGCATTTTAAAAGTTGTTTTCTTGTCGTCTTGCTGACAGACCTGACAAAACATGAATTCAGACTTTTTACAAATCTGCATCATAATGTAGTTATTTTGGCATCCTTTTGATCCATTTATTGCAATTAAATCAAAACAGGAATGTGAACGACGTCGGGGGAAAACTCGGGTCAACATATTATGCTGAAACATTATTACATCGATTTGGAAAAATGAGAGTCATGTCGATAATGAAGTGTGGAAACACATTTATAATATTACGTCTAGTTCACTCACCGTTAGTGTTATCATCTAGCAAATTTAGATATGCTGACGTTGCTGATCCTCTCTGTGAAAGCTAGACAAGCGATTGATAAAGCTGACTAGCAAGCTATCAACATGGTGCCTGTCAATCATGTTCAGTCTCGTGTGTGTCACGTCACTGTTTTGGCTGATGCCCAGGATGCTCGCTCGTGCCTACTTAACAGCCACTGGAGTCATTGTTAACAAGCATTTTCTGATTCTTACATACGGCACAATTTAAGTTGAATTAGTTTTGCCTTTGACCTTGTTTGGTTGCACATTGAAAGGTCATGACAATTGCATGACAGCTGTTTGTGACATTACCTACTACCTAAAAGGTTTCCTTCTATTCAGTATGTAATTCTTAGTGCCTTCTTTTGTGTTAAGCTTAGATACACAATTCAGAGATGGCCAGCTGTGTGTAGGTATGAAAGTAGGGAGAGCTTGAACTTCTCTCTCATGCTCACTTTTTTTATACATCACAATGCCTTTGAGGAAAGACTGTACGAAACAGGGGAAGCTAGTCAACAGAGAGCGCAGGTGCTGCACCCCACCAGCTGCAAAGCTTAATTCAGAATCAACTGACATCCAACAACAAAGGCAATTAAATGAGCAAATGAATTAGATTTGTCAAATTAAGTTATACAGTATGAAATTCACCGCTAAATTAGTGTATTTTTTATTCTCTCTTTACACGTTAATTCAACACTAGCTTCCTACTGATCCCGCCTCCATCTAAGTAAATGGATGTAAAAAACAATAAAACAATGGCTACTCATCCAATCAGTCTGAATCCCAACCAAGATCTCACACAAAGAGGCTGTCCCTGTTTGTACTACCATCATTAATTGTAGCTTATCGTTAGAGCAGCAGAGACTTTCAGCCTCTCTGTTCCACTCTTTTGAGAAATAAAGTATTAAATTAGGACAAATATTTGTGTTATCAATATGAAGGGGATACATTGTGGTAACTTTATTCAAATTTGTTCCTGTTTATATCTAGCCGCAGTACAGAAGCTTCTTAGGACACACCTAGCCATTGCCATAATATTAGCCATTGCCAGCAGCACTGGTCCAGTCCAGCAAATGGTGGCAATGTGACAAAAATGGAGCTGTTAATAGTAAGATCTAGGCTAAACTGTAGTAGTAAGCAGTAGTGGCCAGGCTGGGGTGTAATGTTTGGGCATGTCCTGAATGTAGGATGGGCCAGAGCCATTCACAACAAGTACGCAAGTACCAGTGTCTTGAATTGCATTCGAGCAGCCACCGGTAGCCAGTGCAGGGTACAGAGGAGCAGTGTAGCGTGGGAGAACTTGGGTAGGTTGAAGACCAGATCAGAGCAGCTCGGTCTTGTCGAGATTGAGCTTCCGCCACCTGGGTTTCAGACCAGGGAATAGACAGAATTAGTTGAGTGTCATCTGCATGGCTGTGGTAGGAAAAACCGTGTGAGTGGATAACAGAGCCAAGTGACTTGGTGTACAGAGAAAAGAGGAGGGGACCCAGAACAGAACCTTGAGGGACCCCAGTAGTGTTTGGATATAGATTCTCTCCTAATTACACTGTAAGTGCGATCCTTGAGGTAGGCTATGAACAGGGAGAGTGCAGAGCCCAAGACTCCCAGTTCTTAGAGGGTGGAGAGGAGGATTTGGCGGTTGGTCGTAAGATCTAGTTAATTTGAAGCAACATAAAGCTATGCTAAATTTTGCCTTTGGACTGTATTCGGAGGTGAGCACTACTCCTACAGATGATCATGTGTAGTGTGTCTTATTATGTACCAGAATTTGCCAACAAGTACATGCTTCCCAAAGACCTGCAGGGGATGGCTTTTTCCAGATCTTATTCCTCAAGCTTTACCCTCCCTCCCTCCTTCCGTGTCGTTCCCCTCATACCCAAACAACCCCCACCCTGACTCTCCTCTCTCTTCTGAGCTGTATTAATACCCGATTCCGCTTCCAAATTGCAAAAAAAAAAGCAGAAAATTAAGCACTTGAATTTGGAATCAGACATGCACAAGACCCATGAACGGAAATGATGGGAGGGATGGGACCCTTTTTTAGGGAATTTATGTATATTTTCTCAGGCTTTGAGGGCTGTAGCAGACATCTGTGATGTCTTGCTCATAGCACTATGATGCCTGACCTGGATTTTCTAAAACGACACTGTCGTGTTTATTAGGAGCTGGTGACCAAGAGAAAGTCAAAAACATCAAGAAAGGAAGGTCGGTAGGGCTTTGTCCAGACAGACCTTTCAGACTAAATTTTTAACCTTTCACAGCTCTCAAACATGGATCAAACTAATTAAGTTAGTCTGCCACTTTCATACACCTAAATAGAATGCCCCCAGCCAGAGATACACACTGTGATTAGCTCTGTCTCATTCCTGTTCCCAATACAGAAAGCCCACACTTTCCAAGCCCAGCACCTAAGCTCACACCAGTTTGGACCAGAGTGTCACCGGAGTAGCATTCGTATTGTCACAATCCTTTTTTAAAGTTACGTAATGCTAATACCTCTGTAGTATTTTGCCATTTCCTTTTCCATCCGTTTCGGTGCAGATGGGAATGTGTGTGAAAATATCAGACAGTCTCATGTTTTTCTTATTAATAAGGGAAGATTAAGAGATTTGCCATTTGATGCTCAAGCCCACAACTGTCAAAACAGCAGGCAGGAAAACCAAGTTCTTTTCTCCCCTCTGGAACAGCCCCCACTAAGAATACATGAATACAGATCTGTGTGAGTGGGCATATTTATGAGAGATAAATGTGTTTTTGGGGTGTGCGTGAGTGTGAGTGCATATATGTATGTATTTTAGGATTAAAATGGATATCAGTCAGTGTTACAAGACTCATACCGATTGATGTAATTTTTTTTCTGATTTGACTCCAGTTTTTGTTGATTTTCGGATGTTGTGATCAATGTCACAGTGTAAACAGATCAACAAGGAAATCTCTTGGTAGAATACTGATCTGCATCTTTCTATTGGAAGTTCATCTGTGAAGAACAGCAGCTGTTCGGCCTCTGTCAACACCAGGAATTGCTAAGAACGCACAACCTGCTTGTCTTGCAGTGACCTTTGAACTTCTCTGCTGTATAAATGCCTTCAGCTGCCAATGTCACGGCCGAGGCTGGCAGCACCGGCTTTCTCCCGGACGTCATCCTCTCTCCGCTGCCCACAGCAACCCCACCACCCCTACCCCCACACCACCCCCACCCCAACAAAGCCAGACAAATGATTTCGATTTGTCCTCTGCAGTCCGGGGAAGAAGTTATCGATACAATCCGCCAAATGATGTCAAGGATTTGTCAGCAAAGCTTATGAATGACAAAACCAGCCCACCTCCTTCCACTCCCCTCCCTCCCCCTCCCAACGTAAAAACACCTCTACTGCAGGCCAAGAAGATTGAGAGCCAGGAAACTTTATTGATTTCTTCTCCCTGCATCCTCACCCTCACCTTCTTAAATAGAAGCTCAAGCTACAAAGGCCAGAGCAGCAGCTTTTGTGTGCTAAAATGTGGCTAAAAGCTTTCTGGAAGGTTGAGGGAAGGGATTGAATTGGATATTTCATCTAATGCTGCCTCCAGCAGATGGGCTTTACAGCCGACTGAAGGAAAGGAGCTGTGTTTGGCTGGCAAGCTGGCTGGCTGGTTGTTTGACTGGCTGGCTGACATCTCTGCATCCCCTCCTTCCTTTAGCTTTGGTTGTTTGTGAAAAAGATCAGTGGGACGGTGGGTAAATAGATCAACTTTGTGCTGCTGACAAAAGAAGGTGTTGGAAGGGCTGTGGGCTGAGCTGATGCCATTGAGAAGCGGCCTGGCAGAAGGGTGTGATGCCAAAGATGGTATGTCTGGCTGGGAGTGGACGTGTTAAATGAGGGCTGGCAAACAGTGCAGAAATGGAGAACAAATAAGAAGAGGGAGCATGTGAATGCCAAAAGTGGACATGTAACGAGAGTCATCAAAGAGAAGAGCAATACTGTGGTGCACAAAAAAAAAAACTCTCCACCATAAAAAGATGAGATTACTTAGGAGCATTTTTGTGAGACTTGGGACCTCACTATGCTTTAAACAAAGGCCTTGTCAGATCATTTAACAGTATCTGAAATCCCTTCTCTGACAGCAGATTTGGGGTGGGGTCTGTCACCATCGATTTTTTTTAACTCTCCGAAAACAGACAGACAATCTGACAATCATGCCCACTTTATGCCACAATTGGCCAGGTATACAGAGGTGTGAAAAAAGGCAGTGTTTTAACTCTCTCAAGCTCTTTTGATTCTTTACACTACTTCCATCACATTCTGTTTGTACAACCAAGTGCAACACTGTAACGCCTTTGAGGAGAGTCTGACTGAAAAAAATGTGCACCGCTATCCCTATTTACAAAATTCTTCACGTCAAAAGCACACAGACACACAAAAGACAGAATTCTTGAGCGAGGAGGCAGTGGGAAGCAGCCCAGAGGAGGCTCTAATGGCAGGCTTTTCACCCCGCCTTCGAGTGTGGCCATTTGGAACAAGTAGAAACACTTTTGCCTTAGATGTGGTGGCATCGCACGTGGTACACTAGTTCATGTGAAGCAGACTGAGACCTTTAGGCCCTGGTCACACAAGGACCTGGCAGAGTGCATCATGTGTTGTCATGATTACAGGCAGCAAAAGAAGACAGCTGTCAAGCCAACCACATCATATCTAAACACAAAAAAGGATGAAGAACAAACACCTTCTTTCCCGGTCCTGTATGAACAGTGACACGGGACATGATATATTGCTTTAAATAAAATAAAAAAGAGCTCTGACTGTCTCTGATTGAAAGCTTAGGCCAAAAAAGAGTATTTGCTTTGGAGCCAAGTGTGCAGATGCTTTGATATCTTTTTATTTACACTATATTTGGCATCAGGCACCTATGTGACTTGGGGAAGGAATTTTTGAGAGAAATTGTACAAAACTAAAAGAAAAGGGCAGCTTCCACTATTTGGGACTCTACAGTGTGATCGCTAATTCAGACCTATGCATGTCATAGTTCAAAGTCAACTTTGATGTCAAAGTAGTGATGTCACCAGGGTCAAAGCCAATGCGAAAGTAGCACACAGATTTAAATTTTCATTCAAAATGGACTTAATGCAGTGAAAATTTTTGAAAAATCCTTAAATTGCAAATATTTTTTAATGCTTACGTAACAGGGTCCTCATATGTGCTTTAAAGGGGAACGCCACTGACTTTACACATGAAGTTAAGTGTACTTGTTATGAGGAGTACTGTCTCTTGTGAGTTTCAAGTTTGTGGTGCAATACCAAATTGCTCGAGTACCCATTTAAGTAATATATTAAGTAATTTATACTTTTATCAACAGCAATCAGGGAACTGCAACTTTGGCATGTCTCTGACGCATAATACATAGACATAAATCCTAACTGGCAAAATAAAATACAAAAAGTCCCAAAGGAAAATATTGTTTTGTCATTGTCTTTATGGTCTTCTTTCCCTCCATTGCTCCTACCTATAGCACCATCCTCCCTCCTCACTGAGCTGTGCACAGTGAAAGCCTTGGATGAGGAGTGGTTCTTCCAAAATAGAGTACAGAGTTGAAAAGCCAGAAAGTTCAGCACCTGGCCAAGTAATTGTTGAGTCATTGCTATTGATTGAGCGCTCCTCCTAAAAAACCTTTAATGCACATTTAACCTTAAACTAAAGGGGATCCCAATCTTGAAAATAAGGGAGACACAATATGTATTAAAGGCATACAGCCGTGCCCTCACTCACCAGCCCCCCCCACTTGTACTCGTCTTCTCTGCATCGCAGGAGAACACACAAGGACTCCCATCTCCCGAGGTAAGCTCTTTGGCAAACATAGTGCTGATTAAAACAAACTGGCCAGCGAGCCCCACTGCTGGGGAGGACAGGGCAAACAGGACTGGTGCAGCAGGAGGCCCGGAGATGGCATGAACCAGACTGCAGTGCAAAGAGCAGAGCAGAGCAAAGACAAAGCTGCCTGTCAGAGGTGTCAGCACTGAGGCTGAAGTACAACCTCGTTGCTGATGAAATCCATGCAGCACTAAGACCAAATCTAAACTGATTTTTGAATTGGTTTTATTAAGGTTTATTTATTAAGGTGACCAAGCCTTTGCTGTCCGGGCTCTGCAGCCGTGGAACTCACTTTTATCTTACGGCGTTTTCCTCTGTGATTGTTTTTGTTGTAATTATTTAAACTAGCACAGTGCCTGTTCAAACATTTTTATCTGGTTTTATATCTTGCGTTTAGGATTTTATTTACCTTTGTTATTTGTTTTTATTGTAAAGCACTTTGTATTGAATGGTGCTATACCGTATAAATAAAGTTATTATTTGTCCTTGTGTTGAGATATCTGTCTCCAAAATTTCTGCCTTCACCTCAATACCATGGGGGTGAATGTCATTTTGTTTGTGGTGCCCACAGCATTGAAAAATGACTATTAAAAAATTCAACAGCAACATTTGTTTTCATAAATAATGCTGCTGTCAACAATTTTCATTGGAACTACATTCCTTTAAAGAAACAGTCCAGATGATGACTGCAAACAGCAGATTTTGTGGATTATCTGTAACGTCTCAAAAAAGGTTTGGACCCAAAAGCAGGACCCAGACACTAAACTGATAAATATAAAAGTTCTTCTTTACTTGATGCCACAAAACAGGCAGGAGTCAGGAAACCAGGCAGGCAAACAAAGAAAAGCAAGGCAAGGGGCAGGCAAAAGGCATACGTGAGGTACAGGCAGAGCTTCAACCACAAGACGATCTGACAGAGAATAGATGGAAATGGGCCAGTATATATACAGTATGGGTAATGAAGGAAGTGGGAACAGGTGAACAGATGGGCGGGGCAATCAGGTGATGGGGAATGGCTGGTCAGGAGGGAGTGGCAGAGTCTGAAATGAAAGTAAATGAACAGGCTGGCAGAGGAAAATGACAAGAATCAGGCTGATATTGTGACATTATCCAGAGTAACTGGGGCACTGTTTGGAAAGTCGCATTGCTTATGAATTTGGGTTGTTGTTTTTTTTAGCAAAATTCCATTCACCTCATTCATTTTTTTAAAAATATGTAGGCCTTTCTTGATTTCTCTAGCAAAAATCCAAAAAGTACTTTGAATGACATCCCAACAGTAACTGAACATGCATGTCAATAGAAACACCTGCATGACAACTGAGCAAACTCATCAAAACCATCCACTGGTGAAGAAGTGTGACATGGTTGAAAACTCTGGGAACAGCTAGTAAGTGGTCTTTGAGTTGGGGTTATTTTGTTAAACTTGTCTTCTTGTGTTTTGTTTGTTTCTACTTAATGTTTTGTAAGATAAAAGGTTAATAGGTTGACATGCAATAAAACCCAGTTTCCATATGTCATGTAAAAAAAGTTAGCTTATCAGATTCTAGATTCACTTACATTCAAAGCTTGGGCAGGAGTTAGTCCAAAAAACTATACATTTTAATTATTGAGCTCTTTCCTAGCAGCTGTACATGTTGTTTGCGTGCCAGAGAGATGAACCTGGACTCCCTGGTGGGGAAAGAGAATGACTGTCATTTCGCAGTGTACTCAATGGTTTTAGTGTCAGCTTAAAAGAGCCCAGAATCCTGCCAAGACTAAGTAACGGATCTCCAGGCATTTACGAAGCATGTGAAATCTTCCTCCATGTTCTCATTCTGCCCTAATTCAATTAGGCTCCTCTCCAAACGCGCCTGGGACCGTAGATTCCTTTCTCTCTTTTTTTTCTGAAGAGGAGCATCAGACAGTTGCCAGAGTGTCGGGACTAAACTTTCACCTCATCACTTCTGCATCTCCTCTCTGCACGCTAACACCCTGATAAGCATCAGATGCTGCAGCGGTCAGCCAGGATCCCATGACATCAGCCAGGTCAAAGAGTCAACTGAGCAGCTCTGCAGCGCTCAGGAGAAACTGCAGTTATTGGTTGTCTCTTATCCATGGTGATGATGTCATACTCATCACCATGTCACCCTCAGAACTGGCACAGGGCCATGGTGGCTGCACTTGAGGTTGAAGAACTATAAGTCCCTGTTTACCTCAGTGTGAAATGTAAGAAATAATGTTGAGCATGTCACAACTGGACAAAATTGTCAGAAACAAAACACAAACTAGAGCACGAGCAGAATTATTAAAACAATGCTACAAATACCAAAAGACAAAGCTGAACAGCAGGAGAAGTAAACAAGCAACATTTTTATTTAGATGAAAACAAACATTTTATACTAGAGGAGATAGAAAAAGCTTCACAGAAAACATCTATACATATGGTGTAGCTGGTGTAGCATAGTGTTGGCTGATGCCAATTAGCTAATACAGGCAGGCCTGAACTCACGCTATGCTCAATTCCTAAATAACTGAGGCAATGACACTGAAGTAAAAACTGAAATACATTTAAAAAAGGGCAATTCCTCTGTGAGTTGTTGCTTGTTTCCTGAATTGACTTCGCTAGATATTTTTTATTTGTTTTAGTGCCTCAGCCATCACATTATAAGGTGTTTACAATTTAATTTTATTCATTTATGATGCTGGCATCGCATTACACAGTATTTGAAAGGATTTTACGATTTCGAAAAATGACAGAGTCAGTGCAGGTCAAGATCAAGGTGTAAGATTGTGTCAGAGTTGTCTCAATACAGTTTTTCTTGCATCAGGAGGGTTACACAAAGTCAAACATGTTTAATGTAATGAGTACTAAGTCTTGGCTCCAAAAGGTGTGTGACGATCAACAACCTCATTTGTAATTCCTCACCTGCCATGTGTAATGATCAGCGTGTGCAGGAGAGCAGAATGCTATACCTCCTAACTGCCTGGATGTCTGCTGTGTCTTGCTTTGGTTGGGATAATGGCTTGACCTGAAATTGACTGACAAGAAGAAGGCTCTAACTGAATGATTTATTTTGAAAAAGGTTTATTTTGAGAAAGGAAAATGGGGAAATCATAAATGTAATGTCTTGTGTCATCATTTTATTTTACCAGCAGAGAACACAAGTAAGATCCGCACCTTGGCTCTTGCAATGCTCTTTAATGTAAGTATTCATATGACATAGTGAAAGGAGCTTTTTTAGAGGGAGAGATATTTGAAAATATTTGTAATCATGTTGCAAGCGTGTAAAAATAGTCTGAATTAACATGGGTGGAAAACTTAAAGAATTAGCAGATGAGTATAATCACACTCTCCTTCCGAGAGATTTGATGAGTCGGATGTAATGGCTATTAGGCTGAAATGGTCTTTGTCAAGTCAAGGACTGTAGGCTGTGTGATAGTGAGTCTCAGCAGTAATCCCCACTGGGAGTGACATCTAGAGGAATAGCTACAAAATGCTAGAAGCCCCTCTGACCTTAGCTGACACCTTCTGTTGACCTTGGTTTGACTTTAGAGTGAAGTCCCTGAGCTTTCTAACAGAATCCCAGCTCCATAACACACATTCTCTCATCCATTTTTCTCTCTTTCATCTCACTCTGCTTTCCCCATTAAATAGCCCCCCCTTCCCTTCATATTTACAGAGGCTTACAAACGGGGCCAGGGCACATGGCTGCTGCTCCTCGGATACCCAATCTGTCTGCCACTTATCTGAGGGATTACTGTGGTGAGGGCCAGCTACCGCAGATTAGAGACAAAGGCCAAATTAAAACAGGGCCTATCAACAAACACTGGGACAAGATGACAGGGAGGTGATCCAATTACACTGATAACCCACCGATCCCTGCATGCTGCAGGAGACACTGGAACAAACAGAGGTAAACAGATATACACTCACACACAGCAGCACATGTCGATAGAGATGCATACACATGCATGTGGACACATTGGCAAGTGCCAGTCAGTTGACAAACAGAACTGCATTGCTATACAGCTGTGGATGATTACAACATGTTTCTTGTTATCCATTGAAACACAGTGTTCATTATTGTCACAGTAACTGTCTATTACCCACAGGTTTCTGGGAGGATGTTTTTGGGTCTGGTTGGGTTTGAGCAAAGGGAAGGAAGTCTTGGTGGAGCTATAAGATAAGTAACTACCACAGTTGACAATGGTAGGCTGAGACACATATCAATCAAACAAATGCTCCAACATATACTTCTCTTAAATACATAAAATCTCTTTAAAGGGACAACGATTCTCAGAATAGCTACCAAGACTTATGTACATTAGAGGTTAAATTACCTTCTCATTGAAAACGTATTGTAATGATAGTACTGCATCTCATACCTAAAAGTCCTAAAATACTAAAAAAAATACAAAAATTTTCTATCTACAATTCAATGACAACTGGGGAAATCCCATCTGCTCATGAGGATAGTGTGATTGAAAGCACCACAACAACTAAAAAATGGACCTTGAGCAGAGTCTGTGTTGTGAACCCCTTCAGAACCGGCTTCGGGTTTACAACGAGATGGAAGATACTTGGCAGAAACCAAGCTCACAGGCACACCGCTCCGCTGTGAGGTGGTTTTTTGGCGCTGTGGCCATAGTCGGAATTACAGGTCACATGAGCATCACGAACACTGAAATCACTCGGTGTTGTGGCAATGCCATAGCGGAACACAGAATTCAGTTGTCTTAAAACATCCATGGCAGTAACCCAGTAAAATGGCTGTGTTGGAAAAAAAAGTGTCAGTAAGAATCAGTGACATCATCAATCATCAATATGGTACAAAGAAGTAGTCTATGAAGAGGAGAGAAAAACTAGTCACAGATACATGCTTGACAGAAAGTAACTGATGTACCAGTAGAAGAGGGAAAACAGCTGAACAGTAAAAATATGCAATAACATCATGAGCTCAAATGGTGTATTCTCTCCAGTATAGGAAAATGCAGCAGAATGGACCTGCATGCTGCAGAGCGCATTTAGACACTGTTGTGAGACCAAAGGATTGTGAGGAAATTAAAAGGACTTTTGTATAAGAATTGTAATTTTTGGCTAAGAAACACTTGATTTTGGAGAAATTTGATGGACATTTTTGGAACTTTAAATGATGACCATGTTACTGTATCGTCAGTAGTTTTAGATAAGTTTGAGTTGGAACTATGGGGCTTACTTGCTGCATTATTAGCGATTGAACAAACTTCAGCAGAGTTTTTACTGATACACGGGTGAGTTGACTGAATTTCTAATTTAGGGCCAAATAGTGCTTTAACATGTGTAGCGCTTACTGTGGCAGCTGACAGGAAAGGATTTAATCAAGCACAATCAGCATTTTGAGAAATATTGTATGTCAAGTGTGGACACGATGGCATTAAACAAAGCAAAAGTATTAGGGGGGAGGGACTGAGGGATCAGCATATATTGTGTACAGGACAGAAAAGATGTCTCACAAGGAATGTGTCATGACATACTTAAAGACAATGATGATGTACTTGATTGCATGACCTCATATTGTAAAGGCAATTATCAATAACAGCAACTCACATGTGTCTGAAGTAAGAAGCTCAACACTTGTTCTCGTGTTCTGGCCAGTGTGAGTAGAAAATTTCACTTAGCTTTCCCTGTTGGCCTTATGACCTCAACATTTGTAAACCCCTCCCTACAGCCCTTCTACACGTGTAGAAAGCATGAAGCTATTCTCAACACTTAAATATTATGCACAAAAAAATTTACTGAGATCACACTCTATCTCAAGTAACATTATTGTCTTCCCAACTTTTTGTTCCTCCACTGCATTTTGGGAATATTTGCCATGAAACTGCGTTTTTTCAAAGCCACCAACAATTCCAGAGTGCACTGAAAACCCTCTCCAAAGACCTTTCATTTGTCTGCAGAAGTTATTGTCTCAGGAATGTTGTTGCTTGTAATACAACTCTTACTTTTTTCTTCTGAAAATGAGTTGGACCCTCGAGCCCTCACCACTGAAATAACATCCTCAAGAAAAGAAAATATAGGCTTGAGTTCTGCTTTGATGGAATTTCAGCATTTCAGTACACAATTTCAAGACTCTGGAGGATGCACTTTAAGTCACTGGAGGTACGTTAACAAGATACTAAAACACTGACATATGAAATAGCTACATCAGGACGAGGAAAGTGTTCATGGAGGCCAAAAGGCAAATGTGATGAGATGAGGGAAAAGCTCCTTTAAATACGACAAGATCAGCAATGATGACAGATAGAAGGGAAACTAAAAATAGCATAAAGTGAGATAATAGATAATACAGTGTCAAATAATCAAATGACAGTAATTTATAACAAGGAGTTTCTTAAAAATGAAATAAATTGTCTTTGCAGTTTTTTTCATCACTGTACTGTAATGACAGTGTCATATCTTTGACTCCAGCTCTAATGGAAAAGCCACAATCCAGGAACTAACTAGGAAGTGAGTGACAAGGAAGTATGAGCTCACCATGGCCCCGACACTGCCCTCAGCGCCGACAGCAGACAGCCGCCAACCTCCAACTCTCCTCTCGGCCAATCACGGGCTAGCTCATTACCGCCGCAGCCCCATTCTGTTAATTGAAGCCACACTAACTACACCGTTCCTCCTGCTCTATAAAAGCAGAAGACTTGTCACCCTCTCTGGCCGCTTCTCCCTCCAGCTACACAGGTAATTGAATTGTGGCAGGTCTCTCAGTAAGCTGGCTTGTTTTAATAACTTCACTAGATTATGTTTAATAAGTGTGCCGTAAACGCTCTTTTCGCCAGGCCATGGAGGATGAGGAAGGTCAAATGTGATAATAGAAATGAGGAAAAGGGCAATTTTTTTTTGCCCTGCTCTAGGGACAGATGTAATCACTGCAGCCTATCACCTTGTCTGTACAGTGTGAGGTTCAACTGTGGGCCACAATGCCGGAGACTGTAGAGTTAAGGTAGATCAGTTCCAATGCAGATGATGTCACAGGAGAAAAGGAGAAGCTCATGTTGGTTCCGCAAGCTTTACTTGTCTGTATGTCGATTATCATACCAGCTGTCATGCCCGCCGTCTGCTGGGTAAATATCCAGCTCTGACACTCTCTAAACAAGCTGTTGCAGGGGACATCCAACAGGAAATACTTTGAGAAGCCTCTGAAATTAAAGTTACAATGAAATGAAGCATCACTTTTTCACCTTGTTTCTCAATTGCCAGATATACCAAAATTCATATTAAAGTCTCATTGTAAAGTTTGAAATTTGATGCATTTTTAGGTATACAGAGATAGGGCTCTATAGGTTGTTATATGTGTTGTCTGTTGGCCAGTCCTTGGGTCAGTTTCCTCTCAGAGGTAGAGAGGAAAAGTCAGAAGAATGAAAAGTGACATTCATCCTCTGGGGACCAACTGACTGACATGGTCTTCTCTAGAGAGGCAAAAAATAATAATTACGTTCTTTTGCTCATTCCTCAACTTAAATTATACAACTTTATACTTTAGACATCATGGTCGGAGTGTAATCATTTGAAATGAACTACTTGAACTCTGCTCTCCTTTTAAACAGTTTCTCCCCCATGTTGCACCAGGGCTCTCATATCTATGTAAAAATATTTTATTTCTATGGAAGTAACAAAGGCACAGAAAATATGGGACAAGTTAGAACTTTTAAGGACCTCCTACTTTTAAATTTCACTTGACAGTGCGCATGCTAAAAGTGATTTCACATGGTGCCTGATTCTATACACACGTTTTCCTTTAGTTTTCCAAAACGTTGCAGCCGTGATTGTTTTGACTGGCTCGGTGCATTTTAAGGCCATCCGAAAGTTCAAGGGTTCAAAGATCAGACTGGGGTAAAGTCTTATCAGTCTGGGCTGATGGTTTGGTTTTACTGATAGCTATGTGTCAGCTTCGGCAGCTTGGCCAGACTCTGCCATACTAGAAGGCAGGACCAGGTGAGGCAGCACCAGTAGGTCAAAGGTCATACTGCTGAACAGATAAGAGATAAGGGAGCAAAAAAAAAGGTGCCCTGTTTCAAGTTGGCTCTAACTTTGAGGTGTTGAAAATTAGAGATACACTGAGAGATAAAAAAAAAACCTAATAGGTTTTGAAAGAGAAAACAGTGTAGTGTGATGTCTTGAGCAGGGGGGGACAAATGAGGAGACTATGCAGACAGTGAAATAGAATCAGGGAGACAAATCTGCTGTGGGGGAGCCAGATGTTGGGAAAGAGGGGGAGACAGGCTGCAGACAGAGATGCATAGGGAATGTAAGTAAGCTGATCAGCAGTCAGCAGGGCTGTGTGGGCAACATGAACAGCAGCACCACTGTCACACAGACGCCTATTTGCATAATATTGTGTGTTGTCAGAGGAGTGACGGCTAGTGCAGGTAGTTATCTGTAGGAGCAGGACGTACATATTACCCTGTGTGTGTGTGTGTGTGTGTGTGTGTGTGTGTATGTCTGTCTGTCTATTCTGGCCGCCTCTTCCCGTCACCTCACTGGACAGGTGGCATCCCCTAGCCCTGTGATTAGCGTGTCAACGTCTTAACATGTCGATGGGAGCACCGCTGCAGGCATCTACATTCATATATAAATGTAAATTCAAACCCTCCCTCATCCTCTCTCCTTCACACACCTGTACTGCGTTGCCTCTGACAGTTCAGGATTGATTTGGCCGCTTCCCAGCCGCAGAGACAGCGGCAGAACGGGCGCTGGGCTCGCCTCGGACACTGGCAAACAATCACGAGATGCTTCAAATCGTCAACAGGGACGGGGGAGCAGGGGAAAGAAATGACAGTCACAAAATGTCCCAATCAAGAAAACTTTGTATGAAAGCCATCAAGGAAACTTTTCACCCCTTATTTCTTCTTTCATATTCTAATGACGCATCTCTGCGGATGAGTCCTCATCAGGGCTCAGAGGGAAATGACAGGCCTCATCACATTCAAGGAGTGACCACGTTGTCAATCCACACACACTGATTTAGGATTGTGGGAAAACACACTTCAAGTTGACGAAGCCATCGCTGATTTTTTTCTCTGTGGGGTAAGGTTTAAATTTCTTTTTAAAGGGAGCATAAGTTCTCAGCCCAGGCCCTCTGCTTTGTGTTTATATTTCCAACATGAGGTTGGTTTGGTTTGGTTTTGGGGAACCGATCTTTCAGTTACACTTTGACAAATATTAGTCCTTTGACTAAATTTTGTTTAGTAAATTTAGTAAACTTCTGATCTTCAAGATGAAAAGGTAGTCACTGTTTGGTGGAGGCAAGTGTAACAATCTGCCAGAGGGTGGTGTTAGTGTGGAGGACTTAAGTGATTTATGTCAAAAGGGTATATCGTGTTTTGTACATGAAAGTGCTAAGAGACGTGTGTGGCATTTATTTTTTGTATGTGTGAGGATGGTGCAAGCAGAAAGGTTATAGGCCACTCGTGAAATTTTAACATATCACCAGATTTATACAATCTCTGATTTGTTCTAAGATTCAGTTACATCTGGTGTTGTGCCCACTGACAGCTATCAATGAGCACAATGAACAGTCAACCAATCAGAGTTTGTTGGCAGGATTAAGAATTGGGTTGTCATTTTCCTACATACCTAGGTAGCTAACCAAGCTATGTCAGTGAGAAATAGCGAAAGAAAAATGGCCACATTGCCATGAAATTTCACAGCAATCTGTCCAATAGTTGTTGAGACATTTCACTCTGAACCAAAAATGTCAACCTGCTAGATGAAAAGTCAAGGTTTTACAAGTTAGTAGGATATTGGGATTGAGAGCATTAATGTCTGTACCGAATTTTGTGACAATCCATCCATTAGATGTTGAGCTACTTTACTGAATAAGTGAACATTTTGACCTCATGATGGCATTAGATGAAAAGTTAGGGGATCACCAAAGTCATTAGGGTTCATCCTCTGGGAACCATGGATGTAAAGCATGTAAATAAATGAAATAAATTTCAGTCTGGAGCAAAGTAGCAGATCTACAGATCAACTGACATTGCCATTCCTAGAATCCCACTACTAGTGTGGCTAAAAACAAAAGGCTAGCATTCAGTTCAGTGACATTTTGAATCAATTGCAGGAGTGTGAGTGTGTTTGTGTGTGCACTTTCCCATACACAGTCAGCAGAGATAGAGGATGGGTCTGAGTGGAGGGAGGCAGTCAGAGGGTCAGTACAGAGTGATTATGGATGACCTCATGGTGGTGGTGGGGGAGTTGTTGGCAGTTTTAGGGTGGGGGTTGGGGTTGCTCCAGGTGTCAGGGAGGTGCAAGACAAGAGATGAACCCGGCTTGGCCTCTACCTGCCACCGACCTAGACGCACATGTTGGTTTAGATATGATTGCCTCTGGAATTGCAGGCACTTACCAGGTGAACCCTCCACTGCCTCTGTAAGCCCAGGGTGTATTCTGCACCTACTGGAGGAAAAAATGCATCAAAAGTTGCTGAATGCTGACCTCTTGGGGTGTGTATATATGTATTGTGGGGGAGTTTGACATTCATGCAAAAAAGCCAGATGCAGTGATACATGCACGCTGTTGATTGCTATTGAATGTGACTTTGGTGAAAAGGATGCTATAGTGCAGCATGTACTAACTAGGGGTGTCCCGATCAAGTTTTTTTGCCCCCAATCCCGATCCTAGTCATTTAATATTAAGTTTTTGCCGATACCAAGTCCTGATCCGATACTTGTATTTTCCTAGATAATACAGCTGCACAGTGCACACTTTAAGTACATTAAAGTTATTAAAATCAATCCAATGTATATGCTTCACAACTGAATAGCTCTGAAATGCATTAAGAAAAAAATGCCTGCATCCAAGCTGTTCCTTAATGTTTTGGGTTTTTTTGGTTTTTTTTACAAAATAACATGTTATAAAATAACAAACCCTCTCTGTGATCTTTTTGGCCTTGTCGCTGTCTCGAGGGAACTTCTCTCCTTTTAAAAGTCTCCTCCAGTGTTTGTTGCTTCAGCCTTTGCCTGAGTTACCTGAATGAACTGTATTTCGTTGAGTGATTATTTTGGCCACGGGCAGGGCTCAGCCGCTGCTCTTTTTTATATATATATATATTGTTTTATATATAGCCGATACCGATCAGTGAAAAAATGCCTTGATCGGCTCCAGTACCGATCTTTGAGATCGGATCAGGACATCCCTAGTACTAACAGTTGAGTATCGTCAAATTAAAAAAAAACTGAATAATAAAGGACTCTTGTGTTTTGTTAACTCTGTCTAGTGGCCATTGGAGGCTACAATGTTTATCAGACCCCATTGCAACAGATTTTGACGCAAAATAAATATGTGAAAATTTTTCTCATAACCTTACTAGAAGTGGGGCTAAAATTTAATATCTCCTGAGACAGATCATGGAGTGCCCAAAACGCATCCAATCTATTAGCCTTGTGGTGCTGGTGTTAAAGGAAAGGTCACAGAACAGAATTTTTTTTTACGGAATACTGAGTCAACGGACAATGCTAGTTGATAGTCAACAGACCATATATCTAAATTGATATTCCCTGCTTTTCTTCAGTGATATTCTCAAGCCCCTTCCTCCCTGCCGCCTTCCCATACAGGAATGGCTTTGAATTCATTGACATTAAACTAATGCCGAGACATAAATACATGCATTTTGTAGAAATTTGCACTGGGTTGCACGGATTAGGGCAAAGATGTATCTACGTGAGTTGAAAATGTCGGTGCGAAGTGCGGACTGGTAGCTGGAGAGGTGCCAGTTCACCTCCTGGGCAAGACACTGAACCCCCAACTGCCTGGGGCAGTAGCCCTATCACTCTGACATCTCTCCACAACAATTACACCGATCAGCAACAACATTAAAACCACTGACTGGTGAACTGAATTACACTGATTTTCTCGTTACAATGGCATCTGTCAAGGGGTAAGATATATTAGGCAGCAAGTGGACAGTCAGTTCTTGAAGTGTTGGAAGCAGGACAAATGGGCACGTGTAAGAATCTGAGCAACTTTGACAAGGGCCAAATTGTGATGGCTAGATGACTGGGTCAGAGCATCTCCAAAACAGCAGGTTTTGTGGGGTGTTCCCAGCATGCAGTGGTTAGTACCTACCAAAAGCGGTCCACAGAAGGACAAACAGTGAACTGGCAACAGGGTCATGGGCACCCAAGGCTCATTGATGCATGTGGGGAGCGAAGGCTAGCCCGTCTGCTCCGATCCCACAGAAGAGCTACTGTAGCACAACTTGCTGAAAAAGTTAATGCTGGCTATGATAGAAATGTGTCAGAACACACAGTGCATCGCAGCTTGCTGCGTATGGGGCTGCATAGCCGCAGACCTGTCAGAGTGCCCTTGCTGACCCCTGTCCACCGCCGAAAGTGTCTACAATGGACACGTGAGCGTCAGAACTGTACCATGGAGTAATGGAAAGGTGGTCTGGTCTGATGAATCATGTTTTCTTTTACATCATGTGGATGGCCGGGTGCATGTGCATCGTTTACCTAGGGAAGAGATGGCACCAGGGTGCATTATAGGAAGAAGGCAAGCTGGCAGAGGCAGTGTGATACTCTGGGCAATGTTCTGCTGGGAAAATTTGGGACACGTACCACCTACCTAAATATTGTTGCAGACCAAGTACACCCCTTCATGACAACGGTATTCCCTGATGGCTGTGGCCTGTTTCAGCAGCATAATGCAACCTGCCACACTGCAAAAATTGTTCAGAGATGGTTTGAGGAACATGACAAAGAGTTCAAGGTGTTGACTTGGCCTCCAAATTCCCCAGATCTGAATCCTATCGAGCATCTGTGGGATGTGCTGGAAAAACAAGTCCGATCCATGGAGGCCCCACCTTGCAATTTACAGGGCTTAAAGGATCTGCTGCTAATGTCTTGGTGCCAGATACCACAGGACACCTTCAGAGGTCTTGTGGAGTCCATGCCTCGACAGGTCAGAGCTGTTTTGGTGGCACGAGGGGGACCTACACAATACTAGGCAGGTGGTTTTAGTGTTGTGGCTGATCAGTAATGCATGTCTATTGGTCATGTGTGNNGTAAATGAAAGCGTGAAGAGAGGTGTGAAAAAATTGAATTCCCCCAAGGTTTTGGTAGTTCTTCTTCCTTGGGGACCATGAATATTCATACCAAACTCAGCACAATCTGGCTAATAGTTGTCGAGCTATCTTGCTCTTTATCAAAAGAGAGATCAACCAACAGACCAACCATCATTGCCAGCCTTAGGCCATCATGCTAGTGGGACATCAATTTTTTTTTTAGATTTTTGTCCTCCGTAGTGAAGAACGCTGGTTGTAGAAGTATCTACAGTATACATAGGAAGGTAATACAGTAGTGATGGTTGACTGGGTTTGGCAGTAAAACAGGATTATAATACTCATTATTTTACATTCTTGTGAAAGAGAATGAAATCATATGTTAAGGCTCCTCGGACTTACTAACACTGCTAAACTCTTAANNTGCTTGAGACTTGATACTTGACTTAAAAAGCAATATCATGACATGAAAATAAAGACAAATATCTGCACCAGGTAAATGCAGTGCCAATCATAAATACAGGTGTTGACCTTCAAAAATACTGTAGGAAATAATGA
>NTHP01000019.1:4504626-4522284 GCA_003416845.1 Oplegnathus fasciatus
TGTACATAGTGAGGGAGAAACAGGGGTCAATAGCTCATTTTTGTCGCAAGGCCCCCTAATGGGTTAACCCAGCCCTGGTTATGAGATTCTACCCACCAACAAGAATATATCAGTCTGCTTTTCAGTTGAGTGTGTTCTAATGTCCAATTATGATCTAAATGCTGCTTCAGAGGCAGACAAAACTGTGAATCCTTGATTTTCTGGTATGAAAATGGTCAGACTGAAATACAGTTAATATCGGCACAGGCAAATCAATCTAAAATTCCAATTAAAAAATATTGCTATGAGTATCAGGTGTCCAAAACCCTTATCAATCAGTAGAAGCCCTACTAGAAATGAAGTACATACAAGAAAATGCTGACAATAGGAGATAAAGAGGAGGTGAGTCAAGGAAAAAGAGGCTTTAAAATCAGACCATATCTATAGTAAGGGGGGCACGGTGGTGGTGGTATGGGGGGTAACCGATCTCATCTCATGTCCTCTCTCATGCTCTCTGAATGGGGTCCTAATTGGCATGGCTGTGTGAATAGGCAGCTGGCCGAGGAGTGCCTGTACAAAAGAACACGCAGTGAGACAGTGCTGGAGATGAGGCCTTCTCTATTCACAACCTCTACCCCCAAACTACAAAAAAAAAAAGAGCTGAAGAGAGAATGAGAGAAAGAAAGCGAGGGGATGGGTGGGGTTGGGGGGTGTAGGTCATGTAACAACAGACTGGAGTGGAGTGGAAATCGACAAAACAGAAAGAGAGAGGAAAAGAGATAGAGCGAGCAGATGAGAAATAGAAGGTAATCACAGGAGATTATCTTCTTGTGATGGAGGCAGAGCTGCAAGGATAAGTAGGCTATCCCGAGGAGGACGATCCCAAACCAGTCAATAAAGCCCCATGTCTGGAGCCCTGATATGGGCGGGTGGGGTGGTGTGCGGTGGTGCTTGAGGGGCAGTTAGGGCAGTAAGGGGCCAAAAGTGGTCCTCATGATGTAGGAGCAGCAACACTTCTGGGGGGGCTGTGGGCTCAAATTTCACTGCATGTGTTCCAGTTCCCACAGAAATACACAAGGAGAAGGTGCTAGACAGGATATATGTTGTGAGTGTTCATTTTGTCTCTAAATGTACAAGACTGTCCTCACCAGAAAAAACACCAGCGTCGGTTGTTTGCTCAAACACTTAGAACAACCTATGTTCATGTTTCCTGCAAAGCAACCTCTTGTGGTTGTGTGAATAATGACTGTTGTTTGTCAGAAGCAAAGGTAGAAGACATTGTTATAGCGCTACAAACCTCTTACCGGGCATTCAGACTGAAAATGGCACTGCTTTGGCCAGTTTGAGAAATACATCCATGAGTTTGAAGGCTTATCAGAAGCCAAAGCACTGCACAGCAGTCTATGAAACAAGATTTTACAATTCTGAAAACTTACTACAGAGGCGAACATTTAATCATAATCATAAACAGTAGAATTACGCTTTTCGTGTCATTAAGTAATCTACTAGGAATGTGCACTTCAGTGCATTTGATTGGCCAGCACAGTGAGTTGCTAGATGACAACGCTCTACGTTGCAGCCAAAACTCTGTATTTTGTTTTGTTTTTCTGCCTGAGGCCATTGCGTAGGCACCCTTACTGTGTCATCACAGAAGTCTCATTGAAATGAACGAGGGGGCTGTGTCTTGTCATGTGCGTGGGGTGATTGGACATGCAAAGACTGACTCACTTTAACACTGGAAGCCACAGTTCGTATCCCATCTCCTACCAAGTTCTTAAGTGTTGTTCTCATGTATATTAGAAATTTTAGGAAGTTACTGCTGCAGGCACATTCCCCCCAGGTGAACTTGTTAACTTACTTGTGTTTATCACAGTACGCTGTTGATAGCCAATCAGCAGAGGTTTCAGTGGTTCAGCAGAGTAATACTGCATGTATTACAGGTGAACTGTCAGTGGTTAGAATCCAAATGGAAATTATATAATATCAAGTATTGCTCAGTAAAATTATGCTGGATATCCACGGCTGCTTGTGAGCATGTGTGTGCAGTTATTTTCTATCTCTTCATATGTTGGTCTGTCTGTTCAACGCTGTTTAAACTATGCAGAAGCAGTGACACTGTATTTCAGCAGAGCTTTTTCCGCTGCCGAAACATCATGCGTGTGTCATTTGTGGGAAAATGATGCATTTTGGATGAGGCAGGTTGGAGGAAATGGAACCTGATATGACCTCCATTTTATAGAATGGTCACAGGCATAATGGAAACTCCAGGAGGTAAGGAGGTTCACGGATACAACCTTGGCACACAAATACATGCAGACACATACTGTACACACACACACACACACACACACACACACAGGTCTACAGGTGCTTGGAGATATACACAGCCTCTGACACATACACATCTGACAATGTTTAGAAAGTGGATGATATGGAGAGATATGGAAGGAAATGCAACACATAAACGCTGAGATCAAAAAGTCTTTACACTTGAAATATTTGAATAGGGTGTTTGTTAATGTATTTCAAAATGTTACAAAAAAGATTCATGATGGTTAGGGAAAGATTTTGGTCATGGTTAAAAAGAATTTAATGATAAAAAATAAGTGTCCAAGGAAATACCCACCTAAAACATTCAAAAACCTGTCTCTACAGTCCACATCTGAATGCTTTACAGTACACTGTAAACTATGAAACTTATAAAATGCTCAAAGAAGGTCTCTCCTTTCTCTGTGACGCTATGTTCTGTTGGTCATAAAGATGTGATAAATGCCAGCAAATAAACCATCTGTTTCCCCACAAACTGTCAATTAGAAGACTCCCACCTTATCCATCACAGCAGTGCTATACTCTCACTGGGAACCATCGAGCAGCTGTAGGCCTCATCTGTGCACTTGATGCTGCTATAGGCAGCATGGCGGGATACCTTCGCGTACAACACAACAGATGTTTATGACCGTGTGTGTCTGAGCTCGTGTGCATGCGTCAGAGGGTGTGATTTCTGCTTTTAAATTTATGTGTCTTTGTGTGTCTCTGTAAATGTGTAAATATGTGTGTGAGTGTGTGTTTGTGGGCAATGCCAGCCGCCCCTCCACATCTCTTGCCATCTGGATAATTGATCGTTTGCTATCATAAAAAAATAAAAGGAGAGGGAATGTGTCATAATTGGCCACTTCTTAAACGCCCCTGTTTTTTATCTTTTTTCCACGTCTGTTTTATTTGTGTGGGGAGCTGCCAGTTGTCATGATGATTATGAAGAGGGTATTATGGGGAGGGATTATGCATCATCGTGCAATGTTTGAAGATGATCAATGACCTGAGGCTTTTAGTTGGCATTTAAGGACTCAGCACACAACTGCCTACTGCTACACTTGAGCACAGTATGTCACAGTGTCATGTGTCATGTATTATAACAGTAAAACACCTGGACAGTTTTTCCACAGACAGACCTGTGTTGAAAATTTGACTCAGGCAAAAGATGGAAAAGAATCTACACATTCCTATTAGCTATGCCTTGCGAAAGAGAATACAGGTTCACCAAACAAGTTGCTTTGTAAAGTAAACTTTATGTTAGTATAATCCACACTCAGATTATTCAGGAAATGCAGACTGTATTATCCTTGGGCCTCATGAACTACAAACGTTACACTAACATTAGTTTACATTCCTAAAGTCCTCTATCGTCACCAACCAAAGAGCTGACTGTGTTTTTGCATCACTAATATTGAAGGATAGATCTGGGTTTTTTCAGGGCCATCTTAAAACAATACTGACATGCATTATGTACTGTACATTGGAAGAGTTATTGGTTGTTGCAATCATACCTCCTGTCCATACTGCATAGATTTTTGTTCAGCTGAAGCTAATATGAGGTTTTAGCAGTCTGATTTAGCGGAATCAAATAGGNNTGTCTACAAACCATGCTCCATTTTCTGCCGTTTTTTATACTCTGGCAGAGCTCTTTGGAAGTACTTCACTTGAGTAATTCAATTGCATAATTTTATTCCTCTCTGTTATCTGAGGAGTGTAGATACTTTGCAGGTCAACGCTTTTCTTGGAGGATAAAAATATCATTTAAAAAAGTAAATATAAAATATAAATAAATACACTGTTGTTGCTGTTACAGCAGCACAATGACAGAAATAAGTACAGATATAATAAACTCAGACAATATGATGTACTATGATTGTTTAACCTGTCGAGCAGTATATCAAATGGTTAGACTAAATGATGACAGAGAACGCTGTGCTTCATTTAATGATCAAAAACAATCACCAATATGAAAAAGAGTTGATTATATATCAACACTTTTTAGAAAAATTTTAGTGAGTACTTTAAAAAAATCGATTGTTAAAAATAAAATTAACTTTAAATTTGGAGTTTTGAGTTTAAGGGCCCTAATTAAACCAATCATCTCCCATTGCCTTTAACAGCCAGGTGCGCCTGAACCTGACGCATTGCTATTTAAATGGCGGATTTGGCAAGTTGGAGAAATGAGGAAACCGATCTGCTCGTGCGCAAAGTGAAAGCGCGCAAGGAGCAGGAATCCACCAAAGCTCCCTAAGATGAAGCAGGGGTAGAAGGAGGTGGTGAGTGTGTCCTTGTCTTCTGGCATCACCATAACGGCCTCACAATGCCGAAAGCGGTATAATGATGTCAGGAGACGGGGGAAACAAAAGCTCACCACTCACTGAAAATATCAAGTGGAAACGGGAGGAGGACCACCTACTGAGGATCTGACTTCAACTGAGGACATCGATGCCCCTACCCTCTGTGCCGAGAGCATTGAGGGATTTGGGGGACTAGAGGTGGGCGTTCAAGGTAATGCGATAACAATAAATCAATGTGTACTGTTGTATAGAATGTAATCGTATACTGAGATTTCAGAACAGCCTTTTATTAAGTGAAACAAACAACTTTTATTCAGTGAAACAAACAACTAAATGTCTGATTGATCAATGCGATTACTGTGTATTTCTCCAACAGAACAAACAGAGGCCAGCCGGCAGGAGCAGGGGGTAGTTGTGGAGGGAGAAATGAGGGTGGGTGAAACATCATCGAGGTAGAGAGGAGAGACAAGTCAACCCAGATCACGACGGAACATCATCCGGCTAGAGTACCACCCATTCCTGGATATTCAGCAGGCCAGATTCCACATGCTGGTGAGGGAATTGGGTGGAATCAGGTGGAATGTTTGATGCTTGAACACCCGCCTGAGCCACACTGAGATGTTGCTGTGGCCCCTCGAATGGCTCGCTGTAGCAGTTGAGCGCCTCGTTCCTGCAACACCTCCTCCTCCAACCACCCGATCTCTTCCATCCAGCCGATCCATCATACACAGACAGCCCCCTGCTGATCCTGTATCCTCCCGTGGCCAGCACCATCGTGGTGCTCCCCGTCTGTGAACCCAGGGAGGAAGAAGACCACCAGTCAGAGATGGGCAGTATTTCAATAAAATGTATTTAAAATATGTATTTAATTACTTTTGAGTATATTCAAATTACAAATTACTTCTATTCTAATTAAACACATTTTCTCATACCAGTATTTTGTATTTTATTTTGATACATTTGACAACCAAGTATTTGTAATTTGTAACAAGATCATTTTTGATGTATTTGTGGCCATCTCTGCTACCAGTCTAAAATTGCGTTCACCAATACGATGAACAGATGAATAGTTTTGTATTTTTTATGAGTTATTATTTTCATTTCATGTGGCTCAGCATCATGCCTTCCTAAGTCCTGTAAGGTGTCCTCATTTATGTCCAGGAGACATCCATGATGCATGGCAATGTTACGCAACACACAACATGCCACAAAGAATGCTCCGACCTGACCTATCCAAACATCTGAATCGCATTTTCAGCAATCCATACTTTCTTTCTATTATAGCACGTGTTTTCATGTGTTTTTCAATTGAACGAAATATGATGCACTACTGTTGGCATGATATATGGTGTAATTAGCCATGTCTTTAATGGATAGCCATCGTCCCTTAACAGCCACCCCTCCAAGGGGAATCCCCCTGGAAGACTGCAGGAACGACAGAGTTGGCCAGTATAAAGGAGTCATGGCTTGATCCAGGATAATTTGCGAATACATGTGTAACCTTACACGTTGCATTGCAAATCACCTGGATGTTGATGGAATGGGTTCCCTTACAGTTATGTCATGGCCGGCTCAAAAACCATGATAAATAAATGGAGGTGTTAAAGCAAAGAAACCATTCATTTATTTGAAACTAACGCAAACAACTCAAAATATCAAAATGTTATGAGGTGTGGCAATCAGTAAGTTAGTAGTATCGGCATGTATGCTTGAATGATGGAATAGTGAGTGGAGTGTTGTGTGGTAAAAGGAAAAACAAAGACAAAAATGGGAGTGTGGAGCGTAGGGAGCAGTTTCTCTCTCCATCATGGAACAAGTGGAGTGTGCTCTTATAGTACTGGGAACACCGGGCCCAGGTGTTCCCAATAACGACGGCCCGACCACACCTACTGGGCACCTGCAACACAAAACACAGAGACGAAGACAAGAAGCCTACCCAGCAGCCAAAAGAGGCGGGTTCGTCACAGTTCACATATATCAGAGTTTTCTCTTATGGGGCACGTAGTTGCACGTGTGTGCAATCTATCGCTCCCAGGACCCCAGGGAACCCAAATTTCGCCAAAAACTCCTGCTTAACCCTTTTTTGGCTGGCAGGTGTCATGGGGAATTTAATGAAATCATTGGCATGTTGGACTAGGCTTGATGTAACTGAGTGTATGGCCAAACTTACAGTAGATTGTGACATGCCTCCAATAGAACTCAGGGGATGCGGGAATGACCCACTTGCAAAAAAATGCAGCGCATTAGTGACTTTGACAGCAACAGGGAGTGTATAGGGACAGCTGGCATTAGTCTCCAAATCATCTGACAGGAGATTACAGATGTCTGTTACAGCCTGGCGGGATAAGCGAAGTTTACATCGCCATTCGTCTTCGCTGAGGGTCTGGTATGTGGTCCTTCACTGGTGGACCCTCTGCCTCCATCGTTTTCCAATCCTCCAGTCCCATCAACAACTCTATTTGACTGCATATGAGCAAATGCACTAATATTGGCGTTGTGAACCCGCCTATGTAGGCACATCTTACTATCTGAATAATGCGCCCTTTAAATGTAGGTGCTGGGTGTGAAAATGACAACTGCGTCGGTTGGAGACTAGCAATGAGTGTTACACCGCGTTGTGCGTTGCGCTGTGCGTTGCGCTGTGTGTCGCGCTTTGCATTGCACTGTGTGCCACTTAGCACCAGGTGTAAGATAAGGCCCTAAATCTTATTTGGTGGCTCCCTGGTGGCCGTAAGGCCCTTTATATTCTTCCTTGGGCTGGTTAAGCTTTCACATCCTTCTCAGTGAGAGTTCAATTAACTAAAAGGAATACACCAAGTGTAAATGTCAAAACACAACACTCATGAATGCATGCACGCACACTAAAGAGATATTTTCATCCAATTATCAATATAGTTTAGATGTAACTAATAATTTCTGTCCTTGAAACTCCATAGAAAACAAGTCTGCTATCACACACACACACAAGGACACGTCAGGCTAGCCTTTCCCTGGCTTCCAATAAACAGCAGCATTTGCCCCAGTCATTTAGCCAACACTATTGTCTATCTAATCCAACTCTGTTCTCAGCAATCTCTTTTCATCCAGCCTTCTCTCTCTCTCCCTCTCTCTCTCTCTCTCAGTCTCTCTGTCTCACCCCTCCTCACCCTCTTCTCTTGTTCTCAGATGGCTTCCTCCACCTATCTCCCCGTGCATTATGTAGATAACCCGGGGACACCATATATCCCCAGCAGGTCAAACGGAGGTTGCAATCACACACTGTGACAGTCAGAGCCAATCCCAGTCCATCATGTAGGGAGGGAGGGGACTGTGGTTCTCTGACTAAATGTGAGTGTGTGTGTATAATGTGTGTGTGAGTGTGTGTGTTTGTGCAGCGGGGTTTAGCTGAGGTCTCCGTAGCAACCCCCGTAAGACAATAAGTTGAGTGGGGGAGTCGGACATGGGAGGAGGATGGGGGTGAGAAAGGAAAGGAAAAGATGTGAAACTTTGATCATTGTTGGAGGGTAAGAGGGAGAAAATGAGGGTGGACAGAATGTGAGCTGGAGGAGTGATGGGAAAATGGAAGTAATACGGGGTGACAGTGAGGAAAGAGCGGAGGGGAGATGTGTTTCTCTCGGATAGGATGCCAAAACATGCATCACACACAGTCTCTGCACCATCATAACACAGTAATTTAACAAATGTTTGCAATTTGATTCTGTGTGGAATTTGAGCAGAAATCAAGTCAGACTGAGATGAAAAAGACATCTCAGAAATATTGTATGTGCTTTGTAAGTTTTGAGAAAAAAATCTGAATCACCTTTAACTTTTTAAAAAACTAAACATCTAACCTTGATTCCTCTGTCAAAAAGTCCTAAAAGTGCTCAGAAAAATGGAAAGTTTGAGTTCCACAGCAACTGAACAAACACCATCTGCTGATAAAGTGGGACATTCATAAGTGACTGTGAAAGTTGTTTTGATAGCCATTGCCCTTCTGTTCGTTTGTTTATCCCACCTTATAGCGGCTTCAGAAGGCCGAGATCAAGGCTGTGTAATCATACTGTTAGTCATAATGCAGGGAGGGGAAGAATAATGGATCAGTCTCTGTCCTTTCCTTTAGTTGTCTGTCTATCCATCACACAAAGGATCTCTAACACAACTTGTTTGGGTGGTGCAGCTCACTACTGCACTCATGGCAATTCCTGTCCGGCACTTTGGAGAAGTGTTTACCATTTTAATAAAATATTCACAGAGCCCTCTTGCTCTGCTGCACATCTGTACAGGATCGAAGAGACTGGACCAAGGGTATGGACAGGTTGCAAACCTGCAAGTAGCTAGGCCCCTGAATTTGAAGATACAATGTTATTCAAGCATTTGTTAATAATTCTATTATCCCTCCACCACAATGAGTAACAAAAGTTGCAAGGAATCATTTTGGAAAAGAGCCAAGATATCTGAGATACCTGAAACAGGACTAGTATTATCAGATGACCAGATGTTTGGTGAAATGTGGCTGCTAACATGGAGAACTGACATATAAGGTTGTCTTGGACAAGTGTTTCAAATCAGCTTTCTAATGACAGCTGACATGAACATAATATAAAAAATTGTTCACAGCCAAGAAAGGCCTCCAAAGCAACATGTCCAAGTATGAAAGCTTACATTCAAATCAAGCAATTCATCTACAAAATAATATAAATCTACATCTACGTCACACATACCAAGTCAAGTTCAATATTCACAGAATGAGTAGTCTAGTGAGATATTATATATTTTCCTTATTGTCAGTAAATCCCACATGCAGACCTAAACCGTCAATGAATGTATTCTACTAACATGTATTGTGTGTGTATCCAAAGCCTGACATATTTTCTAGTACTCCCCAACAAATGCACTATTTCCTCCTGTTTGAGTAATGTTTGCTATAAACTACAGTGAGCTGTTTTCAGAAATTACTGAGCTTTTAAAAAAAAAGAAAATATATATTTGTGAGCCCTTTTCAAAGATTTGCATCTCCAGTAGGAACCAATGCTAAGATTGCGGGTCAACACAGCATGACACTGCTGAGTGAGTCCTGAGTGGTGAGGAATTGCATGCAAGACTCAGTGATCATATCCTCGCTATGGTGAATATGAGTTGTTAGCATGAGGACGGAGGTAATGCATACTGCCCTTGCAGGGATCCTTCATACCTTCCAGTGTAGCTCTGTTAAACAAATCCTTGTGATATGCGGTTGTGTCACTTGCATTTTTGATTGTTTGTGATGTTGTGGGGCACTATACTGTCTGACGCACTGTTTGCTGTCTGATGTCTGTCTTTAACTGTAATGTCTTTTATTGTTGTTGTATTTGTCTGACAGTTGCCACAGACACAAAATGAATTTCCAAAAGGATAATAAACAAAACTGACTAACTAATGGGCTTGGGGCTGAGAGCCACAGTCAGGTTGGGTCATCAGAAAGTATTGAGAAGGTGACTAACACATCTGTGGTTTCGGTCTAGGTAGATCCAGATCCAGAAAAATTGAGATTTTTTTTGTCCAGAGAGAGGGTGACATTTGTATGTACTACTGCATTGAACGTGTGCATTACATCTAGACTTACCTTGTGGTATTGGGGCCTAATGAACACTGTGGGGAGTCAGTTTGAGGAAGTCAGAGCTGCTTATCTTTATCTTTAAGGTTGGGGCAATATTACAGAAGAAGAAGACGAATTACTTTATGTACATGCTACAGAGATGGCCAATTCACATTTAACACAAGTGACCTAAGAAATGTTATGAAATTATTATGAATTACAAGAGGGAGTATTGGCCCTGTGCAAATAAGTCTTAAAGCATGTTAAAAAAGTTAGAATGGCTTGATATTTGCCACACCTATCCAACTGTACTCCTTACACAACCTGACCTCCAGAAAGGTCAGTGCAGTATAGTATACAGCCACAAATGGATACATTGCAGTGATAGTAAAAATATAGTACACTAACATTGCAGACAGTCCTATTAAATGTATATTTGCATAGAGATTTACATTGTGACCTTTTTCTCTCTGAGTCATTCCTGATTGGCTTAGAGGACAACTGCACAACGCATTTAGTCTCACCACCAGTCTCATAGAGCTTCAACTTTGCTTTAACCCTGTATTATGACTAGACACACACACACACACACACACACACACTAAATCTGTATATTACGAATGTGCCAGTGCTGTTTTATATATGTCTGATCTGTGCTGATCTCTGCTCCTCTGCTGCTGTGATCAGGCTCAGAGTGGGTATGACAGGTGGGCACAGTCTGTTTACCCACCACGATCTGTGTGTGTGTGTGTGTGTGTGTGTGTGTGCATGTGTCTCATGCATGCACACAGTGAGGAATGTTCATGGGTGGCAACCAGAGCTGATAACACAGGTATCAGTGGTAAGGTTTACATGTTTGTTGACATGTGAGAGTGTGTATCTATACTGGAGAAAGTGTGTGTGAGCAGGTTATAAATATGTATTGAATTTGTGTGTAAATGTCATCATGGTACTGATTTATACTGTTTCTGCTCCATCAAAAAAACAAAAAAAAACAAAAAACCCTTTCTTTTAATCTTTCTTTTTAAAATTGATTTTCCATAATTATTTTTTTCTGACAGTTTGTTTTCTTTGCATTTTTGTTGTCTTTGTGTTTGTCTTCTTCTACAGTATTTATTTTTCTTATGGTCTATTGACTCTATTCCTTGCTTTGCCTTTATCTTTTTCTCTGATATTTAAGACAAAGAAAAGCTGGTCCACCTGTTCAAAGTGACCCAAGAAGCTGCAGGTATCGTAGCATGTACCTCTGCTGCCCCTTGTGGCGTCACAGCAGCCTCTCATACACTCGTGTTGAAAAGGGGAGGAGCAGAGGGAAGGAGTGAGGAAAAGAAAAGGAGCAGGAAAAGGAGGGGATGCTCTTGGACTGGACGAGAAGCTGTCCTTTTCAGCAGTGTGTGTGTGTGTGTATCGGACATTAGTGGTGGCACTGTGTGTGTGTGTATGTTTCTGTCTCTGTTGGAACTGATCAGCATTATATTAGTTGTGTTTTAGAAAAATAATTTTGCAGTTTTGGGGTGTTCATGCCTTTCTTGAAATATAATGGGTCGGGTTAGGAAGTTATTAAAAAACAATTGTTGCAGTAAAATGAATTCTGAAGCTCCACAGATGAGATGAAATACTCGGTCTGACAGCTCTGGTGCAGAAATCAAAGCTTAGCTCAGAGTGGCTCCTCAGATGCTGTGGTCAAAAGATTTAATGAGTTAAGAGTGTGTGTTGCGCATAACTGAGGGATACTGCTGCCTGTAGAACTACCTGATGCACTCTTAGCCTGCACTTCCACACTCTTGTTCATTCATTGGTATGTTTTTACCTGCAAGTCTTTGTGATTGAGATGCATTTTGTTAAGTGAAGAATTTGGTAAAAACTGAGATAGCAATTTCACATTTTCCTGGAAATTAATGCAAAATAATTCGAAGCAGAAAGAGCTGCTCTCTGCTGTTGAGTTTAAAATCAACAGTTTGTGTCTCTGCTTTGTTTAGTACTACTGCACGTTAAAGCATTTATATAGAATATATTATTATATGTATATATGTATTTTTTGTCTCAAGTCAGCTGTCTAGTTTCACTCAAGGTATTTCAAAATATCAAATAATTATTGATTAAAACTAAAAAAAAAAGATTTATTTATGACTCATACAAAATAAATATAATTATAAAAACATTTGCAAACAGCACCGTCTTTTCACTCACCAAGTAATTTAAAGAGTGGACGAATGTGAGATCACCATCAGCGTCATTTCTTGTTTAGTCCTCATTATGACATGTTGTAGCTGTTTCAAGCAGAATTATTCTGAACCAAAGCCCTCTTGAAGTGGCATTTCATGTTGCCTTTAACTGTCATGGACAACAAGGCCATGGCAATAATTGATTTTACTACCATACTTTAGGTCTATATTGTCCAACAGTCCAACATTTTGGGAAATATGCTTGTTTGCTATAGATTAAAAGATTGATGTTACTTTAATTTCAGTGCATTCAATACAGATATACCCACCACCAGCTGTCTTACTTAAACATTATATCTTGTATATTATAGTCACTAATATATCTAGGAGTCATATGAGTTTACTGTGTGATTGATCAAACCTGGAAACTATAAGAGAACATTTTAGGCACTGCTTGCTGTGACTGTGCCCTGGTGCTTGTTGGTCAAGAATTAGAATTACTCTGCTTCCACTACCCGCTTTCAAGATTTTTATATTTCCACATGTGCTAAAAAAGATACATAAGTAAAAAAGACAGATTTGGAGCTGCTTGAAGTAATTTTTTCCACTTTTGACAGAGACAGAACAGTTTGTCTTTACTTCCTGTATTAGTGGTAAGCTAAGCTAGTCATGTTCCAGAAGTTCTTGTATCTCTGGACTGAAAGAAGGCACAACAAAGAATCATATCAACCATATTGATAGCTAGGTTTGCAGTTTCCCTCTGCTTCTAGTCTGAGCTTGGATGTGCTAGGCCAGGCTAAACATGCCTCAGCTCTATCGCACACAGATTAAATTGTCATTGACTTTCACATCTGGCCAACATGTTGTGCTGTTTCCTGTTTCTTTAAAATCAGATGTGATTCATGTCTTTTGATGAATACCACGCAGTGTGCTTAGTCACAAATTGCAGAATCGATCAATACCAAACTGGTTTGTCTGTGAATTTATTGTAATGACGCTTTCTGAACGGATTCCGCACAAGTCGGCATGAACATGTTTTATTCCCAGTTTCCATGGAGGGTGATTTTTTGTAATTAGGAGGTGAATTTGTCACGAGAGAGAGATGGAGGTGCTGATGGTTCTGGAGGTGGTGTGTGTTTGGGTGGGTGGGGAGGTAACAATCTCCTTACTGTTTACCTAGAGAGTGATTGGAATCATCCCAGCCACGTACGGATTAATATTTAATGTTGGGGAAAGAGAGAGAGAGAGTGAGAGAGAGAGATGGATGTTCAACGCTAGGCTGCTGTTTATTTAGGATATTGTGAAAATATGAAGAGAAATTTGCAATTTTATTGGTTTTCCGCAACCGTAAGAGCTGTGAGAGCTCGGTATATTATGTGTGTGTGTGTGTGTGTGTTTGTGTGAGTGAGTGAACAGCTTTAGTTGTGTGTGTGTGTGTGTGTGTGTGTGTGTTTGGACCGTGTGTGTATGTGTGCTCAGCAGCTCTGGTGACCTTCATCCCTCAGTCCCTTTATGTAAACTCTCCTTGCCGACCATCCTGCCTCAATCAAGCATCACACACACATCTTGCCCAGCCCGTCTGGTTTGTGCTACAGGTCTTTTAAAATGGTTGTTTTTCTTATCTTGCATGTTTTGGCGCAGAAATAATGTAGAAATTCATTTATAAAATCAGATTGTAATTTTCGCCACTTCTGATGTGTGTGCCTAGTTTCGGGAGTTTTTGAGCATCTCTAGCCCCTCAAAAATGCGATTAAAGTGTGAAATAATAATAATAATAATAATAATTCCTTCAGTTTCAATGGTGTCCTCTCACCATTCGGTGCTATATAAGTAACTAAATTACACCTATTCTGATCTAAATCTAAAATCCTTTTGAAATATTACATCACATTACACTTATTTAGCTGACACTTTTATCCAAAGTGCATTCAACCATGTGGATACAAACACTTTTTTTGTTCATGAGCCAAGGTGCAAGGTGTCTCTGACGGAAGTGTAGAGTTTCTGCTGACCTGATGTCAATGAGGAGCTCGTTCCACCATTGTGGAGCCAAGACAGGAAACAGTCGCGATTTTATGATACATGATATGTTATATAAATTAGTATTAATAAAGTAAAGTATAGCAGTTCAGCTAAAATCATCCCTATTTGCGGTCAAAAATCGGTGTCAAAGTGATTTTCAAATTTAGTGTTGATATTTTTTTATGTTTGAGAAGAGATGCTCCTCTCGCCTCCAAGCCAGGCCAGAGTACGTATTTGATTGACAGCTGAGCTGGCAGTGGCACAGAGACAAACTGAACACCAACTTTCACTGGTAACAGTAGCCTACAATCATTAGCATAAGGGTTCAAGGGTTCATTTAATGGTCATTTTACAACACAAGGTTGTATAAGGAAATTTACGAAAATGTGTCACCATGGCAACTGTGTGTAAACTGTCCAATGTGAGCATTTATTGGTCAGTTTTTAGGCTTTTCAACGGTTGACTAATTAGCTATTTAGACTTTTATATGGATCAATGTGGAGAAGTGCACAGATAACGTCTGTGTATGTTTGTTTGGTAGCTCATTCAGCAAGTTAATGTGGAACACATGACGTGTCCATGATTGTTGATATATAAGGTAACCTTGTCTCCTAGAAATTGATTTAGGCCTATATATAACTAATTTGCAGATAGGATTACAGGATTAGTTTTCTATTAACATAATGAAAAAATGTTAAATTTTTTAATGGATCTAGCTAGTGGCAAAATGCTGCTACTGAATGCCAAAATGTCCGATCTTGCAATAGCCTACAGTATGTTCTCGTAGCAACTAAAGCATGATTAACATTTTTATGGTTATGTTTAGGCACTGGCAGCACTTGATTAAAATTGGGGAAAGACCATGGTCTTGGTTTAATACAGAAAAAGTACACAGTGACAGCAAAAAACAAAACATCTTAATTAACCTTTAACCAAAACTACGATCTTTCCCTAACCTTAACCAAAGTGCTTTTGTTAGCTAAACCTAAGCACAGACTCTGGTCTGGATGTGAACGCTGGACTCAAGTCCTGCGCTTTGTACACCAAACTCAAAAGAGACCATGAGACGTAGTTTACAGAGCAGATCTGTATGCTGTATGCTGAAAAAAATATGCAATTTAATTTTCTGTCTGTCAACTTTTAAGTAGTGATAAAGGATTCATGATACAATAATCTGCTTGGTGTCAGCCAGGCATACAAAGCAGGTTTGGGCTGCATTACTTTCCCATGGTGTCCATTTCACTGTGGGATAACTTGACCTGTAACCCCTGAGCTTGTAGCCTCAGCAGCTTGAGACGAAATCGCCCACTGAACCGAAGGCGTGTACAGGTCACTGGCATTTTCTATCCACTCACCAGGGTGAAAACAACCCCCACGTGCCTCAGAAGCTGAATGAGAAGGGAAGAAAAAGCAGCGACTAGGAGATACAGAGCCAGCCTGTGAGACGAGGAGCGAGGATGGTGGGAATCAGGCACAGGGAGGGCAGAGGGAGGCAATTCCACCAACTCTAACTTGCTCTGCAAAATTATGGCTAAATGGAAAAATAATGGAAGTGGCATCATTGGCCTCCTAGCATGGCGCTATTAGTATGCCGGTGACATGGAGCAGGGAGACCGACAGCAGTTATGTATTTTTGCAAGTATGCATATAATTTATTGTGGGGAACACAATTTACATGGGTAGTCAATGCCTGTTTTATGGGCTCACAAATAGATGTATGAATTGAAGCATGTAATGGTGGGGAGCAGCAGGCACAAATACATTCTAAATCTTCCAAATGTGTTCCACGAAAAATGTAACCAAGGAATATAAAACAAATTAATTCTTGCATGTTATATGTATTGGTTTTTGATTCACAAATCTAATCGGGGGAAATTTGCCCTCACTATGTGGCCAGGCTGAGTGGGTGTGTTGGTTGACATTTGGTACTGTTTCTACACTCATATATGAATGTGTCACATTCGTATATGAAACCAAAACGCATACACACATAGCCAATTCTACAGTTCCCTTCAGCTCTATGGAACATTTTAGTCTGTTTTACATCAATTTCTGACCTGCATGCTCTGCTCTCATCAACATTGTTTCCAGCAGCAATAATGCGTAATATGAGGAAGAATTCTTGCATTAATAAATAACTGCTTCTGTTGTCAAGTTATTTGTGATTAATTTTGGTAATGACACAGGTGTCACCTTACAAAGTAACTTAACAAGCCATGAACCTTGTTTTGCTGACCTCCAGTGGTTTAACTTCTCACCTTTCTTCTTGTACCTGTGACATTACTGTTGGGTGTGGTTACAGATGCAACACACCACACCCATCAGAACAGGCCTGAACTTTCAAAATTTCTCCCTGGTTTGAAGTTACACTTTAAGGCCCTGATTATTTTAAGTTACATTGTGCTTTAGTAGTGTGCACTGTTTAATCGAACAAGGTTGCAATTTAATAAATCACCAAAAACTAATTGCCACACAGTGAACCTGAATCTTGTCTGGTTGGTAGCCTTGTTAACATGCAGATGTTTGTTTTGTTTGTTTGTTTGTTTTGACAATAAGACACCCAGTAATATAGGTTGTGTGCAGGCTGGTTAAGTTCTTCCACAGCAAAGTGGGAAAACCATTTCTTTATGGACTTGGCATACGTATGTGAGCAGGGGTGTCCACATACCTTATATATAGTGTACATCTCCTCACACAGTCCTAGAAAGGGTGTACCATATGGACAGTGTTTCTGACCAAAGTGACATCCAGCTGCTTTCTGATACCCTCCTATCTACCTTCAACAATGAAAGCCTCCTCTGAGGGTTATGGCTGTCTGTCAGTGACCCAGGAGCAGTTGAAGCCATGATGAATTTGAGATAAGACACCTTTAAGCCCTTACCCTTAACTACCAAAGGAGGGGTGGGGGCATCAAAAGCATCTCAACACTACAAGAGAGGAAGGGGGTGGAGGGGCGACAGCGATGGAATAAGTGTCACAATTACTTTCACAAAATGATGTCAGGGGAAAGAGGTGACTGGCTGCTTAAGCTGTTTGCAGGGTATGGGGGGGGGGTATTGTTAATGCATTAGCCTGTTAAGGGTTTACACCACTCACATAAAAAACAGGGCAGCAAACGAGCCCACAACATAAATCCTGCTCAGCAGCAATGTTTGGAAGAAAGGGGAAAAGAAGGAGATGAAGGGATTTGTCCTTGGGTGGGAGAAGGAGATGTTTTCAGTGGTCAGTAATAAATAATATTATTATATATAATATTTTGGCATAATGAGTATATGGAATGACTGAATGAATGATAAGGGCAGATAAGAATGTCAAATTCTAAAAAAAA
>NTHP01000019.1:4522441-4536478 GCA_003416845.1 Oplegnathus fasciatus
AAAAAAAAGGCTAAAATAAACAGTCCCAGGTCATATATCAAGATCTTGTAAAGGAATAAACTATTATTTGCTGAACCTCGCACATAATTATTCAGATCCATTATTTAAATCTGGACTAATCAATTGTAAATGCAAGGGCTTTCATCAGTGGGCCATAGACTCAATCACCATTGTGTTGCCTCATTCGGCGATAGATAGTGACTTAACAGACATTTATTTAAATGAAAATCTTTGAGATTATAACTTTCAGTTAAGCACTTAGCCACCACACCACCCCACATAAAGTAGCATAGAATCAATAAAAACTACTGTTTCCTACGGTAATTGAGCAAATGTTCGAAGATTTTTTCCATGACTGGACTACACTGATTAATAGGTTCAATGCCTAACATGCTGTGTTGAGTAATAGAGGGCAAATACAACTTCTCAGTGTGGTACTGCAATGCTACATTTACTTCTACCATTGATGGCAAAGGAAATGCTTCACCACATAGGACAGCTTTAGTGTAGAATAAATATAGTTTGGAGTACAGGGATTCAGTCCACCTAACCAGTGATTTGCCACTGTGTAACTAGATCACATTGACAGCAAGACATTTTACCATTATTTCCATAGATGTTCCTCTCCACAAACATGTCCTTCAGCTCTTCCTTGGGGATCCTGAGATGTTCCCTAGGTAGATGGGATCAGTATTCCCTACAGCGTGTTCTGGGTCTGCTTCCAGTTGGACATGCTTGGAAAACCTCTAAAAGAAAGTGTCCAAGAGGCTTCCCAAAGCTCATGACTATAGGTGAGGGTTGGAATGTAGAAAGAGATTTGCCTCTTCAGCTTCTCATTTTTCACATCAGTCCCATAAGATACCCACGTTAGTGCTGATGGTAATGCCTTCCTCCTCCTCCTCCTACCGTCCTCCATTAAGGTCAACCCAGCCTTCACAAATATCTGAACTTGTCTACTAACACCCATCTTGTTCTTTCTCTCCCTCTCTCTGGGTGGACACCTGGCCAGGCTCAGGCGATCGATAGCAGGCACAGCCCTGCAGGAGAAACCTGTCAGCTGCTACTCCGGATCTATGCCGCTCCGGCCACTGCCACACCATCAGTCAAACTCATACCACACATTCAAGATGGATGGACCCACATACACAAATACACTGTATGTGCAAACATATAGAAAAATAGTGGGAGCCAATTTAAAGCTGAAACTTTTACATTTGTTACGGGATTATGTTGACTAAAAGTAGCTAAAAAAAATATGTTAGAATTAAATATGTATTTTAACTTGTTTCCTAGTGGTCACAGGCAGTCACTGCACCATAGATACGTTTTGTGTGTGTATCCAAAGCCTGATGTATTGTCTTCCTCCGTGTCATAGAGCTCATTAGGAACATATCAGTGAGCCACACTGTTGCACTGGGTAACATTTTCCTACATTACCATGAACACAAACGCTGTATTTATTTTGATTAATTTCCACATACACTGCTATGGGAAATACTAACTAGAGCACCGAGTGTGTATTAATCCACACCTGAAAATAGTCCCCAACCAGCACTACTTACTAAACTTTGAGTAAGTTTAGGTTCTTTATTTGTCATATGCACAACAATTACAGTGAAGCAGTCACTGGCAATGAAATGAAATTCTTGCTCATCTCAGGCTCCCTCCAACAATGCTCTTACAAAATGTAGTAAAGAAAATCACACAATTAAAGATGTAGTCTACGATTCTAATCCAAAACAGTTTTTGTCAAATTCAGAGAATATTTCCTATATATCCTCTAGCTTTCCGTTCTGTGTGCTCTGAAAAAAAAGTCTGGTGTTCCTTCACAGCCCTGGCTCTGTAGACGGGAAACAAACAGAACGACTCGGATGGAGCCACCAACCCAGGTGGTCAAATACTGACGCTTTAGCCACGTTTCTACTAAACACTTCGGTATAATATGTCACAACTCCTGCTCCTACACAGGACAAACTAATGCTGTGCGTTGATTGCGCGAGTTTGAAGGAGCGCTGAAGAGAGGAGTGTATTTGTTTGGCTGTTGAGTTCAAATATCAACAAATTTCTCCAGAATCGTAGACTACACCTTTAAATGAGAAATGAGAAAAGGCGAATCTAAGACAAAGACATAAATAGTGCAAAAGTTAAAATATACCAAAACAATATAATATATAAAGAATGAAATAAAATAAAATATAATATGAAATATAATACTGAGGTAGACTAGTGTACAGTAGTGATAAAATGAATAAATTGTAATGTAATGTTGTGCAGTAAAGTAGTAAATGTATGTGCTTAGTGAGAACTGGTTGTGTACAGGTAGGAACAGAATGTACACAGGTAATCACATAAATATACACATACATATATACACACACAGTGTATATAGTGGTATACAGGTAAGGTGTAACAGTGTGGTGCAAGAAAGTGTCATAGTAGCGAGAGCGGCAGTCTTATGGCATGAGGGATGAAGCTGTCCCTGAGTCTGGTGGTGTGGGACCGGATGCGGTACCGTCTGCCAGACGGCAGCAGAGCACGCAGAACAGTTTGTGGCTGGGGTGATTGGGGTCTCTGATGAGTCTGTTGGCCTTTTTCCTACACCACTGAGTGTAGAGGTTCTCCATGGATGGCAGCTCCATCCTTGTGATGTGATGTGTTGCGCACTTTTCACTATCCTCTGTAGAGCCTTATGGCTGAGGGCGGTGCAGTTGCCATACCAGGCAGTGATGCAGCCAGTCAGGATACTCTCTATGGTGCACCTGTAGAAGTTGCAGAGTATCCTGGAGTCCATGTTGATCCTCCTCAGCCTGCGGAGGAAGAAGAGCTGCTGTCTTGCTGATTTTGTGATGGTGTCTGTGTGGTGAGTCCAGGTCAGGTCCACACTGATGTGGACCCCGAGGAACCTGAAGTTACTGACTCTCTCCACCATAGTCCCATTGATGGTGATGGGGGCGTGTTCTTCTCCCTGTCATTTCCTATAGTCCACTATCAGCTTCTTTGTTTAGCTGACATTGAGATGGACATTGTTGTCCTGGCACCAAGACGTCAGGGCTCTGACCTCCTCTCTGTAGGTTGTCTCATTGTCGCCAGTGATCAGGCCGATGACGGTTGTGTCGTCAGCAAACTTGATGATGTTGTTGGAGCTGTGGATCACCACGCAGTCGTGCATTAACAGGGATATTAATCCTTTTGAAGGATTTGCACACATCTGCCCTGGATATGACTAATGGGCAGGGGTCCTGGGCCTTTTGTACCTCCTCAGCCGGGGAGTTGCTCTCGAAGTGTGCATAGAAGGTGTTCAGTTCATCTAGGTGAGATGCAGACATTACCTCAGCACTGCTGGTTTTCCTTATGTAGTCTGTAATAGTTCTTAGTCCAGCCCACATTTCTGGAGTTGGAGCCCTGATAGTTACCACCACTTTGTCCCTGTAATGTTTCTTTGCACTGCTAATAGCTCTCCGGAGCGCATACCTGGACCCTTATTTTTGCCATCATTGCCTCAGCTTTCCAGGTACAACAACAGGTAATCCCAGCCATGAATATTCCCCATTGTTTGTGGTGAAAAAGTGTTGTCCACCAACAACCTGCTGTGCAAAAGTCTATCATATTGTATATTGTATCATATTGTATGATGGGGCTCTCTTGTAGATAAAAAGCAAAGTTGAGGAGGAGGGCAAGACACAGCAGCTGTCCCCGGCACACATCTTCTCGTTGGTCCCCATGAACTGGGGTGGAGTTTGATAGCATTTTTTAAAAGAATCTGAATCCAGTATTGAATCATCAATTGCGAATCTTTTCATATTATTTAATCAGATTGATTTAGGTTTGCAAGTAACTAAAGTAATAAATAACTAAAACTCAAAGGTCAAATTTGTATCTGTAACCACCTTTTCTCGGCTTAACAAGATGCGCAGCATAAGATAAGATGTATCTGACAAATAACAGTACGCTACTAACTTAACAAACCTTATTTTTCACAAGCTACTTGATTCAAATACTAAAGGTCCTGATATAGATTTATTATATTGATAAGCTTAACATAATGCTATGATATTCATAAAAGTTTAACTGGGAGATTTAAACTGAAACTGGCTTGTTGGACTTATAACTGGTGAAAGCAATGGTCAGCACTGGCTAAAGGTTAGAAGCCTGCAAATGTTTTTACCTTCGTCTTTACTTATAAGAAAGAACTTGGAGAAATAAAAGGTTTCATAAGAGATTTGTTAGCATATGAGGTTAATCCTACCTGGGTTTTGCTAACCGGGAATGAGATCCAAAATTAACCCAGAACCCAACCCTATGTTTGAGTAATGTTTTCTAAAAACTACAGTGCCCAGGTGTTTTAGGAAATTACTGAGCCAACCATTGGTGCCAACTTGTCCTCCTGCCCTTCATTCAGGACTTACGCATCTCCAGAGTTAGGAAACATCACAGCAGACTCATCACACCCATTATACTGTATGTCTACAGTTTAAAATACATACTGTTTTTAACATGTACATATCATTCATCACTGTCAAATATAAATCCTGCAGGTTGTATGTAATGTATATACACAGGTATACATGTATAACCACCCACTTCATGGATACCCATTCAATTCATTTTGTGTTGTTCACAATTACAGAAACACGTGACTTGTATATAAATATTGTATGTTGTTGGTCATTGTTGCTTTTTATATACATTTATATATACAAATCCCTTGTATGTGTACACATACTCGGCCAATAAAGCTGAATATGATTCTTCAGATTCTGATTAATAAATTAAACTATTTATTTATGAGCTGAATTTCTACCAGTGGGCTTGAGGTCGACTGTCACAGACAGGATAAGGAAGCCAGACAGTATTGAGTATTCAGATAATTGCACACACAAGAAATGGATGTTTTCACATGACCCGTAAGGCAAAAGTATGTATGCACACATGCAGACGCACATAGGATGTGTGAATGTGTACATATACACACACTGATGTAGACATACAAGCACAATGAAAACTGCATGCACAAAGGCCCAGCTCTTATCAATCTTTAACCAGGCAATTTCTCTTAATGTTATAGTGGGCCCAGCAGAACAAACAGGGGCAAACAATTAATAAAGGTCTTTGAGATAAATACACTGGAACGCAATGTCAGACCAAGCATTGTTTTTATTTTTAGTTATTGCTTTCGTTAAGTTGACTGGAGGGTTTTCCTCGTGGTGAGGCTGAAATCTGTGTATTGGCTCTCTCATATCAGTCTTTCCTGTTCCTTCTCCACAGCTCTTAATTTAATTAGAGTTAAATTAATTTAATTAACTGCTTCCCATTTGAGGTGTCATCACATATTATATTTATTTAAAGAAATATTTTATGGCATCAGGTGGCGGTGAAAAGGGTGATGGGTCATCACACTCAGACCACTACATGTTAGCAGAGGTAAATAGCTCTCCTAGGGATTTTGACCTTGTTAACTTTTACTATCTCCTTGAACCTAGTGACATTAATGTGGGCAGTAGAATTGCAGAGATGTCAAAACTGGACTTATATTGAAGCTGCTGTAATCAGCCCAAATTCACTGAACCATAGTTAAACACATAACTCTTGTTTTAATGCCAACACCAGTGGCATAATGCTCACATGACTTTGTGAAGTGACTTAAGTCCACTGAGTCTCCATCTTCACTGAAGGCCCAAGATGGTGGTTTAGAGCCGGACTTGTGTGAACAGCTAGCTTACCTTAGCTTAGCTTAGGGAGGCTTCAGCAGATACAGCAGGCGAGAGGATACAAATTTGTCTCAAATACTGTAATACTGTTCAACACTGTAAATTTCTACTGCTACAACTGCTAGTACTTCTTTTACTCCTCTCAGTCCCACGCTCCTGATTTCTCGATGTCTTTGCAAATTGCAGCTCCAAACTCTCCTCATCACTGAAAGTTCATTTCTATTTTTTATGTTTCAGAATTGGGGTGGGTTTGACCATGACATGACTTTGTTATAGAGTTCACAGATTTATTTTTTCTTTTGTTTCTTTAGGGCACAATTACTTAATTATGGAATTACAATGAACACTATTGGAACCAGAATCAGTTGATACTATAAGTGAGTATAAATATAATTTACACACACTTTACCCACTCAGAAAAACAGCTGTTTTTTTCCAAGTGGCTTGAACGACCTATGTTTACCTGACAATGACCTCTTGCGGTTGTGTGGAGCAAAGGTAGAAGTAGCATGACATTGTTACCTCTTAGGCAGGAGGTTGAGGTGAATGGTTAGTCAACAAAGTGCATGACTTTAAGTGAAAGACTGCTGTTCATTTCCAGTTTCCTATTGACAGTCAATGTTTTATTTTAACCATGACCATGACCTGGGACGTCCAGTACCTGAGTGGTTAACATATAACCACGACCTCCCCAGTTTGATATCTGGGGACCTTTGTTGTGTGTCATCCCCCACTCCATCCTTGCATTTCCTGTCTGTATCTCTATTATTACTATCATATAAAAGCAAATGTCAAAAAAATAAAACATGACCAAGTAGTTTTTGTTTTAACCATGACCACAATTGTTTCCGAACCTTGACCAAGTAGTTTTTTTAACCCAAACCATGATCTTTCCCAAGTTTGTGCCTAAACCAAACCAAACCTTAACCATGACAGTGGAAAATCAGAAATGTTTGAGTCAGAAATGAAACAGTCATTTGTAACAGTTTTAGAAGTCACTGATAAACAATGTCATACTACTGATAGGACCATCAGATCAGAAAATGCTCTTATTGGTTAACTAAGATGACTAGTAATGTTGTAAATTTGTGTACTGAAAGGAAGATGCCACTTTGAAATGTGGGACAACCTGTAGTAGTTACTTTCTAATCCCAGAGTAAAAGAACATTGACTCTCCAGTAAAAGGGTGATAGTTTAAGCAACCATCAACATTGTGTTTTATCAGTAATAATACACATGCTATGTCAGCTGTCAGTTTTGTCCTCATGCTCACATTTCATGAGTAAAAACTCTTTGTGTCCACAATCCAGAGGAAGCATGGCGTTCTTGCTCTGGTACGATCTGGTTTATAATGTGCAGCGATGAGCTTATATCAAGAGGTAGATAAATCAAACATGAATTCACCATCTGATCCTTAGTAGGTCACTTCTTGATCCACTACCACCTTTCCACTCCTGCTATTAAGGCATAATAGGAATGTATGGTGGTGGTGGGGGCCAGGTGGATGAGACAAGCAGCCTGAGGGAGAGGGAGGAGGAGTGTGTGATCTGACCGTGGGGTGGGGGCAATGACCATCAGCAAAATGAAAACAAATGGGTTGTCATCCCTCAGGAGGAAATCTATCCCCATCTATTTTTAGTCATGGAGTCTATGAACTGGCCATGTGGACTATGTGGTTTTCAATCATATTGCTTTTTGAAGACAGACACCGATCATTTTCTGAACAAAGTCGCCCATATCTACATTATCTGCTGTTATTCAATGTCAGTAGGTATTTGCCTGCTCATTAATGCATGAACAAAAGGTGTCATGGTGACAAAGCTCATCTGAAGAAGTTTGCAGACAACAGTCATCAGGTGTGTGAAGAGCCTATTGTGTTAGAGTTTGATAGATGATGCTTTGCAATGGTAGTGTGCTGCTAACTTAAACTCATGACTCCTGGTAAGTGACCTTTGACCTCTTCACAGTGGATGCTATGAGTTGTGTTGGTCAGGTGTTCACAGACAGATGATGTTGTCTGTTTCTGCTGTTCATCCAGTCTCTTGTCCAGGGTCCTTACTGTTTCACTGATATACTGTTCCCCACAGCTGTCACATGTGATGTCATGATGATGTCATACACCACTCCAGTCTTCCTCTTAGGGGGGTCCTGTCTTCAAGGTGTACCAGCAGAGATATTAAGGTTTCCTTGTGACCTGAAGAGTCTGCCTTGATGTTGCAACAGTCCAACCTGCTTCTGGTGGTTAAAAGAGTACTGCACTGATTTAGCATTGCACTCCTAAGCAAAACCAAAACAAGGATCAAGGCCTTCCAGGCATTGGCCTGTTTTTAAGCTTTTTAGTGCACCTTCTCTTTGCTACTCTGATCTCCTTTGTCAGTGTGTTTCTGGCCTGGTTGTATAGGATTCTGTCCTCACTTCTTTAGGCTTCCTCCTTGGCCTCACAAAGCTGACTGAGTTTAGCTGTGAACCAGGGTTTGTTGTTGTTGACTGTGCAGAAACACACACACGTCCTCACAAAAGCTGATATAAGGTGTCACAGTGTCAGTTCATCTAGTTCCTCAAAAACACTCCAATCAGTGCCGTCAAAGCAGGCCTGTAATTCCAGCTTTGCCTCATTGGTCCAAGTGACATCACTTGAGGCCATTTAACTGACTTTGCACAAAAGGCTTTATACAATGTTTTTCACATATGCAGTAGTACTCCCCAAGACCTGTAAACAGATTTTAATGTGTAAAACAGGCCATTCATGTCCAACTCCACAGATCACTTTGAACCAAGATAGGGGTTACAATTCTCCACCCATATATGTCCACTGTTCTTTTATCATTATTTTTTTTACATTTTCTGCCTTTATTAGATAGTGCTAGTAGAGAGATGATGGGAAAAGAGGGAGATAGGAATGCAACAAAGGTCCCCAGCTGGACTCAGTTCAGGGTTGCCATCTTTACCTCTAACCCACAAGACCCCAATCTATGTCCACTTATCACATGACCAACATTCCACTCTTACATTTATGTACTGACACCTGAGCCAGTTCTATCTGGTGATAAAGACTATGACATCTGATTGAAAGCTCAAAAGCTGGTAAGTGGACTTATAGATATAGTTTAGATTATTTTGTCACACGAAGTGATTATGGCTTTCACTGTGATGTAGCTGCAGGAACTGCTGAAATATAGCCACAGGAGCTGTAGGTTGGTATTAAACCGAGGCATATCCATCTGGATATTTGGTTCCACTTTTTTTGGGAGGGATTTTTGACAATCCACCATGTTTGGTTAATCTTTTATAAGATAAGATCATATAAGGCGTTATTGATCGGGGGGGTTCAGGTGCTACAGCAGCACAGGGACAAACAATAAGTACAGATAGATAGAGCAAGGTACCAAAGAACTAAAAGAGTTACAGAGACATAGTGGAGAAGTATCAAATCCAAATTTGTTGAAGAGAATGACAGGCAAGTCACTCAACGCCCTGATTATGGAGACTCAGACACGTGGGGTTTTTTTAAAGAAAGAGGCTAAATATGGCCTAAATCCGCCTATCCCAAATTCAGATCTGAATGGCAGACGGACAACGAGTGGGTCAGTCCTGTCAGTGGGAATGATGGACTGGTGGACTGTCTTACCCGAAGCAACACTCAGCAGGGGACTACCACGTCCGAGCAGGGCAAGGGCAAAGGACGCAGTGTCGAATCGCTCAATTCATGATACCCCAGACTTCCCCCAAGCCTTTACAACCAGACACCTGTAGAAGCAGGGAAGCACTGTGAGAGTTTTTGACTTCAACACCATCTAGCCCTGCCTTCTAAAGGAAAAGCTGGTAGCGATGCAACTGCACCCTGACACTGCATCTTGGATCATGGACGACCTTACTGGCCAGCCACAGTAAGACAGAGTGGATGGCAGTGCCTCTGAGGTTAAGCAACACTGGCATACCTCAAGGAACTGTACTGGCCATTCCTCTTCACTCTCTACACCTCAGATTTCAGCTTCAACTCCAGTTCCTGTCATCTTCAAAAGTTTTCTAATGACTCCTCCATTGCTGGATGCATCAACAAAGACAACAAAAAGGAGTGCAGAGGACTTATATAAGTACCTTGGGTTCCAAATTAATAAAAAACTGGACTGGACACACAACACTGATGGTCTCCTCAGGAAGGAACTATTCTTCCTGAGGACTCAAATCCTTCAGTGTGTGCAACAGGTTCCTGCAGAACTTTCACCAGTCTATAGTAGTCAGTGTACTGTTCTCTGCTGTGGTGTGCTGAGTTGGTGGCATCAAGGCTGGTGAGGCCAGCACACTCAACAAGCTGGTAAGGAAGGCCAGTTCGGTTGTCGGGCTGGAACTAGACAGCCTGGAGTCGAGGGCGGAGAGGAGGATGAAGGACAAAATTAAAGTCATCTTGGATAACCCCTCTCACTCTTTCCATGATGAGCTGTAGCAGATGGGTAGCCATCAGATCATCCCACCTAGCTGACTTTGCTGCTACTAACCATACCACTATGTCACTTTGCTTGAAGGGATTGCACTATTAGTTTATGTACAACTCTGGTCATGGGTAGTGTGTTTGCTTGCATTGTAATTTTGAGTAAAATTGCTTTTTTATAGTTTCTATTTTTATTCTATTATTAAATTGTTGTTTGTTTTATGTACCTCTAGGCAGGCTATTGGTTTATGTTGGGGTTTTTTTTAACCTTTCTCTATCTACCTGTACTTATTTTTCGTCCAGTCCATCATTCCCACTGACAGGACTGACTGATTTAGGCCTTATTTAGCCTTTTTCTTTAAAAAAAAATGTGTGTCTGTGTCTCCATAACCAGGGCAACGATGGCATGGAGTGACAACTTGCCTGTCATTCTCTTCCACAAATTTGGATTTAATACTTCTCCGCTATGTCTCTGAAACTCTTTTGGTTCTTTGGTACCTTTCTCTATCTACCTGTACTTATTGTTTGTCCCTGTGCTGCTGCAACACCTGAATCCCCCCCCTGGGATCAATAAAGGCTCATCTGATCTTATCTTATAAAAGTTATCCAAACATGGTGGGTGCTGCTGCCTAGTAAATGGAACAAAGCCTCTCCCATTAGTCTTTGCGACTCCACGAGGGAAAGGCATGTTTGAGTCTGAGTCTGACCATTCGTTCTCACACAAGGTAAAGTCAATGTCAATTAGGTAACATATGTTTATTTTTACTTTAAGAAGATGCCGATTCATAATTTGTATTGTTGACCACATCAATGTAGAAGTGTGTATTACTCCAAAACTGAGCAACTGCCTCGTCATCTTATATCCATAGTCTGACTTGCTAATCAGATAGCTATACTTGAGCATGAATAAATAAACAATACTTTAAAGGGCTCAATAACTTCTTTTGAGTGGCATTAACAGTATGTAGGCCTTAATGTGGTCTGTAAAGAAACATTTTGCATTTCAAATAGTTTGAAAATAGTGTATCTGGCAGCTGAAATATAAAAATATCTGGGGGAGAACCCATAGACCCCCTTACACCTTGCCTCTCAGACTGTTAAGAGTCCCCCAGAAAAAGCTGTCCATTTTCAGCACTGTGGTTTGAATAGGATAGCTTGCATTCTTGTTTGAGAGGCTAAGCTCACCTTGAGGTGAAATCCTAAAATGTCGTGCGTTAGTGCAAACAAGTTTACGTAAAGTAATCCAGACTCACAAAAGTAGTCAAAAAGTCCAAAACAAGGAATAGTAGCGAGAGAACTGCTGCAACAGGCTGCCTACCACTTGGCTTCTGGAAGCACAATATCAAAATCATCCCACTTAGCCAGAGAAAATCTCAATAAACATATATGTTTTATTATTTTAAGATGTTGTTGCTGTAGATGTTCAAAAAAGTTCTACAATTCCATGACAAATGAGCAAACTCCATCTACTGATTAAGTCTATGTGATATGGTCAAAAGGTCCAGAAAAAGTGAGTAGACCTTGACCTTGAGTGGACCTTAGGTCAGGTTGAGAATGTTTTCGCAATTGCTGTTTTCAAGGTCAAGAATGATCCATTAAGCTCAAGATACAATGTGTTAGTGAGCTTTATGCTAAGCTACGCTAACCACATTACATCTCCAGCTCTGTATTTGAGACACAGACATGAGATTGAGTAAGCAAATAACTGTATTTCCCAAAACACTGAACTATTCCTTTAAATATTCCAAAGGACTGGTAAAAAGAGAAGCAGCCACAGTGAGCTGGTTAGATCAAGAGAACAGATGCTTTTATTTAAAGTTGAAACTTTCAGCATACCGCAGACATGTTGTGCATTTTTCACCATGTAGTACTTCAATCAAAGCTGCTGACAGTACAGTACAGTGCCCAAACACGTCATGCCCAACATGACGGAAATTCCCCAGCTACAGCCACAAGACTGGAATTGTTTATACTGAAAAATATCTAACCTGACAGGATGACCAGTATCCAAAATACTGACGATTCTGAGCACAGCGAAGCCTTGTACTGAGACAGGAGAGAGATAGGAGGATGAGTGGGGCTGGAAAACCACATTTACATTGACGATGGCCCCATAATTCTCAGAGAGCTTCTGCATAATGGCTACAGTCCCACAATAGGCCATAAAGCATCTAACAACCGCTCCATCAAAATGATGCAAGACAATGGGGAATGACACATCTCCCCATTATTTATTTATTTTAGAGTGTAGTGTGTGTGTGTGTGTGTGTGTGTGTGTGTGTGTGTGTGTCAGAGGGTATAAGCATCAGTGAAAGCTCATCAAGTCAGCGAGATAATTAATGAATATTTTAAATGTCATGATGATGGGAACCACTTGACAAGAGGACCAAAGACTGACTGGGGGATGATTAAGAACTCTCCCTCATCGCTGGTCCATCTAACCCCTCCCCCTCCGTGCGCACACACACACACACACACACACACACACACAAACAAACACTCAACACAGATGCGAGACAACCCAGGGCTCAAACTTAATTCCAATGAATGTGAGGCGTTCACCCCCCGCCTCCTCACCCTCTTAACTCTTCCCACAACACAAAACCATAATCCCTCCCCTTGCTGTGCTCTCTCCTCACTTTTGTACACCCCCCCAACCTCCCTCCTCTGACCTCCTCCTAAAATATGGGATGAAGATGCACAGCCATTGTATTCTAGTTAGGACCTGTGTGAGCGCATGGTAATTGGGTGCTTTCACCTGCTGGGAGGACTGGGAGAGAGATAGGAGGGACGGGGAGGAGAGGGGAAGCAGGTAACAGTAAGAGAAGGGGGATTTAAATGAAGCTGTGCATGAGTGGAATGTGTAGGCAGAGCTGCATTCCAGAAGAGCACTGCACCGTGGTTTGTTGTAGTCATTTTTTTCACTTGTTCTTAGCGCGACCAATTTGACCAAAAGATGAATATTTTGTTTCCTTATCTGTCACCACTATGGTTAAGGTTTGGTTTAGTTTAGGCAACTAAAACTATCTGGTTAAGGTTAGGGAAAGATCAAATCAGCAAAAGGTTGACTGTTGAGTAACAAGAACACTGTATTTCTACTGGCTTCCATTTTACTATAAATGCAAGGAATCTCTGTCTGTCTGTCTTTCTGCAGTGTCGAATTTGGTGCAATTTGGCCAGGTGGTGGTGCTGTAACAATAAACGCTACATTTTGGCCTGTAGCTTTTGAACTGTAAGTGTCAGAAACAAATTTTGTCCTGGATTCCGTGGGTCCAGACGAATCTATCTATATAAGCCATGCCCATTTGCGTCTAGATTGATTTTCCGCCCTTTTGAATTTTTTCCAAATTTGTTTTTTCGTTACTTTTCCAACGAAGTTTGAGCAATCGTTACCAAATTTGGTGCAGAACATCTCTGGACCAAGCCGGGAAAAGCTACTTTTTTTCGTATTTTTATTATTCCATACAGTATTGTTATGGCTGGCCCTCAAAGTTTGCTGAAATGCTGTGGGCAGGGCTTACATTACAAAAAATGTCACATCTCCTGAACGCTTAATCATTGAACTGTAAATGTATGTGTGTATGATTGTCCTTCTCATATCTCAAGAACCGTTCATTCGATCGACTTCACACTTGGCGGGCGTATTGCTGAGAACCCAAGGGAGTGCAGTGTCGAGTGTGAAGTCGATCAGATGAGCGGTTCTCAACAAGGCTGCAAGCAGTAATACCAGGAGCCNAGCAATCGGCCCATTCCGAACGGCACACGTTCCATGCGGGCACTAGTAAAGTCTAAATGGAAGGCATCTCTGTCTGTCTGTCCTTCGATTATCTTGACAGCCGTTCATCTGACTGACTTCACACTTGGCGGGTGTATTGCTGAGGACCCAGAGTGGGTTTTTTT
>NTHP01000019.1:4552654-4572495 GCA_003416845.1 Oplegnathus fasciatus
ATGGATGGAGACATGGACTGTTTGGTAAATGAATGGATAACAAGAATGAATGGATGGATGGACAGATTAATGGATTAAATAAAGGTTGGACGGATGGATGGATATATGATTGATGAATGAACAAAAAGGATAGGTGAATGAATGGATTAGTACAGCCAATTATTAACACTATTATTGATTTATTATTATGCAGGTGTTGTTAATGTAGTCTGTGGTTGCTAGCCACACCCCAATCTGCAATGTCACAGGTATCTTGCCCTTTGACAGTCAATGGGAAATGTTTCCAGAACAGACACAATGTATTCTGGGTATAACAAGACTGTGTGAGGCTGTACTTAGGCACAGCGTTACTTTGAGCTACATGCTAACGTCAGCATGCTAACATGCTTATTTTAGCAGGTATACCATCTTCACCATCATACTTTAGTGTGTTAACATGCTAAAATTCGCTGGTTAGCACTGTACACAAAGTGCAGCTGAGGCTGATGAAAATGTCATTAGTTTTGCAGGTATTTGGTCATGAACCAAAGTATTGGACAAATTCTGATTTTGGCCCAATGATGGTGCTACATGAAACGTCAGAGGAACACCAAATTCACAGCAATTCACCCTAATGGGGATATGAATGTATCAAATTTCATGGCAATCTATGACAACTTCATGATAGCTATAAAATAACTGTAGAGTTATTTCACAAAAACAAAAATAAAATGTCAACCTCAAGGTGGCGCTAAATGAAAAGTTAGGGTATCACCAAAGTCAGGATTCAGCCTGTAGAGACCATGAATGTTGAGATATTTCATTCTAGACCAAATGGTAGACCGAATGATCGACTCTGACATCTATAGGGCCATGCCGCTAGTGTGGCTGCAAACAGAAAGCACCTAATGGATTGAACACACCTCCATCACTTCTGTCAATCAGCTGTCAATCCTCTGTCATACAGGCTGCTTGAAATTATATGTCTTCCAAACCAATCCCTGGTGAGCTGTGTCAGATCACAAGAAAGAAAGAAACAAAACTTGTAGGCTGGCTTTGCAAGGCAACCAAGGTAGAACAATTCTGAGGTGCACAGTAGATAGAGGAACAGACAAGCATCTCTGGTTTGATGGCGTACAGTANNTTGATTTTGAAACAGCCCCCATGTAATAATCCATGTTTCTTCCATCGCCATCCATTGATGACATATCAGAGCGTTGTCCAAATTTCAGTAAGCACCTGTCGCCTGTGTGGCCACTTCAATGTACCAATTTATTCTTTTAACATTCCTCTGCTGCAATATTAAAAACACAAACAAAAGGCCAAGAAAAATCTCGCTTGGTGTGAGGTGGTGTATGTGAACACTGCAGCCTCCAGGGGTCACTGGCCAGGACTGTTTGTATTGTATATTTTGTAAGCAGTTGGATAGAATGGCACTGCATCATTTGTCCAATCAACCAAGATGATGACTAAAAAGAGAAATGACTGGCAGACAGTTGACACGACATCTGTTTGCATTTTATTTACATAAGAAGTTTAGAAACTTGATCATCTTTACAGTTTTGTAACTTGGTTCTGAGGGTGAATCATGGGTAGCAGACAACATGTTTACGGTTGGACTTATATTTCCTTGTATTTTTCCAATCTCTTCTCCAACTTCTTCCACATAGCACTCAAGTGTTTTCAAGTACCATCCCCCACCACCACCATCACCACGCACACTTAAATAGCTCTCCCCAACTTCCCCTCTCTCTCCATGTCTCACTTGATTCCTCCCTCTCAGCCTCCATCTCTCCTCTGCTCAGTTCTTTTGTACACCCCTTCTTCCTCGTCTCTCTCTCTCTTTCTCTCTGAGCAGTTACTGTGGGCCCCAGTGAGATTCAGGTCAGAGACGGAGAGGCGAAGAGAATTTGATTCCAGCCCCCCCGCTGTCCAGACATGTAGTGGGTGACAGATTTAAAGGGAGGAAAGTGATGGGGGGAAGAGGAGGGATGGCAACAANNAAAAAAAAAAACCTCATCACTTCACCGCCAGCCCCCACCTCTTATCCTCACTGCCATGTAATTTTGGATCTGGTTCAGACACAAACATGGGACATGTAAATGACGCCAGTTGAGGTCATAAATAGATATTGTACATTGATGGAAATAAAGTAAGTTATGGAATCATCATGAAAAAATAGTAATATACACATCCATATGTGCTGATACAGTGTGTGCTATCTCAGCTCTCAGGCTCTGTAATGAGGAAAAATCACACACCTGCAAACTTGAGGTTTCAGTTAAAGGAAAAACATGCACAGTTTAAGAAAATGAAGACACCAACTTATAACAAAAATGGTGACAAAAACTTTTCAACATCAACATGTTGTCCAATACAGTTGCCTTCCACAGGGGGAACAAATGCAAATGCATTAAACACCACACTGTCACCTCTTCCCTGATATTTTATGAATTCGACAAATTATGTTCAGTTACAAGGTTTTTGAACATTTCTTGTCAACATAAATGAGATTATTTAGTTCTACAATCTCCAGAGATTTTATTGTCCTTCCATACAGTTGAAGCACAAATAAAAATGATCACAATCAATGCAGCAGGCAGCCTGACTTTTAGATGCTGATATACAGTATATCAAGCTCCGAAAATGTTGGGTCTTTCCACACCCTCAGCTTGTAATGCAGGATTTATGTAATAAATTTGTAGTCTCCAAATACAATCTAATGAACTCTGATGACATCATAAGGGTTATTTTCTCACACTTAACAAATCTCCATCAGAGCCACAGAAGACTTTATACAACTATTTTCACAGGCTGGGAAGTACTAACCATGACTAGTAAACTGATTTTGATCGTGGCTACAGTTGATGTTTTCATAATGACAATGTTTAAATGAACATGCGAAAACAATATAATAATGTGAAAGGGGCAATGAACCTACAGTGAATTATCACCTGAATCTGCAGCTTCCCGCTGTGCTGTGCTTTATATCTAGTTTCAGGTTATTGTTTAGTTGTCCCGCCTGCAACTTTACTGTTTTGGGTCACTCCCACCGCTCTAATAGCATCATTTTCGGTCACAGCAAGCAGCTGTTTTCAGCAAAAAAGCTCTTAAAACCCACTGTAAACCACCTGCTCAGCACCAAACAGCAGACAGACACAGCCACTAGCTGGTGAACATAGTGGAGCATTTAGCAGCTAAAAGAGCCAGATATTTCCCTCAGGAGTTGGAAGGAAGACCAAAAACAGAGCTAAAGGAGAGTGAATGTTAAATTTACATTCATCAGGTTGCCAGAAACATGATTCCAAATGAAGGATAATGTTGCTCTGTAACTGCCAGATGTGTAAATGAGCAACTGTTTGCTAACAAGTTCATCACATCAACTTAAGAGGTGATGATATGCAAATGATTTTGCTCACAACTTGTTTCCAGTGGCCCCAAGTGGCCAAAAAATCTATGGTTGTAGGTTCAATGCAGAAATAGGTAACTTGTATAAAAATAACTTTTAGTCTTATTTGCTAAAACTGTCACTATGTTCCGACAGTAGTACATGAGACAGATAATCTGTGAAAAAATCAGGCTCCTCTGGCTCCACCTGCTGCTCCTAAGGCCATTTGCAAGAATCCACCACACCCGAATCAAAACAACCAATCAGAGCCAGGAGGAGTATCTAACGGAGTGTCAATCACTGCTCCTGCACACGCTGCGAGCAGTTCCCCTCCCCCACTCATGCGTTAACTCAGTTAAGCTACGTATCTTCAGTGAGCGGACGCAATGGCAGACAAACAACCACCGAACAACCAAGCATTGAGAAAACTGCCCGTCCCTCCTTTGTCAACAGCTTACACGACAAAGACAAGTAAACAGGAGAAGACCAATGAAGAAAAGGAAGCTAAAAAGAGAGAATTAGACCGAGCGACTCTGCGGGGAGGGGCTTTGGAGGCGAGCTGGAGCGCAGCGGAGACGGAGGGGGAGGGACCTGGAAGTTGTACTCGTTCAAATTTTCAAGCTAAGTCCACTCTCTTCTCAATTCTACCAACTGCATCTTTAAACAAAACCCAAGTTCGCAAAATGTATTTGGAAGGAAAACCAAAGGCAAACTCTAAAATTATTACCCATCACAGTTTACTTACCCACTTTCTCATTTAACTTTGACTTACCGTCCACACACAGTTTACCTGTACAATGAGAGATTATTAGTGACAGGTGCGCTCACTTTCAGTTTGACCTCCAAATAAAGTGGTTTAGATCCTCAACCTGTCTGATCATCTGACTGCTCACGTGTCTTGGCCCTTCTTATAGCGATGTTGCCTTGTTTCCACTAAGGAATTACTGTAGTGAGTATAATGTTATCATAACTGATAACCACTGATTAACCATACCTTTTATGCTGTCTTGATTCTGATCCTAAAGGATCAGTTCACCCAAATTTGACAAAATATACATTTTTCCACATTCCTACTCATGCAGGTAGTGTATTGTTGGTTTAATTTTCCTGCTTTTTATTTATCTCTTACTTCTGCCTCCACCCCACTACAATGGAAAGAGTTTTGTTTGTGGTGTACAAAATATTGAAAAATTCAAAAACGATCCCCCAGTTACTCCTTGATTAACACGTTGTATCCTACTTCTTTAACCTCTACGCAGAAATGAAATGAAACAGAACGACAATACATAGTTTACAACATTATGCAAGTTACATGTGGAACCAATTTTTGATGAACTGTTTATCCATCTGCCTAGTACTTCCACATAGCATCTTTGGTTAGCACAGGTTCTTTCGGTCTTGCACAATGATACCAAACCTGGCAACCTCACTGTGAGGAAGAGACTCCAGGAAGCAGCACACAATCGCTGCACCCGGCTGTTGTTCGCCAAGAAATTGTTTCAGCTGTTCCTCCCTGCTTCCAGTCTTTCTGCTAAGCTAGGCTAACCACACCCTGACTCCAGCTTTGTACTTAACACGCAGACATGAAAGTGATACCCATCTGAACATCTCCCTCTCAAAGAGAATTACCATAATTCCCAAAATGCTGAAGTATTTCTTCAACCTGCATACTCATGGACTGTGACAAGATATCATTTACAGACTTGCACATGGACACTTATAGACAGACCAGTACACTGTTTGCTGCCACAGTAGGTAAACATTCAAACCATTCATCCAAGAAACACACACTCAAATGCAGATGCACACACACACACACAAACACACACACAGGTTTATTTAAGTCACTTTTGGGGAAATTATCTAGACTTACATTCATTAACTGGAGACTTACCCTAACCTTAACCACTGACCCAAAAATGAGTGTTTTCCAAATTGGGGACATGGCTTTTGTCCCCAATAGGACAAGCTGTCCCCAATTAACTGGTCTTGAGTCTGAAATATGTCCCTGAAAGTAGGATAAGTCAAACCCACACACACACACACAGGTGCTTAAGAGACAATTTCTCAGCTCCATCTTACTGTTTTCAGCTAACTGTCAGTTTGCTTCTTCAACCAATAACAGATAGGTGCTGAAGGTAGCACATATACCTCACAACTAACAGACAGGTCCAGCTTGTGACCTAACCCCTCACATCAAAGCAAACAAACTCTCTCAAATCCAGGCTTGTCTGGCTCGTCTCTGCACCTTCAGCCCACCTTAAAATGAGCTTCACCTTCAGCAAAACACATTTATTATGATCTCTCACAGCCGGTATCCCTCGCCTAACCAGCCAGAGGAGCCGAGGTTAAGCACGTGCCATCATCGCCACCCGTCCTGGCCTGGTAACGGCCGACCCCAAAGGGCAGGTGCCATCAACTCATACCATCTCGCAGGTCAGCACCCCCTTCCCTCTGACTAATCTAGCTCAAATGCTGAGGACAGCATGGTTTAAGGAAAGGGGTCGCAGATGAGGAGAATAAGGGAGGTGGTAGATGGATGGTGTGGGGTGGAAAGGTTGGTGAGTCAGAGAGGAGAAAGAGGGAGAGAGAACCGTGATGGTAATGGTGGATAAGACTCAATTTGAAAAACCGTGTAGTGGGAAATAACAGTTTTTTGCCCCATCATGTCATACAGCAAGGGCACCTACGTGCCAGCCCACTGGATATAGACTGGAAGGGAGGAGTGTGTGTTTGTGTGTGTGTGTGTATGGTCAACTCCCTACTTTTTTTCCATGTGGGATTTACTTGGTCTGCAGTTAATAGGTGATAAAGTTCAAGGGGGAGGGAAGGGTGGTGGGATTAAAGATGGAGTGTCTTTAGAGTGGGGCGGGGGTGAGGAGAGAGTGTTTATCCACCTACTGACAGACGGGCAGACAGACATGCAGACAGGCATGAGTACAGTGTTGATGCTGAGCCCTCTGCTGGTCAGAGTTCAGCCATGGTAGGTTGAGATAATGAAAGAAGTTTGGGTGGGAGGGGGATTAGATGTCTCATTTTCTCACTGAGATTTACAGTACCATTACAGTAATTGGAATTGAACCACATAGATTCTGCAACCATCCATGCCAAGTGGCACGGAATAGCCTTGTGATATATACAAATAGGTCATTTTTTGTAGTTCCCAAAATATTTTACTTTCACTGCAACAAAAAGTCCACAGATGATGCTTTCCTTTGCTGTTTGGCATCTTTCAAATGATAATAAAATACCACATACCCAAAGTTAGAAATATACTGTAGCAAACCAATGTACTGTGATATCAATATTGTGATATAATACTAGGTATTGGGATATTGATCATCAGTATTTTGGTCTATTGTGGTCTGGGTGAAATGACCATGAATGCTGAACCTACTGGACTAGTTTGGTCCTCCCAAAAATGTTTATATTTTCACTATCAAGGCATTTTTGAAGAACATGCACTGAAAATTTCCTCTGTCAATACTGCACATCTCCATTCAACTATTCTTCTCTCTGTGTTTAATGGTGATTTTTTGGTATTTCCTCATTGGTCCGTACAACAGCATCAGTCATTTCAGGGAATTCAGGGGAAAAAACACATCTGTTTACGTTCAAGTGACAAAGCCCTCTGGCAGCCATAGGAAATGTGACTCTTTTTAAGTTAAGGTCTTCATTGTCATATGCAGCAATTACAGTACAGGGACAGTCGTTGAATGAATGAAATGAAATTCTTAGGTCTCAGGCCCCCTGCAATAATGCCCATACAAATATATACAGAAAAAAGAATCAAGTAAAGTACAATCTGATTAGAATAAAAGACATTAAATAGTGCAGTAACTAAAATATAGGAATAAAATATAATATAATATAATACTGTGTACAGCAATAGTAAAATGTATAAACTGTAATGTAAACAAGTTGTGCAGCAATGTATATACATAATGAAAATATATACATATACAGTGATGTATAAACAGCTTATAAACAGGGAGTAATAAATATATGTACTGACATGTAAACAGGTGTAAGTAACCAGGTACGTAGCAGGTGGAACCAATGCAGTAGAATATGTATGTACAGTACTTGTAAGTATAGTATAAGTATGGCAGTCGTAAGGTAGTATAAAGTGTAAAATGACATCCATGTAGCAATACGTTGCAAGTCATAATGACAAGCTCGAGAGCTCAAGAGTTCAACAGTCCTATGGCCTGTGGGATGAAGCTGTCCCTGAGCCTGGTGGTGCAGGACCTTAATTTACGATACTGTTTGCCGGATGGCAGCAGGAAGACAGTTTGTGGCTGGGGTGGTTGGGGTCTCTGATGATCCCGTTGCCCTTCTTCCTGCCCACCTTGGTGTAGAAGTCCTCCATGGATGGCAGCTCCATCCTGGTGATGTGCTTTGCAGTTTTCATCACCCTCTGTAGAGCCTTATGGTTGAGGGTGGTGCAGTTGCCATACCAGGTGGTGATGCAGCCAGTCAGGATACTCTCTATGGTGCACCTGTAGAAGTGGCAGAGCATCCTGGAGTCCATGTTGAGCCTCTGCAGCCTGCAGAGGAAGAAGAGCAGTTGTCTTGCTGTCTTTGTGATGGTGTCAGTGTGGTGAGTCAAGGTCAAGTCCACACTGATGTGAAAGTGAGGATCCTGAAACTGCTCACCGTCTACACCATCATCCCGTGATGGTGATGGGGGCGTGTCTTTCTCCCTGTCACTTCATGTAGTCCACAGTCAGCTCCTTTGTTTTGCTGATGTTGAGACGGAGGTTGTTGTCCTGGCACCAAGATGTCAGGGCTCTGATCTCCTCTCTGTAGGCCGTCTCATCGTTGCTGGTGATCAGGCCGATGACAGTCGTGTCGTCGGCAAATTTGACGATGGTGTTGGAGATATGGGTGGCCCTGCAGTTGTGCATGTAGACCCGAGGGCACTGGTACTGAGAGTCAGGGTGGGGGATGTGGTGATGCCTATCTGCAATGCCTGGGGTCTGCCCGTCAGGAAGTTCAGGATCCAGTCACATAGGGCTGTGTTGAGTCCAAGGGCTCTGAGCTTGGTGACGCGCTTGGGGGGCACAATGTTATTGATGCTGAACAGTCAATGAACAGCATTCTCACATGTGTTTGACTGGTCCAGGTGAGAGAGGGCAGTGTGGAGGGGTAGGGCGATGGTGTTGTCCGTTGACCTGTTTGACCTGTATGCAAATAGTAGTGGGTCCAGTGAGTCAGGAAGCAAGGAGGTGATGGAGGTTTTGAGGTTTTGTACTATATGTATATATACTCATATATTCATCCATTTAGTTAGAATTAAAATTGATAATATATGGAGACAGTGCTGGTCAGATTATTAATGTGGTTGTAAAAGATTTTTTTTTAACCTCTTTAGCACCGCAAGGGGAGATAGTCGACTGAACTGATATGAGAAGAAACTCCTTAACAACTTCAAATTGGCTCTGTCATAGTCTTTCATAGTTTATGAAACTTTTATTTTCTTTGTGCAGAAGTGAAGAAGATTGAGATAATACCTTTATTACAGTGATTTTAGAAGATGGAACAGGATGCACATGTCTCTCTGCATGTTTTACCTTGTGCTGCTGTGGTCTTTACGTTAATCTGAGAGCATTCAATTCAGACTTGTGCTGTGTTGTAAAGTGATATGGAAATGTTACAGTTCTGACCAAGTAAGATTGATGTTGTGTGTTGTCAGGCACTTATTTGCTTATTCAGATATGAGACCAACATGTTAAATTCAGAATAACGTAAAGGGGTGCATGTCTGAAAGGGGCTACAGCTTCGTTTAACCATGATTGTAACCTTGTGGTTATTATTGTTACCATAATGGCGAAGGTCCCCTAATCTTCACTAAGTAGTTCTTGTATCCCAAACCACGATCGTTTCCTAACCCATTTTTGTGTTGTTGTGCTTCAACCAAACTTTAACCATAGCTGTGTAAAATCAGAAAACAAACTTATTTTTGCAGCAGTGATTTGGAAAAGTTTTGGAAGGTACTGACAAATGACATCATCCTGCTGATAGGGGCGTCACAACACTTATGTGTCATTCTAGAGGGCAGTTAGAAATTATGCATGCGGCCACTTAATTCAGAGGACTTATAATTCCACTCAAATGCTCAACTGAAGAGCAAATGATATTATGGATACTACGTACAGTAGGTACCTATCCCAACTTCAGTGAGACAAAACCACAATTCTACCTCACTAACGCCTGTGGAGTTGCATTCCAGCTCATTGTTTCTGCATTTGCACAACTATTTGCACAATTCACAAATCATGTACAGTACCTGGGGAAATGTTTTGCAATTTATATACCATATGGAGCTCTTTGAAAGGCATTTCTTTATTTCTTATTTCTTTTTTTGTTTTACTCTATGTATTCATTTTCATCATCATTCATCTGGCAGTAGCTCAGTCCGTAGGGACTTGGCTTGGGGACTGGAGGGGGGCTGGTTCAAGTCCAGCATGGACCACAGTATGGAGTGTGCACTTGTAGCTGGAGAGGTGCAAGTTCACTTCCTGGCCACTGCTGAGGTGCCCTTGAGCAAGGCCCCAAACCCTTAACTGCGTCATCTCTTATTTTTATTATTATTTTTATTATCTTATAATTATTATTATTATCATCATCATTATTATTATTATGAATTCATTATTTGTTTCCTATTGTTTCATATATTCATGATATATGGTATATAACATAATATATTACATTTTATGGTAGTAAACAGTACAATTTCTGGAATTCAACATAGAAAGATTAAATTACNNGTAGACAGACTGATATTGTCTCACATCATGAGGCATCATGAGTTCCACCTTTTTCCAAATTACACTGATTAGCCCAAAACACTGAAAGCAAGGTGGTCTGTCAGTTGGTCTGAAAAAAGACTGTAAAGGGGCGGTTAAATATTTCTTGCTTATCTGATCCAGTCCCAAACTGACTTTTCAAGACATACTGTGGATTGTTGATTTTCAGTTCTGCAATCCCTCTGGATTAGTTCCCTCCGCACAATAAAAATCAGTGACTGTTTGTTATCCATTCTGTTTGAACTCTCACCTCTTTCATTTCTAACTCTTTCATTTTGTCCTCCCGTCGCCCTGAAATCCCCCGTTCTTTTGCTGTCCATCCCCACCACATCCCCTCTCACCCTGGTGTCTCTCAGTCCATCCCCTCTCACTCCTGGGTGTTTTGGGGGCAGGCTGGCTGCAGGCGCAGGGTCGTGTCTCTGGGTGTCACAGTGGATTGCTGGGTGCTGTGATGTACTGCTGCTACTGATCCTCTCTGCTGGTGATGATACCTGCGTGTCATCAGTCCTGGCACTCTCTGCAAACTTCACAGGGAGGCTGAAAATTAAACAGGGGCTCCCTTCCCTGCCTGTGGCCCAAGGAAACGTGTGTGTGGTGTGTGTATGTGTGTTCAAGTACAGGAGTGCTTTTATATTGGGAGTGGAAGGTACATATGGATGTGTGAATGTGTAAAGATAATTTTTTGTATTTTAGCTTGCACATTAGACTTCAGTGTGACTTTTTACTAATTTCTGATCATACAATAAATGCTAGTTGCATGTATTCATGCGGCCTTGCTGTAAGTTGTGAACTGATATTATGTGTGCTAAACAACAAAAGCCATACCTGTATTCCTCACTTCCTCCCCCCTTCTTTCTTACTCCCTCCACTTGGCTTCTCTGACCTCCAACACTTCGCTGCAGACAGCAAAAACACCACCAAGTTGTCAAGGAACACTGGCGCTGAAAACACAAATACACACGCATGTCAGTGAGCATGCACGCACAGCAGGCTTTTAGCTAGCCAGCACAACAAGCCAAAGCCACACTTCACACCTGGGCTGGCTGGCATTTATTGGGTAAGCTCCCACCCGGTGGGAGGGGAGGGAAGAACAACACCTTGCCACTGCTAAAACAATCTCACAGCTCCGTGACCGGGGGAAAACAAAGGCAGTCGTGCAAAAAGTCAAGAAACGGCAGCCATTTGCCAAATTGCGACTGGTTAACGGAAAATTCTGCTGAAAATTTAAACACAGTGTTGACAAATTTAATCACTTCGCTGGCTCATAATGGTCAACGAATCGGTGTAATCTCTCAAGAGGAAGTGTGTTTGTTCCATCAATTGTCAAATTCAAATCCAAACTGTGTTTTTTATAAACACTAAGAACACACCTACAACTGAAGCTGCACTAATACATATTTTATACCTGAACAATGGATCCAATGTGGAATGTGACAGATGTCGCTCGTAGTGACAAACCCACAGAGAATGATGACCCAACTCTGCAGTTTTCCTCAGCTCTACATAGTATTTTAGCATCTGTCTTGTTGGGGTTTTCTGGCCTGCATCTTTGCTGTTTTGGTTCACTCTCACCACTCTCATCAACATCATGTCCAGAAGCAGCAGTCAGCTGTTTTCTGTGAAAAAGCTTTGATAAACCTGCCGTACTTCTCTCTACAGTATGCTACCTACCTAGCACCAAACAGCAGACAGATACAGTTAAAGACTAGCTGGTGAACATACTGGAGCATTTCAAAGCTAAAGAGACAGATATTTTTATCTGGAGTTGGTGGAGACTGAAACAGAGCTAAAAGGAGAGACAATACAAGATTTCTCATGTGACCAGAAACATGACTGCAAAAATGAATGATGGGCAAAACTACAAACCTTGGAAACAATAGTTGGAGAAAATCTTAACTCAAGGTCTATGAACTTGCTTTTTCCAGAGCTTTCTGAATACAACCATTTGTTATCACATGACCGAATACTTGACAACGTGATTAAAACTGACTTCATGATACTGTAAGGCTCCAGGAAAAGCTAGTAAGTGGACCTTGAGTTAAAATGATTTTGTCAGAGTCCCAAGTTGTAATAACTGGAATCATCCTTCAGTATTGTAAAAATCTCTTTAAAGAATCTAGATGATTTCAGGTCACTTTGTTAAGGTCAAACTACCTTTCTTGCAGCCACTTTTATGAGTAAAAGTGTGCACATTACCTCCAAGTGCCAAGACATCTCCATAGTCTTCAAAATGGATCCAATTTACACTTCCCCCTCAGCACTTTATTTTTATGTCCAGCCCTTGAGAAGACAACGACAGACTGTATTAGGCCTTTTATGCAGTGGTTTGAGGAGACTTAGTTGTCAAAAATCCTAATAAAACACTTGCTCTGATGGCGAATTCACCATAACCATGCCAAGTACTTTGAAGGTGACCTGTGTTTTATCTGTGCTCATTCTTTTTTTCCTGCTGGTTTATTGAAAATGAATTATGGCAGGGATGGGAGTGAGGGGCGTGTGAAGGGCAGGGTTTTAAAGGGCCGGCGGAGCGAGCACAGGAGGTCTAAACAAATGAAAGGTTGAAGGGCAAAAGGCACACCTAGGGAAGGAAATGGTTTGAAAATGTATGGAGGAGAGGTTAACAAAGAGGCAGGGAAACGGAAAGAAAGTGGAGAAGGTGGGAGAGCTTTGGATTGTATCTGGAGTTTAAGGTTTACACAGCAAATGAAAATTATTAATATTTGCACCTTCAGCATCAAAACACAGCATCATCAAATACTGTTAAACTGGACTGTGTTCAAATGATTCAGAATTGATCAAGGACTAATAAAAAGCCTCTTAAAAGCCAAGAAATAAGGAGTTCATTTCTTACTAATGTCTCAAAGATGATGAAAGCACGGGTGAAGAAAGTTGTGAAATGTACTTTCCATTCTACAGCAAGGCACCAACAAGTCGTAACGGACAATGATTTCACTCATCAAAAAAGTCATTCAGCTTTTCAGGAGAACAAAGAGAAATAGGCAAACTCCTCGGACGGGACAGTAAACAAGCAACCCAGAGACGCATCCACTGCTACTCTCAGTTTTTAAGACTTCAGTATTCTACAGCATCTTACACTGCATCTTCAGAGTTCCTCCTGCCACCTTTGTCAAGTTAAGAAGTGACAGTAATACGGCATTCCCTCATCAGTCGTCCTGAAAAGTGAAACATGCTCCTGCAGGTTTACTATATTAAGATAAGCCAGTGTCTACAACAGACTTGACGTTAGAATTTGAGGTTGAAGTTAAAAGATTTATTTATAGTATTTAAAAATCTACAGCATCCATTATTATTTTACATTCTTGCACAGCAGTGTGAATATTATACATAATGATAACTGATTCTCCAATGTCCAATATCATCTTCCCAATTTTTAAACTGTATAATCTCTGCTGTCTAGAAGACATTGCCGCCATTCATCCCACCCTGTTTGTTCACATAACTGGCCTCAGTCTGTCAAGCTGCCGACATTTAATCTGTGACAATCTAGGGGTTGTGGGAAATGGAGTATGATTAGGCTGCTATAAACAGAGATACTGCTTCAACAAGGACTTTAAAAATATATTAACTGTCTAGACAAATTAAGTTAAATGAACCATATACTGTTGACTAAGGTTATGTCTGGCCTGGATCTTTATGAGATAATGCGATTCTGAATTAGGTTTTCTTCCATCAGAGCAGAACTGGGAAGTTCCAGTTTCACCTCGGCTCTCTATGGAGAGCATCTCCCACCAGGATAAATGTTTTACCACACTGCACCATACAAATATATAGAATAACCAATTACAAATATTATGGATTTTAGCTTATTAAGTATTTCTTCCTTGACCCAAGCTGGTTTTCCATTGATGTTGTTCTTTAATTATGAAGAACACACAAATATCAAACATCAGTGGAACATCAGTGATGTTTTAAAACATACAGTAGCGTGATGATGATGATGACAATTTTACCTCTTTCACTGAGAAAGGATTGAACCTTTTCTGATTTTGTTGTTCATATGACCTCTGGGTCATGAAACAGGCCCTGCCAGGACTCAAGGATGACACTAATTGAAAGTTAAGTGGCAAATTGCCATTTACAGGACTGGTCTTGCAGTAATCTGATAACTGCTAATACTCCCACATTCCAAGATGTGGAAGTTCACAACACACATCACTTTGAACTCAGGGAACAAAGGACAAAGAGACAGATCTTGTAATGCAGAATTGAAAGGTACATTTATCAGTATGTTATGTTTAATGAACAATATGGAAAAGTATGAAGTTTTGATTTGATTTGCTAATTTTGATGTAGGAATAATGGAAAGTGAACAAACAGGAACTGTTAATTAAAACGTGGATTTACACTGTCTATCTGTTCTTACTGTTTATTCATACAAGGTGTTTGGTATCTTTTAGTAAGTAAGGAGGCCAAGCTTTTAAACATGGATGCATCAGACATGTGGTAAACTTAATTAATTTTTTAGAAAAGAAATTGCAACAAAGAAAAGAATTAGGACAAGATAGATTTATGGTGGGAGGGGTGAAGTTTGGCGCTGTTAACATCGGACACCATCGCCCCTTTTACAGATGACTACAAGAACAAGAGGAAGCCCAAAGCTCGCTCTCCTGTCTTTTTGCTCTTCAGTCTCTTGTATCATGATCCTCTTTCCTTTTGGCTGAATTTGCCTATTCGGGCGGGCCCGGAACTCAACTGGAGATCCCGGAGGTCAGCCGAAGCCCCGAGCCGCACCAGACATGGTGAACGCCGGCATCCAGCAAACTTTGAAAGGAAGAAATCTTCTGAAAGACACCTGCTCCAATCTGGCTGCTCAATGCCTGTGTTGCTAACATGACAAAAGTTAGAAAAGTCAGCGCATCCAAGCATGCCTGACAGCGGCCCACGCGAGAAACAGCACTGCTTGTCTTCTTCCCATCCAGAGTAACTTCTCCCCTGTACATCTGATCCACCAGGTGAAACATTACTTTTCCATGGGCTTGGGGTTGACGCTCTAGATTACTAAAAGCAGTTAAAGAAGCGTTAGGTCAGAAGTAGGATCTCCCTTCAATATAGTGATGATATAGAATTGTAAGTATTTCACTTGTGCTTCCCAACAACCTCTCAGCTGCTCAACAGTGCATTGAGTTAATTTCATTGGTCAAAGTTTTCATCCACCATCCACCAGTTAATACATCTTGCTAAGACATTTCACTGCGTTATGTGGTATAAAATGTTTCTCATTCATTAATTAATTGTTCTTCACTGTATTCATTGTATTTATTGATGGTTGTATTTATTCACTCATTTGTGTGTTTAGTAGTTATTAATTGCGTGTGCAGTTCATACTTTAATAAACCTTGGTGCCCCAAGTTGAATTTAATGCAAGTTACATTCTCTTATTTAGTATAAATACTTATTAATTCTGATAGCTGAAGTTTTGTGTCATCACTCTACTTCATCTTTCGAACCAATTACTAATAATCATTATCCTTTAAAGCCATTCTTGCAACAATACTGAGTTCCAGGTTTCTGCAAATGATGCAGGTGGCAGTCGTGGATGTCTAAAGACATCTCGGCCCTCATTTAGATGTTAAAGTTGAAGTAGTTGTCCATGTTGGTGCAGCTGTTATGTCAACATCTTGTTACTGGCTACACACTTTGCTTTGAGGTAGAAAAAAACGAACAAACAGCAGGGTTTTCTTTTTTTTTTTTTTAATTAATCAATCAATCAATACCAGATAAAGACACAGTAAAAACTAGTTATTGCACCTTCAAAGTTTGAAGGCTGTATTTTAACTGGATATTTACCACAGGAAGATAAAGAAACCACCACAGAGAGGAAAGGAGTAAATGTACAGTGACAGGAGAGACACACGTCTACAACTGCTCCTCTCCGGCAACCTTGACTCCACACTCCGCAGCAATTAGAAACAAAATGTGGTGAGCTGTCTTTGAAAAACACTGAGATTGACCCACTTGGGCGCAGTGAACAATAAACTAGCTTTTCTTTACCTTTTGTTGTCGGCTCTCTCCTTGTCTCCTATGCTGCTGGGAGGGGGAGGTGGTTGGGGAGCAAGGTCTTTGAGTGCTAAAATGACTGTTGTTGTGCAATGTTTACAGTGGCCTCAGAATCAGAGCAACAAATTACACTGTCAGGGACACATCCATGTAGGATGAAGAGGAGGAGAAGCTTCAAATGTTCACCATTGAACACCTTCAATGGCTGGTAATACAAGAGGCGTGGCTGCTCCTATTAAAATGTGGGCCTGAATCAATAAGAGGCATAATTAGAGTTGTTAGAGCAAATTAAAACATGGCTATTATGTGTCTGTACAATGTTGCTCAGTAAACTGTTATTACAGGGGGAGAAGCTTTGTGTGTGTGTCTGTCTGTGTGTGTGTGTGTGTGTGTGTGTGTGTGTGTGTGTGTGTGCGTGATAGAGTGAGGATTTGGGCAGTCGGTTAGAGATGGAGGATTAGATGCGATGGTTGCCTCTTTCTACTGTAATTACCACTCCCTTTATTGACAGAATGCTCACTTTTCTCTGGCTTTTGTCTAAACTACAATTTCCTCCATTGTACAGTAGTAATTTTGAAGTGTATTTCTGCAGCAGTGGTGCCTCTTTTTCACTGTTTGAATTTGTTGTTATCCTCACCTCAGATGAACAGTAAGCTGCTACACCCACCCCCATACAAACACACGCATCATTCAGTCACTGTGTCTTTTTAAACAAGACAACACACATTGACAGTGTGTGTAAATTTTGTAATAAAGGCACATGCTGAGTGTATAACATCATTCATATATAAAAAGTACTTCATAATGTGCTGATCTCTCTCGGGATTCTTCAGACTGTTACTGGGGAAAAATACTGTTTACGTTTCCATGCACATAATAATCCACTTATGGCCAATAATCAGATGAAGGGATTACTCTAAATTCAGATGTTTAAGTGGGTTGCTTATAGTATCGTTCTTTTAATAGTTTCGGTTCCTACATAGCAGAGTCAGATTAACGGCTGAAGATGCCACGTACACTTCAAAATATCGAGTATTGCGTTTCCCTGGAACTGTGGTTCCATCCCATTCTAAGTAACTAATGCAATGCTCCATTTGTTTTTGCTTTGTCTCCAATGTTTTCTTCCCCACTTGTATGGACATTGAATATACACTCATGTTTTCTTGTTATTCACTTTTCTGTCAAGTAAATGTAATATTATCACCTTGCACTAATAAGAGGCTCTTATGTTATGCTTATACATAACTCATTAGAATAAGGGGGGGGGACACTAGTATGGAAAAATACATGGTGTTTTTATTTTATTTTTACAAATGGCAGAAATGGGCTGTTTATACAAATGACTATCTTTGTGCAAGTACCGCAGCAATAATCACCTACCAAGATGTTTTCCCAGAGAAATAGTTGGTGAATGGCCTCCAGTGCCATTTGAAGTACATTTCAATGTGTAGACAACTAAACAAATGAAGTTAAATGTCTCACAAGCAGAACATCTTTAGATTCATAGTTTGATGAAGGTAAAATGCCTTTCAATAATGGGACTAAAATACAAGTATTCCACATGTTAACATGGGCACCACTTCTTTATATTACTTTATTGGTTACTGAATTATTAGTTTGCATGTAAATGTAGCCAGTGCAAATAGCAACATTATGGCAATTTGCGCTGGGGGGAAATTAGGGGTTCCTCAAGGTCAGTTTTAATTTTTTGTCTTTTTATTCACCAGTCTTTGTTGTTGATTGCTATCTGTGTGTTATACCCAGGCAGTGGCTTTTAAATTTGTGTTCTACAAGTGAAAAGTTGGTTTTTTTTGAAAAGATTTTTAGTGTGCACTTCTCGAATGATAATACTTATTACAAATTCTCACAATTATCCAACTGTCTTTGACAAGTTATAAGGGACAACAAAGACAAGCAAGAGCCATTCCCTACCAAAATATGATACAGGACAAGGTGCAGCATGATTGCAGAGTGCTCACTGACAGAAATCAATTTGAGGCGTGCTAATGGCCAGAGTCCTCCATTGGAGAGTGCTCTCATTGACTGGCATAGTGTTCTATCTGGTACAGAGCAAAGTTGGAACAATTACAGTAATCTGCGTGTGGAGTGATGGTCCTCCATGTGAAGTGGAGCTGAGGTGAGTGGTTCTCTGCACTGATCAGTCTGCCATGACAAAGAAAAAGCGAGGCACGGTTTGGAGAAGTGTATGATGGGATGCCAATGTTCCACAGGGATTGGAAGTATTGATTGAGAAGACTGGCAATGACTGAAATGTCTGCTGTTATCAAATATTTTGTTTACGATGAAAATCTGGAGGAGAAGACGGGTTTGTATTAGTGGGCAAAGCGCTGATGCTACAAAAACTCATTTCCATCAAGACAGCTGTGGGGGATTAAAATGTATAGTCCATGTTTATACTAAGGCTGAACAATTTGAGGAAAATATCTAATTGCCATTTTTTCTTTTGGGCCAGAATGTGCTTGGATGGTTGTACAGGCCTATACGTGTTCAGCAGAGGTGGTATAACGTATATGTAAGATACTGCAATGAAATCTTGGAGCCTAATACCCGTTTTAGAGATGAAACATGCTAATCGAACTTTCACTTTTTCACTTTCACAGCAAAACTCTTGCCACTCACTTCCAACCGTCTTAGCCTCTGCATCCATTCTCTATGTTCAGGCTATTCATTCCCTGTGGTTGACTTAATTCTAGAATCCATGTTCTTGCTGGCTTTTTTCGGCTTCCTGTGGTGTTCTGATTTCACCCCAACTTCATCTACCTATGAGCCTTAGTCATCCCAGTCTATGTGACATCACCATTTATACTATCGACTCACCGATTCACACTTCGGAAAAGTAAAACCGACCAGCTTCATTACACATCTACATTTTCTGTCTTGACTCCATTATTTAGTAACATTTGAATTCGTATTAGTGGACTACATGCCATTAGGGAAATTCCTACAGTAGATGTCTATCTGATAGTGCTATAGCTTAATTTAAGGAAGTGATTCCATCCACATTTAATTCAATGCCATGTCTCAACCAATGGAGGACTCCTGTATCAACTTTAGTCCCTCCCAAATTGATCATGTTGTTGATAGTGCTGGAGGCTCACTGTGAATGACACTCGACTCTATTGCCCCCCTTAAAAAGAAGATGATAAAACAAAAGAAATTAGCTCCATGGTATAACCCCCAAACCCGCAAATTAAGGCAAACATCACAAAACTTGAGAGTAAATGGCTTTCTATCAAACTGGAAGAGGCTTGTTTAGTGTGGCAAGATAGTCTTAGTCTTAAAACATATATGAAGGCTCTCCATAATGCCAGAGCAGCCTATTACTCTCATTAATAGAGGAAAATAAGAACAACCCCAGGTTTCCTGTCAGCACTGTAGCCAGGCTGACAGAGAGTCATAGCTTTATTGGGCCATGTATTCCTATGGCTCTCAGTGGTAAGAGCTTCATGAGCTTCATTAATGATAAAATTCTAAATATTAGAGACAAAATTCATCACCTTCTGCCCTCAACCGGGACCGATTTATCTTCAAACACAGGGACCTTAGAAACAGCTGTAAAACCTGATATATATTTAGACTGCTTTTCTCCCATTGACCTTCACCAACTAACTTCTTCTTCCTCT
>NTHP01000019.1:4583563-4594203 GCA_003416845.1 Oplegnathus fasciatus
CCAAATTGACATGAAAAAGACCTTTTACGTATATAAGAAGTAAACCAATCCAGAGCTGTACCATTTATGTTCTACATTGTGAAGGTAATTAATCTTTTACAATTCTGCTGTCTTACATTCAGTTGTTCTTGTAGTTTAAAAAATAGAATGGCTACTATTAAAATGTGTAATTACTGAACAAATAATGCTATTCACCCAACGCTGAGTGATGGTTTTATGGATGCAGAGTTGGTCATGGGGAGGGTTAAAATACTGTGCATGGTCAATGTCGCACCATAGCTATTAAATTAGCATTTTACCTTGAACAACAGACTCTGACTACATGAGGTATTTATGTTTGCTTTTTAAGGCACTCCTGCTTTATTAAGCCCCAAGTCAGATATACTAGAGTTTTCAGAAACATTTGAGTTTCTTAGCTGTAATTACAACTTGGATTATTATTTTGGAAACTGGTAGTGCAGCAGGTAATGTAGTGGAGCAAATAATGTAAAGTTTGTTCTGAGGTTGAGGTTAGTGGAAAAATCATCCTCTGGGGAGCATGAATGTGCTCAGTAAATTTCATGGCAGTCTGCCCATTAGATTTTGATATTTTTATATGTAAGTAAAAATTTTGGCCTGATGGTGGTGCTAGAGGAGAGGTCAGGAGGTCATTAGCAATGCTAGGATTCATTCTCTTGGGACCATAAATATAGAGCAAATGCAATCAGCCCAGTGTTTGTTGAAATAGCCTGTGCAGGACCAAAGTGCTACCAGGATAGGAAGTTTGAGGATATATAAAATCCTGTATAGAAATGAACCACAAACTGCATTGCATCAGGAATGACCACTTACATGCACGATGATCAATTGTAGAAGCAATACCGAGGACTCTGAGCTGTCCTTGCCCAAAGTAACTTTCTTACTGTGTGCTTAAACCAAACAAAGCTCCCTCAGCAAATCCCTTCCTCAACGCTTTGCTCCATGTGCCAAAGGCTTTGCTCACCTAGAAGCCCCAACACATCAGCACAGTGCTAAAGGCAGCACAAGTCGTCACCTTGCTGTGACTGTTTGACCACTGCTGTCAACACACAGAGATGAGAGAAGGAGGTTATAACCCAGCTGTGGGGTTAAAGTTTACATTGTACCGCCAGCATGAGGATGGACATGTCATCACACCACCAAATGACTCGTCTCAAAAAATGGGGTTAGACAGGGTGTAGGGGTGGGACGAGTGGGAGGTGTAAGTCATGGCCTCCTCTCAGCGGCTTCACTATATTAATGTGGACCCCTCCAAGACCTCTATTAAACTGTACAAAGCTCATCTGGAGAAGCAGTTACATCTTTTACGCTAACGCCACTGTGTTAAGCACACAGGGAGCCTGCAGAGAAGCAGGTGGGGGGTTAATGGGGCTTGATGCACTGCAGGGGGGATGAGATGGGATGGGTGAGGCAGGGAGATGGGGGGTACTGGTGGTGCGTCAGACCACAGCAACACTCAGATGGGACTTCCACCCTCTGTTACAGAGCTGTTACCCTCTCTAGTCATAACTGCTGTGTGTATGCTGAGGTGGAAAGAGTAGGTGCAGGGGGGTGGCCTGGATTTTAGGCCCCAAAATTAAAGAATAATTCCAGTTTATTACAAGTTATGTCATGTTACATATACATGAGGTCATAGACATTCTTAAGATTTAAAAACATATATAGGATTTTGAAGAAAATTCAATCTCATTGAAAAAGACAATACCTGAAAATGTCCATCCACATTACTTCAAGGCAGAACGAGTAGGATTTGTCGGTTGTTGTTTGTAAACGCAACATTCAAAGTTGGCCCCTCCTCCCCAGCTCAAAGTGCACACGCTTCTGGTGGTCCCACGTGCTTACGATCTGGCTACTGGTTGCTATGTTTTTATAGAGTCCCGCCCCTCACACCCTGCGCGCTGTTATTGGTTGGGGGCTACACACCACTGCCCAAAGGTTGATGCCCAGAAACAATCCAAACACAGCAAAATAAGAAAATCCAGGCAGAGGGCAGGGTGTTCTAGTGGGTCATAAGTGATGATTGAGAGGGGTTATTGTTGTGTGAGTCTATACATTGTTTTTTTAGGAAAATCCTACTTGATATGTCTTTAATATCTTCCAAATAATATCTCACTTAAAAAGAAACCTTTTCTGTCTTTTTCTGTTTTCTATCTTCATTGCATGTTCTCCTCATTAAAATACCCAATTTCCCACCTCTTTCTTTGCAGTATATAGAACATTAGCGTTCATTTCGAATCGTGTTTGTTTCCACTTGATGAATGTAAGTCCAATACTCACTCTCTGGTCTGGTCTCCACCAACTCCTGAGAAAAAAAAACATCTGGCTCTTTAGCTGTTAAATGCTATGTTTACCATCTAGTCTCAAACTTGTCTGTCCACTGTTTGGTGTTTACTACAAGTGAATTATTTTTGGTGTTTGCAATTATTCAATTGCACAGTTTTTGATGCAGTACTTATAGACAACCTTCTATCACTATGCTCTTTTGTGAAAATTATGTCATATAAGAAAGTAAAATACTTCAAAGATAATTTACTGACTTAAAGGAAGTCGAAATGTACAATAGCTGCTCAGTCACAGTAAGGAGAGTAAATATAATTTGTCACACCCCCTCTTTGCTGCAGCCACTGACAGACAGGCCAGTGTAATACACAATAACACCAGTGAGTTCACAGGTATATCTGTGTTCATTCAGCTGCATGCACTTTAGCGCCTCTGACAAATGAACCATGTTTTCTCTCTAAACTGTGAATGCATAAAAGCATGCAGGACTCATGAAAGCATATATTCATAAATCAGTGTACAATGCACTGGTCAATAGAATCGCCATACACACACTCTCACAAAGCACGTACACCTCCGAATAGATAGTTGAGCCTTGGCTCATTGCTTGGGCCACTTTCTGAACACTACCATGTCTATGATGAGATATCGAGCTGGGGCTTCACACCGCACTTTGATTTATAAAAGACCATCTTGAAGCATGCCGCCGTCCTCACTCTGTATTTCACCACCGCAGCTTTTCAACTTTGAGAGGCGAGTGGAATTCACAAGGGGCTGAGTGGAAAAGTGAGGGGGTTGTCCAGGGAGGAAAATAAAAAGAAAGTGCTTGGAAGTTTACAGACAAATTTGAACTTGGAAGAAAATCAGATTAATTCCATAATAAGTCTAACAAATCAAATAAAACACTCTTGAATATGCCAAACAACTGGCAAACAGATTTTGGAAAGAGATAAAGAAGAGAAAGGAGGAAGGTGGGGGTGGGGCGTGTTTGCATCTGAAACTCCTCACTATCTCCAAGTGGGATCAAATCACAGCCGCTCGCACTTTGCTTCTTTTNNTTTTTTCAATAGCCGATCAATTTAGCACAGCTTGGAACATTGAAGTAAACATCGACGGAGTCATTTTCTGGCATATTAATGTTTACATCCAATCAGCAGGATGTGGGGGCGGCCTAATTAACTCAATCAGCTGGAGGAATGTGCCAGCAAATGAGAGCCCCACCTAGGGACCGCGCACAATTGATCACTTCAACTGACTCTTCACTCAATTGTTTCTTGACAGCACTTCAGAGCACCTGAATTAGTGAGGGTGCATATGGTGATTAAAAAAAGATTTTTTTTTTCTGTCTTTTCTCCTTTCTCATAACCATGTTTGAAAGAGATACTGCCAGCATCATAATCTAAGTTTGTAGAGGGAAGAAATAGTTGGCATCAAGCAGCAGCACAATAATCTTTCCAGTTAGTCCACCCAGCAGTTTAATTACTACTGGAAGAGCGCAAATGATCAAACTGAATATGTTGTCCATTTTGGAGAAATTATTTCTTTCTCTAGCATGAAATTGATCAAGAATTGATTTGGGATGGGATGTGAAGGTGGGATATGGATGATTGCAGACAATCAGTGAGTTGCACCCAAGTAATGCCTTTTTACTGTGGGCTCACCTGTCAGTTTCTCTCATGTAGCACAGCCAGAAGCTACTGTATGTGAGTGTGTGTCTGGGAGTGTGTGCGTGTTTCGAGGGGGGAGGAAAGGGAGGGGAAGTTGCAATATCAGACTAAGACAGAAAAAAAAGTCTGAACCCAAACACAATAATAAAAACCCTGGTGTTATCTTCTACGCTCCCAACACACACCACCCCTCTGCCTCTGTCCCTGCCCATCTCTCTCTGTCTTGCTCTCTCGCTTCTTCTTATTTTTTTTCTAAACTAGCCTTGCTTCCTTTCCTTACCACCATCCATGTGTATGAAAAATCAGCAAATAAAAAGTTACATTAACCCCGCAATGACCTTTCCCACGTAATACACTGCAGCCTGATGGGCCAACCCGGGAGCTTCATCGAAAAGCTGTCATTCTCTGCTATCCCAAGCACTGCCTGGGGAACATTTACCGGATAATTAATATATTAAATGCATGAAAAATAGTTACACAGGGGCCCCTTTGTCAGCTCTTCCACCGCACGGGGGAAGAGGGATACAGCCTGTGAACCATCAATATACAAGCATCTTACTTCAATGGGCCATCATAAAAACTGCTCATAATTTTATGGCTTCATTCACGGCCCCCGCTGTAAAGGAAGGCCATATTTCCTCGTAATTCACTGGAGCTTGCCATGGCTTTTTTATGATTTGGCGGTTTTAAGCCGCCGCTGCCGCCGCAATTATGGAGGTGCTCCTGGCCCCGGTGTGAAGGACGAGCAGGGGTCAGCGGTGAGCAGAGGCGTGACGGAGTGTGACCAAGGTCCTCCAAACACACACACACACATGCGCACACACACACCACCTTTGGCTTCGTGCACCTTGGTGCTGGTGGCGTGCAGCTGACACACTGTCAGTCAGCCCTGTTACTGTCCTCTCAGTCATTAAGAGCTCAGATCAGATGCTATAGATCAGCAGGTTTAAGCTCTCCCTGTGACTGTTTCTGAGGTGGAGTTAAGACGTGGACGGCCATGTCAGTGCTTAAAGGACCAGTTGACCCATATTATATAAAAAAACATATTTTCTCACTTGACTCTAGTGGTATCTTGCCAGATAGTTTTGGTTATTTGCCCAGGTTATCTCACCCCATGTTATTTCTGCCTCCATTCGAATATGATGGAGGTGAATGGAATTTAGATTGTGGTTCTAAAAGCATTGGGGAAAGAAATTAAATAAAATCAGTCCAATACAGTGGTCCTAGATTGCACTCTGAGACATGTCTACCGATGGCCAATTTAGCGCTTTAGAGACCAAAGACAGTCTACGGCAAAATTCTGGCAGTGTCAGAAATTTAGAACTAAATTCTCACAATGTGACTGCTGCTACCAAACAGTCAGATACAACATTTTGTAAGCGCCATTTTTAGATAAAGTTAAAGTTAAAAAAAACACACACACCCAAACCAAAAAATGGAGGGAAAACGAAAAAGAAGTTTGTGGGACTCTGGCAAAGAAGAAAACCTTGCAGAGCTGTGGCGGTGCAGATGGATGTAAAGAGCAGATGCCTCTGCTCAAATATTTTTTTCAATTTGCATCGCAGCGCTAAAATTCATCAAGCATTCATCACACAATCTGACATGCTTCAAATTGATATCGTACTGTCTGACAGACATTGCGACCAAGATTTTATTGGATCTATTGAAACTTACACAATCATTGTTGTTGAACAGTCAAAAGGCAGCTTAACTCTGATGTAAATTTGAATTGTTTTGTAGATTTATTTCTTAATTTGAATGTAATAATTCACATGCATTCTGTGTTTTTTATTCTTATGTAGCTTGTTTCAGGTTGATTGCCCTTAGAACTTGAAACACCTGTCCTCGACACTATATACAGTATGTCAGTCAAATCACTCTGAATCACACTGAAACGTTTATTTCAAGAACTTAAAATGGTTTTTTTTAGAGTTATGAGTCTCCGCCTTTCCCTCCTGTCTTTGAGGTCTCCCTGCAAGCCAACACTTCACAACATTTCCATCTGTTCTTTATTGAGACAGTGCTCCAACGCTTAAATGCTAAACAGATACAAATTATAGGTTTGTTTAGGTGCAACCTTTTTATAGTGTTCATGTTGAGTATTGCGATCTTGGATTGGTTGATTCCTGCTGCATACATGCCCAGTCAAGTTTCAAACAATTATGTTTAAACTATATCTAAACAAAAAAGTGGATGCTGATTGTACAGTAAATTAGCTCTCACTTATCTTGAATAGAATACATGGCTGGTATTCTGTACTGTACCTCATTTGACAAAATCAGGTGGATTTCTCTTTGTTTGCAATAAAAAAAATGCATTTGATTTATAAAACCTTAAATTCATTATGTATGAACACTGCACAGACATGCTTCATTTCTCAGTCTGTTTTTTGTGTGATTAAACAGCAGTGTGCTATTTACATGGGAAATTAACTTGAGACCGTGTGACGGCTATTATCCTCCTACAGACACATGAACAAATACCCAGATACTGTACGTGCACAGACCAGCAGGTGCACATGCACATAGACAAATATGGGCGCATATGTCGTGGTTGTTGTAGTACAAACACGTGCAGTATGCTTGTGCATATATTTGCACACTCTTATTGAGAACTGACGGACATATTCACCCACATGTCATATAAACACTATATATGCATATTTCCTGGCATGAATTGTGTTCCCACATATATGAAGGTATGCACGTTATCTAATTATCACAGTAATAATTAAGTGCACTCTTGCATGTGCAGTAAAAAAACAAGACTTTTAAGATAGATAGAAGTATGTATAATTGTGTTGCATTAGCGAAGTGAACACAAGCTCAGTGTTGGAGTATGTTACAGTTCTTTTTACTGATGTGTGATTATCCGAAGAACACAGCAACACGTGACCCCGTTAATGCCGTAGAATATTTCTCTGTGAATTCCACACGATGCACTCCCACATACGTAATCACGCATGCGCGCCTGTTCGTTACCAAGAAATATACCCTAAGACCTAGACGCTGATAATAGTCCTGTTCATTAAATATTACTCTTGTGAAAAGGGTGCTGCGGGTAGAAGGGCATTTCATCCCTGATGAAATACAAGCCTGAAGAAAGAGACCTGGAGGAAACCACAATAATTTTCTGGAGCAAATGCCCCCGATTCCACTAAATGACATTCTGTACCTCTACCATTTTATACTGTGACACAAATGGCATTGAGGTACAATTTAATACCAAAATACTGAGTCAGGAGAGCTTTCCCAGGATTCAGTGAGGGAAAATCACTAGACTGGAAAGTCAAGCTAAGACTCAAGTACTGCTTTGTTATTTAACATGTTAGCTCAGGAGTAACTTATAGCCCTAATGACAGAGGGAAGGTTCAATTCTGCAGAGTGACAGGAACAAATCATATCTATACTGGATTATTTAACCTAATGTGATCCATAAAGAGAGATGGCTGAGTCAAGTGTCATATCATTTACAGACAGATCTGTATACACAGAAACTGTATTTTCTGAAACCAACAACCACAAGCCTTTCTTCTCTCAAATGCAGGTATTGTCTGAGAGTGGAACTAGCATAATGCACCTGTTGCGCTGGGTTAAACTAATGTACATACGTCAAAAGTATCACATTGTACAGACAGGGCCTTAGCCAGGGTTTTAGAAATACTGATATCATGAATTAGATTTAATTTCAAAGCCTAGCAATGCAAATCATTTATGGGTTTTTTTTCTGTTGTTGTTGTTGTTGTTGGCCTGGAAGTTGTCAATTTTAAATATATTGAGTCCAAACAAATAGTGGAAACGGCCCATAAAACATCTACCCAGTGTTAGTTTGTAACTGTAGAATGTAACCCAGGTTGCTCAAAGGGAGGACCTCAGTGTCCTTAATGGTAGCTATATCCTCGCCTGGTCTCAAACCTCTGAATCACCACCTGTCTCATTGGTTCAGCGATTCATAGGCGTGGTGTTGTGCTTGTTGATGCCTGTTTACCAACTGGAAAAATAATGTCATCTTTCTAGCTAGTTAGTTACCTACCTAGCTACATCCATGAAAAATAGAGATAGAAAAATGGCCACAAACATGGTGACAAGCCTGGATGAGATCGAACAGGTTGTTATAAGTTGCCTTATGAAAATATCCTAAATCAACACATTTCTTCAGTCAAACATTAAGTACGTCTAGCAACTGCAACCAACCACAGTGTTGACTAAAAAAAATGAATGAGGAAGATGCAATTTAATTTCAATTTTTTTTTTTCAATTTATCACTTCATCAGGCAAGCGAGAGCCCTGTATATAGGTAAAGCATGTAGTGCTTGTTATCTTTTGTGACACATCAAGGGTCTTCTTCATTCCAGTTAAGAATTTGCCACTGCCAAATACTCATCACCTCCTTCTAAATATTTCAACCTCATTTCCTATACAGCAAAACGTGTGAATCTAGACAAATCTCACTTTACAAAGTGTGCTTGTTTGTAAAACTACAGTCTGTTTCATACGCCACTGAGACAATTTAATCAAGCAGGGTGGCATATATGCAATCAAACAAAACTAATCAAAACTAATTTTGTTGGTAATGAGAATATTTAGTGACACCAAATGAACAATGTTACCAGACTGATTAATTTTTGGGAGGCTTGCTGGTTTGCAGCTGGTTTAACTGGGATTTTTATTAGGCCTACCAGTCTTGCTGTGAAACATCAGTAAGAATCTGACTCCGCAACCAACCAGTGTTTTTAGTCTATTCAAATTAATCCCAATTTATAAATTGCATGGCAAATTAACTCAGATCTCCCATTTAGGCCTGGATACGATTGGCCTCTGCCTCCTCTCAATCCTCTTCTCTCTGCTCGAGGGAACCACATTCATATGCTCCCAATTCAAATTGGAAGAGGAGGGGAGGAAAAAAAACAGGCTGTTGTAGCCAAACTGGTGAGCCAGCATTGTGAGTGTACAATATGGAGTATAGGTGATCCCGGAGAGCTCACGCTAAGCAAGCTTAATCCTGTTGACTAAGAATAGGCACAGGGAGCCATGCCAGCCAGCATTGAGCTGTGGGTGTATGGAGTGATGACAGGGGAATTACTCACCATGGCAAGGGTGGTCCTCTAAAGCACAAGCTGCGGCTGCCGATGGCTGCCAGTGGGCACCAGCGCTGGGACAGGCTTACCAGTCGACTGGTTCCCTGCCACAAATCCCCACTCTCACTGACCGGAAGTGCTACAGGCCAAGATTTTCATGGCTTTAACTTGGGGAGGTGTTGCATTTGAACAGTGAGTTCTGAAATGTATGACATCCTGGTTACAGTGGTGGAGATAGTACCTATAACTAAGGGTACCATTTACCTCTATGTGCTGAGTGCAGTTTTAGTACTGCAGCTATGATGGTTGAAAAGTCATGGGTCAAACCTATTGGCAGACAAAATATTGGACAAATCTGCAAAACCAACAACATACAATTATATTTATATATATATATATATGCATGCATATATATGCAGAAGACAGAAGTTCATGTTCACCATACCATTGTAGCCATGAACAGACATTGTGGAGAAATGTCAATCATTTTAAAAACACTGGCACTGAATGTTTGTAAATGTTGGCATTGTAAGTAATAGTGTTTTGGGAATCATCAAACGTTAACATTCTGTCTGACTATAGGGTTGAAACCCCAGGTCCGTTGTCATTTGGTTGGCAGTAACCTAATTAATTCAAAAATTGTCGATGACTTGCCATCATGAGGTCAGAATCTCCAAACATGAATTGTAACACAGCAACGTAGCAGGTAGCACTGCCCTCAGGCCAAACATGTTGTGTTGCTTCATATTTAGCTTACATACATGAGAGTGGTGTTGATCTTCTCAGCTAACTCTTGGCAAGAAATGGCAAACTACAGTATTCCTTTAAATTAAGTTGTTGTATCACTCTTGTAGCAACATACCCCACCTCAAAACTGATTCAACTGTTGTTGTAATGTGGACTTGGAGGACCTGATTCCAGGTCTGTGCTGTGGATCTAACTGGTTCCCCAGAGTGGTCTTTTCTCTGGTGCATTACAAGAGTGCTTTATTTCTCTATTTTTTGTGAAATTAACAAAAACCTTAATACCTTGAATACCTCAGAATGTGAACGGCTTTCAGGCCATTGCTCCCTATTTTAAGATACCATATTCATTAAGAACAGTCATTTCTGAATAGTAGCATGACTGGCAGAATACATGCACTAATTCAACACTCAGCCCTACTCTGAAGGTCAAGCTTTAACAGCTTTAACAGAGAAAAATCCTATGGAAATGTGTCGACCTGTTGAAATCTCTCACTTCAGATTAGCGCTGTCTAACCGATTAGAACATTCTCATACACGTAGAGCCATAAGGAGCGGAGACAACGCCACTTAAAAGCTACATTGTTCTGCAGAGTGAACATGTCAATCCTAATTCTTTTAGCCGCGGTTAACAACCCATCAGCAAACTGGCAGTTGCAGATTGAACACTAGTTGAGTCTTAGTCCTGAGCCGAGATCTTCCCGAGGCATTACACCAGGGTGCCATCCTGTAATACCATTATCTAGATTGAGGGAGAATACACAAAGGCAGATATTGGACACATTTTCAGTGCTGTGCTCTTCTCCAACTACACCCCCTCCATCCCCCGGGCTCACTTTTTCACCCTTAAAGGAC
>NTHP01000019.1:4594215-4656127 GCA_003416845.1 Oplegnathus fasciatus
AAAAAAAAGCTGGTTAATCAGCTCCGTTTGAGGTTAGTGAGGTGATACGGAGCAACGTCTTCCTCCGTGACCACCATGAAGGGGCCTCCGCTCGGTGAGAGCAACGAGATGGGAGGGACTCCTCAGGGGGCTGTAAGAAGAGATCACCTCCACCCCTCCATTAAATCATCCCTCCCTCTTCGCTTCCATCAGAGGAGGCTCTTCTTTATGAGCTGTGTCCTGATGGGCCAGCAGACGGCCGGCTAAAGGCCAGCCGTGCCACTTGGGTGCCTCCAGAAGGAGAGCAAGCCAGCGGAAGGGGCAGTTAGTGGCACAAGCAACACCTCTGCACACACACACACACACACACACACACACACACACACTTAGATACACACACATCTGAGCCAAAACAATCATAAGGGGGCATTCCCTGTGACTGCTTACATGCATATACTGTAGGCTTGTGCTTGTGTGTGCGTGAATAGGGAGTATAAAGCTTGGTTTCACATCACAGGCTTGGAGTCACAGTCCTGTCATCAAGATATGGGGGTATTTGGAGGTTAGCATCAAGTTTGGTCCAGATTTTTCTGGTCCCACCACAGAATTTTGAACGCCCATAGCTTTAAATTAAATACTAATGAAGGCCAAGAGACGTGGTTTAAAAAGTTCTTGAAAATCTAGTAAATGGACCTTGAGTGCAGATTATTTTGTCAAACAATTGTGCCTGAGGTCAAGAACAAACTTAAACTCAAGTGAAAAACCCTGTTCATAGATGCTTAATAATTCTTTATATTTTTGATAGTGTCTTTATGGCAAGCTGAAAAACTGTAAGTCACATTGTAACTGTAAGTCAGTGTGTTTTCAGTATGTATGTTTACATCCACCTGATTTCATGTCCATTTTCACATAAAAATCATGTGTGAAAATTCCCAAAATATCACAAGAAAGTTTTTCCACCCAGTTGAGGTGCAAAAGTTTGCATATCAAAATGAGAAGGAAGATGCAATAAAAGATTTTTCCACCTTCACACTGCAGTAACAGTTACCCATGTCGTGTTTCCACTCACCATTACTTGCTCCAACTCCACCAGAAAGTCCTAAAATAAAGAAGATATAGCAGGGTAGTTTGAGATGTGAGTGACCGCAACATCCCCGATTCATACCCAGATGGGCGCTCTTGTTGCATGGAGGCTCCCTCTCCATCACAAAAGTGTTTGATAAAACCCCCACAGGGTACACGTGGATAAGAGGAGATAAATTCATGTATTAAACAAAAACACAAATGCCTTTTTAGGTGAGACGCAGCGATGAAATGCATGTGTCAGAGTTGCTGCTGCTCCATTAATAATGTCATCTTGACATGTCCACTTTTTTGCCTCTTGGGGGCAGACAACAAGCTAAAAACATTACGTTACAGCTCATGTGTTGGCAAACAGTTGCCTATGTACACATCCAGCAGACACACAGCAACATTAGCGTTGATTTGGAGACTTTGTGTCCACCTGGTGAATGTAAGAGCAATATTCACTCTCCTTTTAACTCTGGTTTGGTCTCCGTCAACTCCACGAAGAAGGGAGATAAAATTTACAGAAAATATTAAAAATGATTTTTTAATACTTTGGCCCCTCCTCCCCGGCTCTCTTGTGGTGGTGCCACGTGCTTACAATCTGGTGACTGGTCGCTACGTTTTTACAGAGTCGCGCACCTCACACCCTGTGTGCTGTTATTGGCTGGGGGCTACACATCACTGCCCAAAGGTTGACGCCCAGAAACATCCCGAGCACAGCAAAATAAGAAACATCCTTCACATTACACATAGTCATTTACCTGTTGTTAATGTAAAAATATTGATTAATGCAGCTTTAAAACTTGCACAATTTTTTTTAAAGGAAACATAACTACTGACATTTTGCTAGGTGGAATACTTAAAAATGCCTGTAAGTGGTGGCCTCAGTGAAGCCATAATACTGATCCAGAGCCTATTAATCACAAACCCACTGGAATTGTTATACTGGGCTTTGAATAGTGTGATTAAGAAGTGGTCACTATTGAAGCTGTTCTGCATGACATACAATCAGTGGAAAAAACAACACGCAGCAGACAGTCACTTCACTGTCACCAACTTAAGGTTAGAAGGAGTACAAGTGTGCCTGTAAAATTTTGTGAATAGGACTAATGTGTGTGTGCGTGCGTGTGCGCGTGCATGGGGGACAGCCCCGGGCCGAGCAGCTGTGAGCAGATGTCAGCGTAAGTGAGCGAGGGACTTGGAAGAGAGAGAGAAACGTGGCTGGGCCAACCCTCTAATTTACGCATGAGTGGTGCTGCACCACCGATATTTACATTTAAATTGATGTTTCAGATACTTAATTAAAGACGAGGACTGGGCTCTTCTGGTCGGCGGCGGCCTCTTCCTCATCTTCCTCCTCCTCGGCAGAGTGCACAGACTGCTCACTGGAACCTGCAGCACTTCCCTGAGCCCTGTCAACAATATTTCACTGGAGGCCAGTTAGTGACAATGCACCCTGTTTTGCGTCTATGGTAATTTTCTGGGTGCATTATTGAATACACAATGCCCCCTGGTGGTTTGTGACGCGGGCCCATGTACACACACAATGCAACTCCTCCTTCTGTCCTGTGCTCTGTAAATAATGGCGGCGGTTGGACACATACTGAGTATATCAAGTGTGTGAATTGCAAAGTTGTTGCAGACATTCATGTTGGAAAGGGATGCAGGGCTTCTATTGTCAGACCTTAAAACTGATGTCCATGTGCAACACAGGGGGATCAACATCAGTATAGTCAGGGGTTAAAAGATGAATTTGAAATGTTTTAGAGCTGCTGATAGCAGATTATTTAGTTATTATTTACTTTTGACTATTTTTTGTTTCAAATTCAGTGTTTTTCCCCAGAATTATGTTCTTATGAGAAAATCTACATCTAAATCTACATTTAGACCATCATACTACTGCAAAAAAAAAAGATATCTTATCACCACCATCACCATAGCAGTGTGTTTGCAAGTTTTAGCTCCTGTAGCTGTAGCTGAACTGTAGCCTTTAGTTCCTTTAGCTTTTATAGATTTCATGATGTATTTTTACAGACAGCCAACGCTTTTCATTCATGCGTCTTGTGCTGTTTTTCTTAGTGTAGAACATCATTGTATGTATGCAGTATGCTAACTGTGACCTGTCAAGGGAATGCAGATGAAAATGAGCTTTAAGGTACAAAGGTACAATACATCACATGACAACATTTATGTTCAATACTGTACATCAAATAAAGTAAAAGGAATACTAAAATAAAATCATCAAGTCTGCATTCATATTTGTAAGAGTCACATTAATGTCACGTGATAATGTAGTTTTAATGCAGATTGATTTGAAAAGTCTGCACTGAATTTCCTCGAAACAATAACATTATTTTATTATTTTCACCATAATGGATTACACAACTCAGGCAAGTTTGTCTGCTCATTGACTTTCATATTGAAATTAATGGAAACCAAGGAATGCCTGGAACAGTAGACAAAACACACCCACATTTGTAAAACATAGCAGCATAGCTTGCAGTTAGCTGTGATGTAAAAGTGTGGTAAATGAGTTAAAAACATCCAACACCATTACTATGGTCAATGAAAGCTGCATTAATTGATTTTTGGCCACTTGGATTCAGCGCAACAAGCTGTGAACACAACACTGACATATTCTAACCTTATAAAGATGTTATGGTGAACTTGTTAGCAAACAGAGCCTACACAGCTACACATCCAGCAGACACACAGCAACGTTACTGTACTCTCCTTTTAGTTCTGGTTTGGTCTCCACCAACTACTGAGAAAAATATCTGGCTCTTTAGTTGCTAAACGGTCTACTACGCTCACCAGCTAGTGTCCAACTGTGCCTGCCTGCTGCTTGGTACTGGGCAAGTAGTGTACAGTGGGTTTCTTAGAGCCTTTTCACTGAAAACTGCTGCCTGCTGCTGCTGGAAACAATGTTAATGAGCAGAGTTTGCAGCCCATAAAACCAAAACGAAGAGCTGAAAGACGCTCCGTATATAATTCTCTGTGGGTGTGTCACTATGCGCGAGTCCTTTCACATTACACATAGTTATTTGATCAACTGTTGATTAGTTCTGCTTAATTTTGTTAAAACAATAAGAATAAATGATGCCAAGTGGATGACAGAAGTCCACTTGTTCCAGTGCAGTCTCAGTTCTTTTTTGATATAAGACTAATCCAAACAGATAGACATGTAACCTGACATGGTGTTGACCCAATAATTCGGCAAACTCAAGTCCAATCCAGGTTGGTGCTTGTACATGTGTGTGCTGTAATGTCTCCTAATGGCTGAAGAGATACACAGCTCTGTATTAACAGGGTCTCCAATGAGGCCAAAGTCCTAATGCAGTGGCACTCCAGTCCTGATGAACCATACTCCCAGCATGCTCGGCCGTCCTCGCTGGGGCCCTCAGAGGGGCCGCCTGACTGCCCACAGGCCAACTCCTCTCCACCACTTGTTCCCAAACAGCCTTTTAATAGGTTTTAAAAGAGGGTTATTAACATCACCTGCTAATTATGTTAAGGACCTAATTAGGGAATGAGAAAAAAGGCCTTTTTGTCTAATTAGGTTTTCTTTCTAAGTACACTGATAACCAAGGGAATGCTGAGATCTCCGTAGAAATGAGAGTGCAATGAGCCAGTGAGAGGATGCTTCAGAAAAAGAGTTAACCCTTTCATCAGAGCCTCGACTCTATTAACAGGCCACTGGCGGAGTGCAATTACCACCCAAATCGTTTATTTGGGACATGTTTATCTGGAGTGGGAGTCTGCATCATTTAGCGCATTATAAACTCAATAGTAGCTTCATTAGCGATTACAGTCAGTGGGTGGTATTACCTGCCTGATAGCCGACCGCGGCCTGATGATATCAGCTCCCGCCGCTGAATTACAAGGCAGGGACCTAATTTTTCAGCCTATGCTGCTCGATCCTCGCTGTTTCCTCCACTCAAGTGCTACCCGGCCGGTGTACTGCCAACAGCACTTCACTGGGCCTTCAGCTGCAACATGGGAATGGGAAGAGACAACATACAACAGCTTAATCACAAAGCAGGAACAAGAGACGCTGGGGCAGGGAGAGGAGTGTGTAAAAGAGGAATTATGTTATATTCCAGCCCAGTCTCATCAAAGTTGGTGACATGACTGCAGTGTCTTACTATGCCAGTAACAGGTAGAGGTTTGACACTGAAACAGCACAACAGAGAGTATGTGTGTGGCGGTTGGTGGGTGGAGGGCATATATAATGAGCCACATTCAGTTTCTCCATTTTTTTGTTTAATTTAACCAAAACCTTTTAGCAAAAATTTATCAAAGTTTCAGTGTCCAAATGTTAACTCTTTTTTTTTATACATTCATAAATCCAGCTATTTACGGACAGCTGATAGCCAAGAGGCTAAAGTTCTTTTTAATCATGTAGGACTTTAAGGAAGACGTTATAACTAAATAAGAAAACAAGTTCTTTAAGTTAGAACCCCTTTATCTAATTAAAAAGTTGACATCTGCTGTTTGAGACTATGAAGATTAGATGACCGTCTGGTTGAATCAGTGAATTAGTTTGAAAATACAACAAAGATCTGGAGGATTTCCCTCTCTGATTTGTGTCTTGTGTATAAAAGTACATGAATACGTATTATAATCAAACATTCACAAGTTTTAGTGTCAACATTATTTAATCTTCTTTTAAGAGTACAATGACTTCACCACATTGTTGAACATTCATCCTTACTTACCACAGAAACACAGTATATACAGCAACATACAGTGAATAAAAATCAAATCCATTGCAATACAGGGACCACACAACCCATACGCAGCGATGGCCAAAACCAAAACACACAAAACAGACCTTCAATAAAACACAGTGCGATGCATGTGGTGTGTCAACTGTAAAATACTTCGAATGTGCCAATCCAAATGTTTGAAGTGCTCTAATACACTTAGAGATAATTCAGTTGTATTACTTTGCAGGTGCAGTGAGGTTTCATTATAGCTTATGAATTTGACAGTGCTACAGCACCAAACATCATAGTTTCTCAAACTTTGCTTTATATACATACATAGATACACAAGACCTACTGCATTATTATTTGATGTATATATTTTTTTTGTTACTGTAAATTAAAATAGGTCTCAAACATATTACCATTTCTATATCGATTTCAAACTACCTTTAAGCTTCTGAAAAGGGAATAAAAAGAAAGTCTGACAATTATTTAATTGTTTGGGTCATGGGAATTTGGGATCTAAAAACAGTGCCATGGACCAGAAAAGATTGAGAGACCCTTATAAGTGAACGTGATTCTCTGTGTTGCTCCACCACTTTTTTGCCACTTTTAAGGCAAACCTTAGTTTGCTGGTATAGTTCAGGTGGGGTAGGTAGGGTAGGCCTTTCCTGAAATTAGTGCTCAGTCCCATTTGGAATTGACATTGCTGATAGCCAATTTAATATCTTTAAATTAACATTAAAATTATTTTTTTATGTCACACATCAAACCAAACTTGTACGCATTATGTGTTTCAGTATTGCCTAAAAAACACATTTAGATCACTGGACAGTAAAACTGTCAGCTGCAACACTTTATCAGTGTCTGTTGGTGTGTCAACTGGTCAAAATGCCTCATTAGAATCAGTTCCCACAGACAATCAGTACAGTACTGATCAGCTTGACAATAAATATGTACTCAAACAAACTGTGTCCATCGTTCCACTGACTGGCTGGTGTCCTGGGCAGGTTTTGTACAGTAGTTGTCATGTGACACAGTACATTTGTCAGCTGATCCTAGCATTGTTACAGAAAAGTTTCTGTCCTTACCAACTCACTGTTTCACACTGTTAGACATCACAAGAGTTTGTGCAGCCGAGGCCTGGCATCATTAAAGGTCAGCACATCATATTTTCCCGGTGCCAAGAAAGCAAATAGTGCAGTGTCATTTAACAATGAGGAAATGGAGGTAAAGATAGGCGGGTAACAAGGAATGAAAACGAGCTGGTGAGATGCCTCTGGTCGCTCAGCGACGGGAGTCAAGTGTTGGGAACCTGCGGCAGCACTTCCTGTGTGATTACATGTTTAATTTACTTCACATCTCAAAAATTGTCTGCTATGACAGAGCCAATTTACAGTGATCCCCGTGTGAGTGTCAGGCAAACGAAAGGAAGGCTGCAATGAAACCGCTCCCCGCAGCCTCTAATGGAATCTCAATGAACCCCCGAGCCGGCGGGTCCGGGAGAGCAGACAGCCCTGCCATTAGAGCCAAGGACCCGCTTTACCCGAACACCCCTCGCCTCGGCCCGTCTGTTATTATCGCTTCACTCTCCCAGGGTGAAACGCCGCCAGGCTGAAAGGAGGGAAAAAAGCAGTAGAGAAAAGGGGAGGTTACTCCAACTTAGACCTGTGTACCTTGACATTTGCTAGATCCAGTTCAGTCAGGGTTGGGGGTGTGGGGGAGCAAGATAGCAGCTCTCTAAATTGATGGAGCTGGACACTGTGTTTAAACTGATAGCTGATCACCAGGCTGGCCCTGATGTCCAATCTTGACTCCAAATAGACAAGCAAAGCAAGGATATTGCACACGGTAAGTGTCTATCTGGCTGTCATTTTAAAGCAATGTAAAAAAGAGAAATCCATCTGTGAAACAACATTATTCAAATGATTTTAATGTTCTACTGGGAAATTTCAGGTCAAATTGCAGAGCTGCGATTGAAGGTTTGCACTCTTATCTCAAAGTCATAAACATGTTGTCTTAGAACAGTCCGCCGTCCACCAAATTCAATCCTGGAAGATGCAAATTAAAGACTGCCATCAGAACAGCAGCAATACATATGTTAATTCACTGCTGTTTAAACAAACACTTAACAGTCAAACTGAGCAGAGAGAAAATATTAGTCAAACTGCCAATTCTTACCTATAAATTGGTTTGATTACAATAATCTGTTCCTGCCACCTTCAGCCCACATTATATAAAGTAACAATTTACAAATACAACATGTGTTTTAATGCTGCGTGTCTGCGTTTTCTCCTTTTCAATGTCATCTAACCATGAGGAACTGATGCTCTCAAAACTTCAGCACGGCAGTTAAAGCTCCCACATAAAGTTGGTTGTCATGACTTTGCTTTTAAACATAGCAGCTCTTCACTATGCTTTAGAAATGAGTAGTAAAGGTGAGTGAAGACTAAAGCTGTGTTCCAAACAGTCCCATCCTACATATTAATTTTAATCAGGTTTTGAGTATGTAGTCTGTTCACACTAGAACAGTGACTATAGCAGTATACTCAATAAGGTCATTATGTATAATACATCCCGGGCTGAATCCAAATGTCTGGCACATATCTTGAAAATATACTTTCTTTAATAAGGCTTTCTTTACTTCTTCTATTCCACAAACAAAAAGTTGAAAATAACACCTGTACCTGAATCTGGCTTAATAAAAAGACATGTAATAACTCTGTCCTGTCCCCGTCTTGTGCGTTACTACCGCCCCTCTGACAGCTCCACACTGAGGCTCTCCTTCCTGAACCTGATGTGAAACCAGCCTGAACGCGTTTCTATCTGCCGCGTGGAGCTGTACTTCACAAAAACAAAGCCCATTCCCATGCGGGGGTAGCAGGCAGGGTGCTGGGTGTTTACTGTTTGCTCAGACCGACCCCGACCGTGGAGAGACAAGATGAATTTGACAGCTAATGTAAAAATAACAGACAATCATAAATCAAGGAAGCAGGCGTTGTGAGTCGATGATGAGAGTTAATCAATACAGGCCTGACTTTGCCATTGTGTGAAATGGCACTCCATTTATTACAGGGGGGACTTGGAGGAGAAACATTATTCATATTAGAGTATGCACACGCTGGTGGGAGAGAGGTAGGGAGTGTTGGAGGAGGGAGCTGCTTAGTCATTGTACTGCTGGTGCAAAGGGCCTGTGCTCAAAGGAAGACTTGACCCAAAAATGAGAAATTATTCATTTACTCAACCTCATTTAGTTTGAAACGCAACTAAAAATTAAATGTCTACACACAGCAAGTCAGCTAGGGCTGCTCCATGTCTAAGCAACTACAGTGGGGTATTTCAGATTGGGCAGTAAATTACATCAAAACACCCACTGCAGTAAATGAAAGTATTCTGTAGCCAAATGATTGCACTGTGGATCTAAAAGTACAATATTTACCTAATTCTCTGTGATTTTTCCCACTCATAAAGCTCTGGTCACACTACGACAATCGGGTGGAAGGGTCCTTGTTCCTCCAAGTGCTCCTCGTAAGTTCTGACATTTTAGAAAGCCATAAAATAAACAACTTCCTGCCCTGTATTTAACCACTCCTCATGCTCAGTCACACCAGACAGCAGCACAGTAAAATGCATCCGAACATTCTTGCAAAATAGGTGCCAAAAGCTTTTGGACTCTCCGGTTCTCCACTGTAGTTGATAATAAAGTACAATGTTGTTTCATTTTATTGATCTAGCCTGGAAGAGTAGACACAGAAGCTGCAGTAGCGGTTGCTCGGAGCAATTAGCATTTTTCATGAAAACCAAAGTAAAATGCAGATTTACGAGTTATTTCTTACAACAAACTGTACAACTGCATCGATCTCATTGACATTAGTCGCCATTTTGTCGCCATTTTCTCTGTCGCTATTTTTTATTGATGTAGCTAGCTAGCTAAGTAGGAAAATTACATCACCATTCTTAGTCTTGCCAACAAAGCTCTGATTAGTTTATTGTTTCTCCCACCGGAGAAAATTGCCGTCAGTGAGCACAACCTCAGATATATTTGAATCACTGAACAAACAGGACACTTGGGCAGTGATTCAGGGTTTGAGAACCAGATTATCATTAAGTTCAGCATTGTTAAGATGGTTTCCAATTGGTCAACAGTGTAAATTTGTGGGAAGTTCACACAACTGAAAGCACCAGGCAAATTTACTTCGCCTCCACAAGCAAATGACCTGATTACAGCGATTCTACTGAAATGAATAGATTTTGTCTCAAAATGTCACAGCTTATAAATGTTAGTGTTGCAAGCCCATAGTCAGGAAAAAAGGGGCCCTGAAACAAAAGTATAACTAAGTGGTACGGAGCTACAACTTTGTTTTCTAAAGTTGGACAAAAGTTTCCTTAATTTCACATCTTAGTTCTCATAAAAAATGTGTCTTCGCCTTTGGTATTCACACATTTTCTCTTCAAGCATTGAAGCTTTACATGTGGAGTTGCGGCAAATTGAAGATAAAATCATTCTCTGTGAGGAAGAGATAATAAGGCAAATGGTATGATCCATTGTTGTTCTTTTTGAAACATGTTACCAGCAGTTTTAGACAAGGTTAACATGGAGCTGCACTGGCTAACTCACTGAAATGTTAAGTGCTAATACAAAAACCACTTGGTCTTCTGACTTGCAAAAGGGGCAGGAGATGATTATAGAATTTTAATTTCTTCTGTGACAGTTCTTCAAAACAACTATATATTTTGAGGACCAATTCTTTCAAAAAGCCAAAAGACTGTGACCATAGATTATCACATACATGAATGAAATTAAAATAATTTATTATTAATCTACAGGTAGTACAGTAGCTCATTCAGTGAGACTAACCTGTAAAACCTCATTGACCCACCAGTCAGTCAGTCAGTCAGTCAGTCACAAACTCATGCCGAGCAGCCACACACTGTTTAAACCCACAGAACGTTATTTTAAATTGTGGAGATTGTGCAGATCCCAAAGTTTCCAAAGATATCAAATATGTCAAGCTGAATTTGGAAAATTCTAGAAAATTATTCATAAAACATCTAGAGTATTTCCATTGGACTGCACTGCAGAAACATCATATGGCCTTAATGAAGAGTTGAAACAAGCTGATACAGAGCATAATATGATACTGTCAGACAGTGTGGAATAAGATGATTTTTAACAACCTAAAAGATATTAAGGGGCATTACATGGGTCCTGGATGTAAAGGGGTTAACAAAGCTATGGCAACAGAATTTTTTGCCTTTATTTGATAGTTGACAGGACAGTGATGGAATCAACATCACAGTATGTGTCTTTGATTGCTCCATCTGCTTTGCCAGGATTCTTTTAGGTGTTTAAAGCAGTGCTTAGTCAAGTCTGTTATGTAAAAATCTAATTGTTTTATCAGTTTTAATCACAAAGCAGATCTGCCACAGACAGAGGCATCCTTCTAACAAAGACCCTGATTCCAACAGGACTCTCATAACTACTTCGCTTTTATCTTTTATCCCATTTGTTTCCTTTTGAATAAAGCTAACGTGAAAGATGTGCATGCTGCACGCAGATCATTGACACTTCACATACATGATTTCTAGGCTATGAGGCCGTCTTGCAGTCATATGAGGCCTCCAGTGGCCCTAAATCTCCTGATTTTTAATGTAAATCTGCACCTCCTCATTCAACAAAAATACATCATATCATGAGTTTATCTATGTTCCTTATTCACTCACAATTGTAATTAAAAAAAACTGTGACATACTGTACAAGTTTCAGTGCAAAGCATTAGGGCATTTAACCACAAACAAAACTTTATGAAGGTGTTAGAAAGTCTGCCATCAGCATCTGTCATCAACCCCCACACTTGTCCCACACATCTTAAACACCATATTTGGGGTATTTGGAGTAGTATTGCTCTTTTGGAGAGTTGAGGCAGATGTAGAGGTAGGAGCAAGAGATTACAGACAGCTCTCTGGCACATGGGCTGATTTGAGTGGCTGTGGCTGGCCTCCTCTGGGGAAATCGGGCCTTAGGAGTGGGGCTTCTGATTTACTCCAGGCCCTGGCATGTCTGGCTGATGAGCTCCTGGCAGCCCGGGCCCCATGTGGGGATTGGCTCCGACCAATATGTTCCCTTCCACTCAAAAGGACAGGGCTAATGTGTTAGAATCCAGGCCCCGGCGCCCCCTCGACTCCCCTCAGCAAACCCCCCTTCCACCTTCATTTAAGACTCTCTCTATCTCGCCTGACTCTCCTGCTCTCCCATTGCTTCTTCTTCTTCATATCAGAGCCCCTCTATCTGTCGCCACCTCTCTCAGCCTCGCTCATATCAGGACCTTTTTTCCCATCTTCCCTTCTTCTCGCTTTTGCCTCTCTCATCCCTCTCTGCTGCTGCTTCCTGGTGCTGCAGTCATTTTTCCCCACCTGAGGCTCATTCCTAGGTCTGGGGGAATGTATGGCTTTATTTGTATGGCGCCAGTATTTTATTGGATTCCTATTGCTTTGGAACAGAGGTACCACATTCCGAATTCATCAAGGGCCAATTTAATTCAAAATTCATGAAGTGGGCATCCGTCAAGATGCCGCCTCCAATGCGCTTTGTGTGTTCTCGGGGTGCCTCCCGTATGCATAGGAGACCATCAGTAACTCCAGTCCCATTTCCCTCTCTGATTAGAAACTACTGGGTGGTTTCCATTGGCTCAATACTGAATTTCATCAAAAAAAGACCTCATTGCTTCTTTCCGTTGGCCAAGGTACATCATCACACAAGCCTGATAGACCAGGATCTTCCAAGGCCTAACTCTTATCTAATACAGTCAGTCAACAGCCAAGAGATGGAAAGGTAAACTCGACATTAAACTTTCTTGTTCTGTCACATTTTCATCATACCATCAGTAAAACTGTTTTACTTATTCTAACTAGGTGAGGCGGTGCTTTTTCCCCTTTTTTTTGTATGTGAAAATGTAATATACAGTCCTCTCCGATTCCATGAACACTCACAATGATCCATTATTGTGTTGATGACCTGCCAAGACTTTGAGGTACAGTTCTCAATTCCCCCGCTGGAAGTTTTTTGTGTCTGTATCTCCAGACTTCCATCAGAAACTGCCCGCCTTGCAAGGTGAAAGTGCTCGTTTGGGCAATTTATGGGCCCCTGATGGCTTCCTTGTGCAGATTTAGCAAGCTAATATTTGGAGTTTTAATATGCATTAAGAGTTCCTGGAGGCTGGCTTGCTGATTCTGCTGCAAGGTACGAGTTACACCCCAAATTTTAACTCCCCAGTATTATAAATAACAGGTAAACTTAATTAAGGAATCAAGGCTTTGCATCAAAAATGTCTAGAATTCCAGAAATCATTGTAATCAATACAATAGGTTTACTCACCTGTTTACCATAAAATGTTGACTTATTCCCCTTAGGGTTTTACAGTGTGTGTGTGTGTGTGTGTGTGTGTGTGTGTGTGTGTGTGTGTGTGTATCTTTCATCATTTCTAAAGGATTAAAGCCTCATTTGGTTATTGTTATATTTTCAAAGAAGCTGAACGATCACTTGCAGTTCTGTGAGAGGGTAGTAACCTTACAAAGCAGCCTTCTAATAATGATTTGTTCAAATGAAATAACGCAAGCATATTTAAAAATAATAAACAGTACTTGCTAAAGTAGTATTTAAACCATCTATACTGTATGATTAAGTTATAAATCAAAAGTTATATGTGAATTACATATCTTCTTGAAAGATGTTTTATCTTTCTTCAAGGAATTTACATTGCACCACATTCCTGCTGTCATTCCTCTATTGTTTGTGTCCCTCGTAACAGGTTAACATGGTCTTCATTTAATAAATCTGAGGCTTAATCTGAAAAAAACAAAATAAAAACCAAAACAACTTTAACCAATTAGGTTAAGAAAAGCTGTCAAAAACCAATGGATAATTTAAAATAAATGCATTGTCATTCAGTAAAAATCAAGGCTGTGCCATGAAATTGTGAAATAATCCAATGCATTTTTAAAGGGGCACACCAGATTTACACAAAGGTCAGTTTTCTCATCATGTAGAGTACCACTCAGCCTGCTAAAACAGTAGTATAATGTCTTCTGTGGCTCTGGAAGAGCTTTCTAAAGTCTAAGAAAATAACCCTTATGATGTCATCAGGGTTATTTGTGATGTCATCAGGGTTATTTGAGTTAGGTGTGAGACTTCAAATATTTGCCTCTAGTTTATGATCTGTGTAATAAATTGGGTCTAATGAAAAATGCTACTCTGTTGCTTTTATGGCATTGTAGGATTCAGCATTTTGGACGAGTCAGGATATCTCAACCTCTACTGCACCATTCGCTTTTAAATTTGTCTCTCACAAGTCCCACAACTTTATGGAGGTGCAATACTAAATTGCTGGAGTACCCATTTAAAATTCAGCTCAGAATTATGTATTATGTTATTTCACTCTGCTTCTTTCACAATAGAGTTTACTGAAGCTCATTTTTATTCCATTCTTGTAGCTTTTCCTCAAAATGTAATTTTTTTTTAGTTTGCTACACCATTTTTCCCAATGATCTTTATAATTGGGAAAATGTCTTTATCTGTCAATCAAAACAAACAGAGCAAAGCAGTTACGTGATTGGCTGTTACTCCAGTCTGAATGAGCAGACAGCAAATCACAACTTGTTCTGCCCTGTATGTTCAATAAAGCCTTTTATTAACGTTAGTTTTTTTTCCAGCTCTAATATGTTTTGTCTGTTGCATTTGTTTACTTCACTCTTTTTTAATCTTATTTTTATTGTTTCTGCATAAATAATGGTTATCATTATTATATCTGATTATTTTCTTATCATATATTTATTAGTATTATAGATCTGAACAGGTTTTGGAGATGCAAGGTTTTCACACTGACAGCAGCTATATATAAAACAAGAAGTAATAAAATTCACTGTAACTGTAAGCATAGGCGTCTGAGCAATGGAGCAAATGCAAAGTTCTGGTTTTGCTACTTTTTGTCTTTTTAAAAATAAACTTATCATCATACAGTCCTAGCAATCAGGTGATTATATTTAAGCAGCCTATAATAATATCAATGATCAATTTACTACTTTCAGCAACTGACAAAAACAAGTAACAAAAACATCACACATTTTTGGAGCAAACTTTGAGTTGGTGCAGTCGAACCCGTCGCTGATCGTTTGCCACAGCATGTTCTGGCTGTCAATCACAGTCTGTCAATCCACACAGAGTCTGACTGTTTACAAAGGTGAGAAACATTTAGCCTAACTGTGATCATGGACTGAAAATAGAACATAGGAAAAGACAGGCTAGCGTATGTTGAATGAACCTGCTTGGCCCACTGACTTTAAACTTTAAATTAGCTAAAAGTAGGACTGTACTGTCACTGAAATGCCGAACCGATTTACAAGTCCACGTTAGCTCACTTTGCTAGCCCGCACACCTAACATTAGCTTGCTGATCAGACAGGGTTCGGCTGTGGAGATGGGACGTTCGCGAAGGAGTCGAATCAAAGAGTCGGCTCTTTTAAGTGTAACATGGCTATTAATATTTTGTATTATTTTATTATGATTTTATTATTTGGGATGTAGTAGAAGGTAAACGCACATTAACACAGTTTACCCACCTTTTTCAAATGCAACATAGGGTTTACTCACCTTTTTTTGAGTTTACCATTACACTTATAGTTTACCCACCTTTTATTTTACCACTACATCCCCTCTGTGATTTTGTCCAATTACTGTTAATATCTCAGGCTAATTTGCTGCCCCGCTCTCTCCCTCACCCCACATAACAGCAGACTAATCTAGAATAGTGTTTCCCAAACCTCTATTAAGCCGCATTTCCATCAAGCAGTCCAGTTCAGTTCAGTTCAGCTTGTTACACGTTAGAGCGTTCATTTCCACGTTTCTATTGGCAAAAGTTATGGATGGTACCAATAGAACCACTCCATACCATCCCCTTTTTTCATTACCCTTCTGTTGAGGTACATAGCACACTGACCCGGGACTTAAAGGTGGAGCTAGAAACACTGCAGTCCGTTGACTGGTCAACAGAATCATCACACTACTTACGTGCATAGGTGTAGTGCTACCAGAGCGCATCGGAACGACACTCTGCCACTTTTTTTCTCTAAGTGAGGAAATAGAATGTTCGCAGTTCACAGAATCTGGTTGACATTTTTTAAGCGCTTGAAGATCCAATCATCACTGAAGCGTACGTCAAGCAAGAGTCAAGCAGTGTCATGCATTCTTGATGCATTCTTGGTTTTCATAGCTCCCTCGATCTAACTAATCTAGACTAGTGCAGGTGGCTGTTGCTTGACTTAATCCAAGAGGTTAGGTGGTGTAGAAATGCAGGAAATTTGTTTTAAATTACATTTTTTTTTCTGGGGGAGGACCACCAGACACCCCACCAATTAGGCTATGTATCTTTCCAAGTTTGCTCCCCCATTTTAAAACATAACCAGGCGCCCATGACTGTAAGTGTTATAACAGCACATAAAAAGCAATTTATGTACTGTAATTTACATTCTCAATTGTTACCAAAGTATATTTAGATAGTGTTTCTGCAACACATAGAGTGTAATGCCCTCCACATCAACTGGCCATGCTATCAGTTCCTAATGGCGACCATAAAAAATGACTAATATTGTATAAACAATGCTACATTTATCACATCACAGAGTTTTGTTAGTGGTCTAAATAAATATACCTTCATGTCTTATGATATAAAAATAGAGTGGATGCAGTACATACTGTATATAACAGTGTCTCAAGCTGACAGGCCACAGGTAAGGAGTCTGCTGTATTCTAACTTTGATACCCAGTCAAGAGCTCACATCACTCTCTGTCCCCTGCCTCTCCCCCAACCCTTTTTACCCCAGCCATCTCCCCTCATTCTGACCTCCGAAGACCATGCTGAAAATTTCACACAATCTCCCTGCACAGCAGTGGTTGCACCAGCGCTGGGAGCCAATATGTTGCCATAATTGGGCCTGTAGTGGGGGCAGAGTCCAAGGCAATTAATCCTTTCCTCCTGTTGTTTGCACCCTGGTTGGCAGTGACAGGGTGCAGCGTAATTGGACAGGAGCACACTTGTCCCCTCCATTTTACATTAATATCCCTTCAACTCCAGACTCTAATCCCGGCCAGGTTGAGAATCCCACTTCTGCCACCAATATCCACTCAGTCTCTCTTTCCTGCTCTCCCACTCCCACCTGTCAACTCTCCTCCATTGCCATGCTGGGCTAATCTACGGCCCAGATGAAGTGAATGGTTAGCTGAGATTGAAGTGGGCAAAATGGGATGAGGAAGGGTGGTGGGTGTGTGCATGTGTGTGTGTGTGTGTGTGTGTGTGTGTGTGTATGTGTGTGTATGTGTGTGCGAGTGCGTGCGTGTGTGTTCAAGCATGTGTACGACTAAGCAAGGTTTGGGTTTTAGATTTAGATTTTGAACCGAGGTGTGTTTTCTCGCTTTTTCTACAATGAACAGATGGAATGGAGGCAGCACATCATCTGAAGACTGAACCCATTTTAATGTGGATTTGAAGATTAACAGATTCTCACAAGAGTAGTGTCATCCATTAGCTTAGAATACTTCATGACGTAGCATTTTTAAGATGTTCTCAAGACACTTACGTTTACAACTGTGACATTAAACCGAACGTCTCTGCTGGGGATCAATAAAGGTTTATCTCATCTTAAAGGCCTTTGAAAACTTTCTTCTTAGCACTAGTGGTAGTATCAAAAAAGGCACAGCAATGCACGATGCCATGGTTCAAGGTTCAGCTTTGTTTTCATTATACAATGCAGGATTGCACAATGAAATGCAGTTGTAACCTGCTCCACCCTACATGCACAGAAAATGTATAAACAGATATTTAAATATTGAGATTAGAATAAAATAAAACAATAACATAGGCAATAAAATAGAACAGAGTATATAAATGTAGCACCAAAGGAAGAAATATATATTAATTATATATATATGTATACATATATATATATATATATATACATATATATATATACATATATACATATATATGTATACATATATACATATATATATATACACATGTATATGTGTATATTTACAAGGTATATATTTACAAGGAAGATACACAGTTACAGATATACATACAGTAAAAATATTTATTATTACTTATCTGGATCAGATAAAACAATGTAAATACATGCAGAACACATGGAAAAGTAGCCTCAGCTCAGTGTCATGCGACCCTTGCTTTGCATGTCATATAGTGGTCCTTAAAGAATATCTTGTTCTTGGACACTTTGTTGACAAGTCCAACAGCTCCACCTACCTAATTTGCATATTGAGATCTGATCACGGTGTCAGCTAATGCTGGCCTTACACCAAACAACTTTTCCAGCGATTTCACCGTCACAGGCAAATTTCCAATGTTGGAATAAAATCAGGACAGTTTTGCTAGAGTTGTGGCGCGCTCCCGTCATCTCGATCGTTTGGTGTAAGGTGGTCATAAAACTCTGAGCTCTGAGTCCGAGCTGTCTTGACATTCCGATAAAATCAAATCAAATGTTTAATATCATCAGAAGGTTTTAGTCTTGGCTCATGCAAATAGTGAAGTTCAATGATGTGAACGGGAAGCAGCAAATTAGGTAGATAGTAAACATGGAGGGGACTCTTTGACTTCATGTCAGTAGACACAAGCCAAAAAAGTCTACTATGATTTATGTAAAAAATAGTTTATTCAGTTGTCCACTGTATAAACAGGACATTACAGCTCTCTTATACACACTTCATTTAACCTCAGACCTTTTGAATGGCATCATGTTTTTCCTCCCCTCCCTCTAATCCCCAAAATTCTCATATTATCTTTCTCTCTTGAACACCCCACCACCCCTCCACCCTCCACCCCGTCTCTCTCTTTCCCTCTCTTTTTCTGGACCATTTCTAATCTCTTCAAGCGACTCCTCTAAGCCTAGGTGTGCTTCAAAAACAAATCAATAGAAGTATAATAGCACTATGCACGCTTTGTAATTTTTATATCATTCTTTTTTTTTCTCTTTTTTTCCCCTCGCCAAGCTTACTTCTCATGCATCAAGAGGGAGGGAGGATGGGAGGGGGTGTTGACGAGTGGGGGGCATACAGTAGAGTGCCCTCATAAACTTTATTTAGTATTCTATGAATTTCAGATCAGTTATGTTTCATAATGACACAGCAATGCGGTCGGCTGGTGGAGGGTGGGGGGGGCGGGAGGGCAGGTGAAGAGGAGACAGGGAAGGCAGAGGGAGAAAAAGGGAAAATCAATACAACTAGCACACTTTTTCCCCAGCATGGCAAAGAAAGGGGATCTATTGTGGGGGAATGATGATTTATGTCAGGGGTGGAAGGGCCGTCAGGGTGCGTCGGGGACGAAGGTGTGCGCCAATAATGATTAATGCCCCCCCTCCATCCTGGAGACAACCCAGCCAGCACTCTTTCAGTCTACCCCCACACACCACCCCATCCCGCCTCTCTCCTTCGCCACCCCCACCCTCTCCTCCCCTTTCTCCTCCTCTTCCTCCTCCCATCTTTGACACAGGACCTTTACCTCCTTTTCCAGACTGCAGAGCCAACGTTCCCACCATACATGCAGACATTTGCCGTTGAAATGCATTGAAAATTACAAGTGAAAATATCAACCATCACTGACTTTCATTTCAAATTTAGAAATATCACATGGCACGCATCTTTGCCTTGTGTAGCTGAGCCACTTTGAGTTATGTTGCTTGCAGTTTGCAGTGAAATTAATCCGCAAACTCCTGCATTTTCACCAGCTTCACTCATTACTTCGAATACTGGACTGAGGCATGGTAATGAAAAGTAACAGCACGCTTAAAGGGCTGACAGTAAATTCAAACCAAAATCCAATTTGGCATGTTAGCATAGGCATAATGGTATGGTTTCAATGGATAGCTGACCTGTTGAAATATTTATAATGCAACAGTTTTGGGCTATATAATTTCACTTTACTTCCATATAGCTCTCCTAGTTTTGTGATAACTTGGTGTACATCTTGTTCGGAGGACATTGCGCCTGGCTAGCTGATTCAACAGGCATAGATACCTTTATACAAACAAACAAAATTAACATCCATTTAGTCACATAATTTGTGTTGAACTGGAGCCAGCATGCTGTTAAAATGACTTGTTTAACATTAGAACACAGTATCTCTGGCCTGACAAATCTATGGTTTTCTGATCCCTTGGCCAGTTCCCAGTAAACATTTTCACACATGAACAAATGTCGTTTTGCCCTGAATTTGTTGAGTTATGATGAGTTAAACAAATCTAACCTGGACAGTTTCTTTTTTTAAATGTTTTTTTACTTCAGATCAGGAGAGATCTTCCTCTGCAACACACAGACACAAAAACATAGCAGCGTCACTTAGATAGTTTAAGCCTAAGCACAGAGAGCTTCAGAGTGTACCAATCAAGGCCAAGCCTATTATTTGAGACTATACTATCAAGATGGACGGTGTGTCTCCACTTCCTTCTCCTGCTATAAAAAAGTGAAGACTAAATGTTGCGACTACAGGAGCTGCCATCTTGCTTTGAGTCTTGTTTGCATACTAAAAATAACTAAGTCTCTTCCTTTGTTCTGTATGATTATAAATGTCACTTCACAATAAACTTGCTAAAGTTTGGAAATTATGGAAAAAAGACAAAACATTTGGCCCTCTAATCTTTGTTTTCATCATACGTTGCACCTCCAAATTACCAATTTTCTAATTTCCTTCAAAGGCACAAAGGAAAATAAAAAAGTTTACTGGGTTCTCTGGAATACTATTCACCAAGTACTTTAAACACTGTCAGATAACTTGAATTAATATTAGAACAGGTATTGTCAGTATGAGAAACGGCTGTCTGAGGTTGAAGACAGCACAGACAGCTGGTGAACAGCTGGGCCTTTTATTTATTCTTACCTCCAAAACCCTGTGGCTACTGTCTGTGAGTGTCATGACATCAGACCACACTACTAACGTTGTGACTGAGAGCAAATGATGTGTTGTGCGCCAGCAGTCTGGTTCTCATTAAAACGAGCCCACCATACAGTGACAAAATCATCTGAACTCATATGTCAGCTCCTGAACATCTTTATGATAAATGCCTAGTTAGCTAAGATTGTCTCAGTCTGTCTCTCTGTCCCTCCTCTCCAGCCATGTTTCCAGTTCCCTGGGAACTTTCATTGTCATTTTCCATCCACCCACCAGATGCCCTCGGACTTTTCCTCCTTCCCACATCACCTGACTGCTCCACCCATTCACACACCTGTTCCCATTTCCCTCATTTGCTCTTGAGTTGCCTGGCTTTCCCTGCGCACCTCCTCACCTGCATCTCATTTCCCCGTCAGCCGTGAAGATACTTAACCAGCCCATTCTCACTCAGACTCTGTCAGATCGTCCCAGTTGCTATCTTGCTTTGCATTTTTGCTTACTAGATTCTGTCACCCGAACTTTAACCAGGACCTGAACCTGCCTGCCTGCCTACCTGCCTGTTACTAGTTACCTGTCTTCCTGCCTGCCTGTCTGCCTACCTGAGTAGCCAGAGAATTCAATATGGTGAATTAGGCTTGGTGGACATTCCACCAAAGTTAAATCTACAAATCATAACAAAACTAGTGCTTAGTTACCTGTTAACACAAGTTTTCTTAACTGAGGTGAGGTGGCTGTGTGGCCATGTTGGAATGAATTGCAGTATCCAAAGTTCTGAGGCTTTTACAGAAGTGGACATGTGCCTGAAGGTTGAGCTAGTGGCAGAAACAGTGATTTTTGCGGTAAGAATTGTGCTGCGGAGAGCAATACATGATCAAATTCTGACACTGGATCATGACAGGAGGTGATCAGACTGGTCTTTCTGCTACAGTAGCAATGAGGAAAACTGCAATGCTTCCTTGTAGTCCAGGAGATGAAGTGAGACATCTGAGCAGATGCAGCATTTGCAGATGAAAGTTGGTGAGTTATTCCCATGGCAGGTGTCCAACATCTTGAGAACCAGCCTGTTGCTCCTTGACAGAGGCGTTTCATTGGCCAAGTAGGCACTACAGTGGATGCTTGAGCAGTGTGAAATGCTGTCACCCATCACACCCACTTCATGTTGCCCTTCTGTCTGAGAGTTTACATTGGTCATCCGAACCGTGCTAAATGCCTTGCTGAAGATGAGACATTATCAACCAGAGAAATAGTAAAAAAAAGACAAATTAAGGTCAGGCATCTCATCATATTTTATCATTTTACAAATGGGTCCCACCCCAGTGCCACATCACTAGGCTCTCTTTATTTATTATAGGTTTAATAAATTAAGGTAGTATTGCATGTTGAGGATGGGTGAAAGGATATGAGGGGGGGATGCTGGTCTGGGATGGATGTATTGGTGGCTGGGGAGGAAGAGACCCAGTGTGTGGAACCATCTCTGGAGTCGAGGCACCCGAGCCAATTACGGGCCCCCAATAGAGTCAACAGATTAAATGGTGCTGAGGTGAACATGAGCTTGAAGGAGATCGTTGAGAATGTGGGAGTGATATGCCTGTGGCTACCAGCAGCCAAGTACTTGAATGGTTTGATCTGAGATGCCCAGTCTGGCTGCTGTGGAAGCTTCATCTGTCTGAAAAAAGCCAAAAAAAGGCAGCAAGAACATAGATTCCAGAGTTACGTCAATGATGGGGGATGAATAGCGTGAACGTAGAGAATGGGTACAGAGGCTGAAGAGGTCGGAAGTAAGTGGTAAGCGTTTTGCTGTAACAGCGGGTTCCCATTTTCACAAGCCCTTAATTAGCATGGAGACATGGGAATGGGTGGTGGAAGAACAATGGCTGCCGATAACTAATTTAAAGTAAAAGCTGATCCCCCCCCCCGATAAGTAGGTCTGGATGGTAAAGGAGGCATCCTGATCAGATGCCCGAACCACCTCAACTGGCTCCTTTAGATGCGAAGGAGCAGTCGCTCTACTCCGAGCTCCCTCCAGATGTCTGACCTCCCCACCCTATATCTAAGGCTACGTCCAGCCGCCCTACGGAACAAACTCATTTTGGAGATCTCATTCTTTCAGTCACTACCCAAAGTTCATCACCATAGGAGAGGGTTGGAACATAGATCAACTGGTAAATCGAAAGCTTTGCCTTCCAGTTAAGCTATCTCATGACAACGATCCGGTGCAATGCCTGCGTTACTCTCTACGCTGCACCAATCCGCCTGTCCATCTCACACTCCATTTTGCCCTCACTTGTGAACAAGACCCAGAGATACTTGAAACCCTTCCCTTGGGGCAGTAACTCACTCCCAACCCAGAGGGAACAACATCAACCTTTTTCTGGCACAGAACCATGACTTGGAGGTGCTGTTTCCCATCCCAACCACTTCACACTCAGCTGCAAGCCGACCCAGTGTGTGCTGAAGGTCACAATCTGATGAAGCCAACAGAACCACATCGTCTGCAAATAGCAGAGACACAATTCTGAGGTCTCCAAACCGGACACTCTCCTCCCCCTGGCTGCGCCTTGAGATCCTGTCAATGAATATCACAAACAGAACTGGTGACAAGGGACAACCCTGGCGGAGGCTAACATATGGAATCCCCATTGCTCTTCCTGGATCCGAGGTTTGACAATCGTTCCAGCACCCTGGAATAAACTTTCCTAAGGAGGCTGAGCAGTGTGGTACCCTGATAACTGGAGCACACCCAGGCGAATTTCATCCACACCTGGCACCTTGCCGCTGAGGAGCTTCTTGACTACCTCCGAGGCCTCTGCCAGGGATATGAGTGAGGCTCCCTCGAGTCTTCAAACTCTGCCTCCTCCACAGAGGAGTTGGGGACTAGATTACTAGGGACTACTTACCCATTGTAAGACTGAAAGTCAGGATTTCTTTCCCTCCACTGCTTTGGTTGTGACAGTTCTTTTTCTAAAATCTAGTGATTTGAGTCAACCAACTTTATGGAAGTGCAATACTAAATCTCTGGAGTGCCCGTATAAAAATGTATAGTCATGTGTTACAACCCCAAGTTGGTCAACAGGAGAGGGCAGTAACCTAAAACTAAATGAAGAATATGAGCAGTCAATTGTTCAGTATTTCAATAATTTATTGCCAGATATAGAAGCTTAAATGTAACATCAGGAAAAGGTTGTTAAGATACAAAGGAACACTGAAAGCAACAGCAAAATCATTACCTTTCTGACCTTAACCTGACAAAAGCAAATGTAGGAACTATGGACTAAGTCCTAAGAAAATAGTTCACAATATACCAACAATCTGGGTGGAAGTAGGCTGCACAAGGGGCCTAGAAGTGCACCGCCTTTATTTACCCTCTGAAGGTCCCCCAGATTCACCAGCCAACAGGACAAGAGAGAGGAGGAACTGGAGTTCAGACCCACAGAGCCTGAGAAGCAACACATTTAATCAATTACAGGTTCACGTATGGGTGACACATGGGTAATGCATGTGTGTATGTAACTGAACCAACCACCATTTTGATTTGAAAAATAAAAATAAAAGATCCCATAAACAGTTCAAATCACATGACTAGAACATTCTATTAATAAATCCAAGCCAAGTAAATGCAGCAAAACCACTGAGTGTATTGAATGAGCAACAGTGCGTTTTATTACTTATGAACTCAACTTTCTATTTGTAAGAGGAAGATTCTGTCATTTCTTCTTTTAAATCACATTCTCTTGCTTTAACACTGGTACCAAATTACAATCCTACAATAAATATGGTATGCCGTTGAATATTGAGATGATTATTTATCACAGTCATTCATACATCCTTGGAGCAGAAGAGTTTTATTGCACATTTTGAATTGATTGAAAATGTACTTTACTTTCACACTGTACTTAATGTACACATAAATAAAAAGCATCAACATGGCACCTGATCAATGTTAATTAATGGTCAGCCCTATGTTGGCCACTTCACAATTCTTTTGTAGATAATATACTAAATTCCTGTTGATTTGCAGAATGTGATGTTAGTCTTCCAATTACTCTCCTTCCACCTGCCCTCTTGCTCTCACACCCCCACCTCCTTCCATCCGTCCTCCTCTTACTCTGTGCTTCTCTGGGTATGCCACGGGGTGATGGATCTCTGGCTCCCTAGCTGTGTGGCTGCAGGACAGGGGCGGTCACTTTTAAGCCCAGCATCAGCACTTTGTCTCTGCCAGAACTGTCAGCGCTCACCACTCAGTACAAAGAAAAAGAACAGAGTAGCAAAGAAAGAGGGAGGTGGGAATGACGGAGCGGGCCGAGGGTGAGATGAACACAGTGAGAGATGGCTGCCTGATGAAGGAAATGAATAGATGGAGGAGACTCAGCAGACAGGAGATGGAAAGAGAGATGAACGAGAGGAGACAAAGTGCTTGTCTCTTCTGTCACAGCTAAGAAAGGCCCTGCAGACACTAGTGTGTATGTGTGTTTGTGAATGTATGAACATTTTGTTGGTCCAGTGTCTTTCTGATATGGAATCATTCAGCACATCATGCAGCTGTACCTCCTAATGTGTGTGCTAGGCTACATACGTAGGGAATATAATTGTAGCTGTTTGTTGCTTTGTTTCCACCACACAGCCATCATAGAGAAATTAATCGAATTGGTAACTTGATTGATTATATATGGAATAAGATGTGGTGGTAACTGCATTACAGTAAATGCTAAAGTTATTTGTAGTAACAAGTATCTGACTTAGAACACAGAATAGGGTGCTCATGACCTACTCTACTGAAAGGCTACTATTTTTTTGGTTTCTGATCTAAAATCATTGACAGTGATCTGAAATCAGTGCCTGTTGTGTGTTACACACAGTGAGAAAAAGATAAATTTGTGGGCTCGGTTAGTGAAGCTATATTCTCTTTTCCAGGAAATTTGACATAGGAAGTGAGTTAAGTTTTTGAAACTTTTTTTCAAAGCTACAGAGTAATGCTACAACATATAAAAAATATTATTGGTTATTACTGTGGATGTTAAAGCATTAGCACTGTACTGGTCAGAATGACAATTACATAAATTTTGTACTTATATGACAACTGAACAAACTCTCCAAAAGAACTTCATCCTTCACGTTTAGAACTGGAATATAGTATAATACAGAATTTCATGTCTCTCTCTTTGTTTAGGGAGGCAGTTAAACATTTAAATGTCAATATCATTAAATTAAATGGACAGAGATACCTTCTCACAAAGATGGGCATTGTCTGACTCAACTTCTATCTAGGTTAGGAGGAGGGTCATTGACCCATGCTGGTCCATGGACACGTGGGTCCAGATTGACCAACCAGGTGGGTTTAACCCATGTCACTGTACTGGTCTGGGAAGTTAGGGAAGTTTCACCAACTATGACAGGTCCTGCATTATTAGCTAATTCTGTGTGTTGTACAGGGACCCTATGTCAAAATCTAGTTTTAAGAGCTGAATTATTTTTATCTATATTGTGATCACATGATGCAAATTAAAACCACAAACTATGACAAATTAAGTATAATTCCAGCATATAAGTATAGATTGAACCAGTGGCATAGGCAGAAAAAAACATTTGGGCAGGCCTGTGAAATGGATATGTCTATGTGTTTTGTTTTGTTTTTCAAAGTCTACGTTTTCCATGATCATCCTGCTATCCCAAATCAAAAACAAAAGAAACTTTTGTATTTCTTTTTTTAATCAATATTACTACCAGATCATGAGTTTGACATAAGCTTTAACATGCACTTGGCCACCGTAATTGTGATGAGCTCTCAGAGTAAAAAACGATAGCTGAGCTGTACAGACCTGAACATCAAAGCCAGCCAAGTAAAACCAGGCAGACCTAAACAAACTAAAAAAACTTACTGCTCTAAAAGCAAAGCCAACACATAGTGATAAACAATACAACAATCTCAGGACTCAAGTGCACCTTCAGTGACCACATCATATTCAGCGGCCACGACGGGCATAAAAGTAATGTTTTATCTTACCATGGGTGGCTTCTGGGGGAGGCGCTGCCAGCTTACACCAAAAGGTGCAGGCAGCGTGGCTTGGAGTTGAATATGGAGATAATTTCATCATAATCCAATGAATCTGACAGCTCACGTTCCAGTAACAATAAAGTTGTTTGTTGTAGAAAACTGTCTCTCCATACTGCAAGAATTTATTGGAAGTTTGACAATGACCCTTAGGAGAGAATTCATATTTGGGAAAATATATTGGGGGCAACTGTCAAATATGTCCATGATGGAAGAACAGGTGACAAATTTCGATTTTATTTTGTGTCTGACACTGATATGCTGGTGGTAAAGCCGAGTTTGCCTGAATTGATAGCGGCCTTATGGTGGCTGAAATCGGCAGTTCCCTCCCCTGCTGTTTTAGTATTTCAACTAGCCAACTCCTCACTTGTTTCGTGCGCTTCATCCTCTTCCAACCCTTACCCCTTACTTCACTCAAGTATTGATTGATTAAATGCTCTTTGTATGAATATTCAGTGAGGATTGCAGGAAATATCTCACTGCCCCCAAACAATATGTTTGTATTCCTATTGAATAAATGCACTTTGCCCAGGTTCATTTTGATATAAAATTTTCATATGTCCTTGACCTCATGTTCATCAACATTCAAAGACTATAAATGACATTGAGCACATAGAAATATGAGAATGTAAGGGCAAGAAAAACCTGATACATTGACAATTCTTTTCGATATCACCTTTGGTCCACTTAAAGAATGAGCAGGGAGATTGGATTTCCACGAATGATACGACGCACCCAGGAGGCCATTCATACCCGGTACATGTTCTCACTTTGTGTTGGCTATTCAAGAGGAACCTCCATGTGGAAGGCAGCCTTTGGAACGGGCCTTATTATTACCTGTGAAGCAGGGAGCGCCCCTGTGAACTATTCTAATGTGTGAATGGGACATGGGGTTGGCGTGGAGGAGAGGGGAGGGGTGGAGGCAGGGAGAAAGGAGGTGAGAGGGGGGAGGAGGGAGACTATTGTGTCCTCTGTTGCTTGTGTGTATATCTCTGCAAACACTGGAGGATGGTGGTTAATACTGGCCTCTGCAATGGCCTGTTTCAACCTTTAGGGGGCATCCCAGGGTCTCCACTGTCCCTAAAACATTACATCAAAGATAACAACAAAGGAGATTGCCTAAACATGTAAACAAATGATGCTGACTATCTACTTTGCTCTGTATATGCAGGTTTAGATTTCATAGGTAAGACTGAACAAGGGGGCACTGGGTACAAAGGCTGAGGGGGGAACAGAGGTGGGAGGGGGGCTGAAAACCTCATTTCCACCCTCCACTGCCTCCCTCTGCCTCTGTGTAAGAGATTACTCCACAGCACACCAACCTACAGCCTGATGTGACTGTGTATGAGTGTGTGTTTTAGGCAAGCAGGCAGTACCCTTGTTAAGGGAAGAGAAGAGTTTTTGCTGAATAATAAATGTAAATATATAAGATAACTCAGAAGACAAATACATAAAACGGAGTAGTGGGCTGGATGAGGTGAACTGCTAAACTGTATTCCTTGTCTCTGTTCCCAAAAATATCTGAATGACTAAACTCAAACTGCTTGAAAACCCAGAATTTACACTGCTTCACAAGGTAGTTACACTCACAGCAGTGCAGGGATTTTCAGTTAGAATTGGATCAATACACATTTGAAGGCATGCATTGTCTCTAACATTACGAAGCTGACAGTAGCCACTGTCTTGAGCTAAAAAAAAATATGTAGAATGTTGTTGCATCCTTGTTTTTATTCTCAACTGGACTGAGACACCAAGTGCTCTATTTCTGCAAACCCAGTGCATCAGGGGTGTGCCAATTGCACTTTTGGTAATTTTGTGGCCAGGCTTACCTGGTGCACCTGTGGCGCACTTGGATACAGGGTGGGATTAAAAAGAATACATTATTATATTATAGATTATAGATGGACATGTCAGAGGCTGTGGCAGTCAGAGCCAATCACATTTGCTGCTTTCAACAGTTTGGGAATCCTGTGGAGTTTTCCCCAGAGGAAACTTATTGTTGTCTTTGACATGCAGAGTTTCCAATATGAATACAGCTGCTCAGACATCCTACCAAGAGCATATATATATATATATGTATGTATATGTATGTATGTATGTATATATATATATATATGTGTGTGTGTGTGTGTGTGTGTATATATATATGTATATATGTATGTATATGTATGTGTATATATATATATACATATATATATGTGTATATATGTGTGTATATATATATGTATATGTATGTATATATATGTGTATGTATATATACATTATATACAGTGTATATATGTATATGTGTATATATATATGCAGTATATACATATATACTGTATATATCTTATATATCTCTATCACATCATGTTGCCCATCACAGCCACACATATATCTGTATTGTAATAATGCTTTTGCTCATTTGTTGAGACCCAGCCTTGAGCTTTAGCCTTGGAAATGTAGCTCTGGAGCTGGAGTCCAGCTTGCCAATCAATAGCAAATCAGCCCACTGGGGAGAGGACAGAACAAGAATAGAAAAGGACAACAAAGGCGAGCCCTGCTCTCTCTATTTCACCCAGCTGCATCTTTCTCCTCTCACCTTGTTCCATCGACCCCTGGCCCTGCGCACGCTCTGAATGTCCCCATGTAAACACAAAGCTACTTGCTATTCTCCGTCACTTGACTGTATGAGTGCGTTTGCAGTCTGCTGCCCTTCAACCATTCATTACCAACATGGCCCAGCCTGAATTCTTAACAAAATCACAATATGAGCTCATGCGACACTCTGCTTTTCAGATCACAGAAGCTGAGAAACCGAAACAGAAAAAGCATTGTTTACTTTCAAGTGTAACATATTTTCAAATCTGCGTTCAGCAGATTGTAGAAGTTTGAGGAACTGTTTACAATAATCCTTTCAATTCAATAGTACTTAACAAGCACATAACCTCTAGTATTGTTGTGTGAATAGCCATCTGGTAGGATGTGGCAGACTGACTCAGCAAGGACATCATTTGATTTCAATGAATATCACAGCTCTTCAGCATAATATACAGTATACTCCAGGAGAAAAGATAGAGTAAGTGAATGGACAATGACATAAAAAGTGTTAATAAAGACGAGGGAATAATGATGCTAAAGTACAACAATCCTGCAGTATAACATGGTGCAAAAGGCTGAATGATAGAGAACAGAACATATGGAAGAACACATGCTTTATTCAACCATTTTCTAAATGTGTTTAGTATGCGGGAAGCCTATGTGGAGAATTCTAGCTTCAGTTCAAAATGTTTTCTTACTTCAAGTTCAATTTTGAATGTATTTGTCATTTCAACCATCAGAAGAACTGAGTGAAATATTCTCAGAACCTGGGTATAAAATGACAAAACATACATCAAAACATCAAGACAGTCGGCAAGATATCGAAAAATCATCAGTAACATTTGGTGGTTTTCATGAATTATTGCTTAAAACAGGGAAATGTATCCCATGATTGTCTATCATTGTGTGCATTTTGATACATATCCAGATGCAGATTTTAAATTTCTAAATAATTTCTAGACAACATGCATGCAAGGAAACGGACATTCTTATAGTAGAAGCATTTCATGAAAGAGGTATTGCTACATTAACAGTACTCACCTTATCAACAACTATGCAACATCCACATTTATTGTGTGTTTCCCCTTACTGTAATTTCTACAGCTGTCATGAATCATTTCCATAAGATCATTAACACATTTAGTAATGCACAAATCAGCAGGTGACAACCTGCACACATGGGGGATGGATGGGAACACAAAAAAGTCCATCCCTGAGGAGCTGAGACATATCCCAGCTGGAGAGCTTTCACATCAATGCAGCTACAGTACAAGTCCCTCTTTTCTTCACACATCATAAGAATGAACTACTCAGCAGCTAAATATAGAGGTGAGCTTTAGAGTCTGAGTCTCGGGGGCTCTGGACGAGTCTTATTTGATCATTTGACCTCATTTTAAACCAGCCTTGGTGGAATTACAAGCAGAGACCCCTAGTGAAGGGGTGGGATGGGGTGTGTGAAGAGGGGTAAGATGGGATATACTCTACATATACATATATGTCTTTATCTTTGTGTGTGTGTGTGCAAATGTGTGTGCGTGTGTGAAAGTCCTCACAGCTGTGGCAGCTTCAACCGGGCAAGAAAAAGTGGAGCGGATCCCAGTGGTGAGACTATTAGAGCCTGCGAATTATAAAACTATTAACCAGAATGTAGCTCCCAATTAAAAGATGATTCAATATCAAGATCTGATGGCTGAATTTTGATTAAGCAGAGACCCCATTAGGAGCGAAGGGAGATGGACGGCGATCAGCGACTGGGCCTCCGCTTAAGAGGCAGTGGTCTAATACAGATTTGTCTCTTTTTGGGCAAATTAAGGTTAATTACTTTAAATAACATGGCTGGGAGCGAATGGAGGGAGAGATGTATTTTAATTCTCTGGACAGTCGGAGGGCAGGTGGAGAGGGTGGACCTGCTTGTCTGCTGGAGGATATTGTCAGGCAAGGGTGAATGGGCACACACACACACACAATCACATTTGTTTTACTATACTTATAGGGACTTTCCATTCACTGTGTTCATTCCTTAAATCCCTGAACCTAATTTAAACTTAATCCTTATTCTAATCTTGACCCTAAACCCATCTTTAACCCCAAACTTACTTTAACCACAGTTTCCACTCTTAACCCAATCCTTATCCTGATCCTAAATCTTTATCCAGACTAATATTGAAGTAGGATTTGGTTTTGGGTAGGGATGTCCCGATCAAGTTTTTCAGCCCCCGATTCCGATCTGAGTCATTTAATATTGAGTATCTGCCGATACAGAGTCCTGATCCGATACTTGTATTATCCTAGATACAGCTGCACACTTTAAGGACATTATAGATATTAAAATCAATTCAATGTATATGCTTGACAATTGAACAGCTCTGCAATGCATTCCTTAATGTTTTTTTTTATTTTTATCTTTTACAAAATAACATGTTATAAAATAACAAACCCTTTCTGTAATCTTTTTGGAAAAAAGAATACAAGACGAGTGGCCACAATCAACACAAGCTAGCCACTACTTGGCAAGGTAGCTAGTCTATTGTTTTGAGTGTGACTGGCGAGTGTACACACGAGGACCCTCAGTTGTAGTATGTATGGAACCACGTGTCTGTCCGCAAGTCCGCAGCTGTCCACGGACGCGTAAAGTATGTGCGAGGCTACACACACATGGAGCTCAGCGGAGAGGATTGAGAGACGGAGAGTTGACGTCGGCTGCACCTGTTGTGTTGCTGCATGAAAGCTTCTCAAGTAAAAACACACGTGTGACAGCTGATGTAAAACAAAGGATCGGGACATCCCTGCTTTTGGGTCAAGATTAATCAACTCAAAAACGTCCTAACAGCCCAAAAAATGTTGTGAAGTAGTTTGTCCTGAGGATGGCACTAGACCATCTTGTGATCATTGGGGAAAAAAAGGGTTTATCTGCTTGGAAGCATGAATGTGCTCAGTATATTTAATGGATATCTGCCAACCGATGAGAGACTAAATGTTATATATTATACAGTCGACTATTGGAATTGGATTTTGACATTTTTGTATGTGATACTTTAGCCTGATGGTGGTGCTAAAGGAAAGGTCAGTGGGTAACCAGCTACAAACCTCCATCATAGAAATCTGGCCAGTAGTTTTTTAAGATAACTTTGTGTGTAATTTCTGAATCTTTGTCATGCTCAGACAATTCATATTTTTAAAGTTGTTTTCTAATCAATGTGTAAGGAAAAGGTCAAAAGGTTTTAAGGCATCAAGTGACCTGCAATTCTGACTGTGGCCACTATGCCAAAATTCATGCACAGCCCAGCACTGTTCCTGGGTGCTTGGTTGGAACAAAGATCAAGGGGTCACTAAAACCATCTTTTGGGGAACATGAATATCAAACAGCAAAATTCACGTTGATCTGATAGGGCTGCAGTTGTTTGATGTCTTGCTGTGGAACACAGTGTTGGAATGTACTCAGACAGAAAGTAAAGGACCACCCAACAATGCCATCATCAGGGTCCTCAGCTACACATTAACTCCATACATTAACAACGGCAGAAAGGAATCAAGTGTCTGGTTTTCACCTCTTCCTTTTCCATCTCCCAGCGGTGTTATAACTGATGATGTCTGTCATTGATTGGTCAAACACAGCAAAGAGGGTGTGAGAGAGAGACACACATACAGGATACACATAGTTTGAGTCATGTGAATCCTTTGTGGGTTTATACTGTAAACACATACTATATGGCATTACAGTACATAACACTGTACATGGTACAGTATAATATGTGGAAGAGAGTGCTGTCACTACTTCACCAGCCAGCTAGCTGCTCAAGGAACAAAGGACCAAATGTGCAAACTGTGCAACATTAGCAGACTTAAAGTCTTAAATAAGACTCTCCCGAGACTATAAAGAAGGAAATATCTCATTAGTATTATTTGGAGGCAATCTTACAAATTACTCCAAAAGTATATATATTATTATATATTGTGCTAAAATTAGCTCCATCTTGACCAGCTGCAATATTAAATACTGCTTACATGTGAATGAAATAATTATAATCCATTCATATAATATTAGAATATTAATAATGATACACTTTTTAATACTTAAAATATATTTTGCTGATAATACTAAAAGTAATTTTACTTGAGTAAAAATATATATGTAGCACAGTATTTTTTCACTGTAGTATTGCTACTTTAGTAAAGTATGCAATCCCCATTATTTCCCCTGGTTTATGTCTTAAAACTCATATTAAGACTCTGTATCAGGGTTTTTTAACTGATCGGTATACAGTTGATTCAGGTAACTCAGGCAAAGGCTGCACTGAAGCAACAAACACTGGAGGAGACTTTTAAAAGGAGAGAAATTCCCTCGAGACAGTGACAAGACCAAAAAGATTACAGAGAGGGTTTGTTATTTTATAACATGTTATTTTGTAAAAAATTAAAATAAAAAAAAATCAAGGAACAGCTTGGATGCAGGCAATTATTTTCTTAATGCATTGCAGAGCTGTTCAATTGTCAAGCATATACACTGGATTGATTTTAATAACTTTAATGTACTTGAAGTGTGCACTGTGCAGCTGTATTATCTAGGAAAATACAAGTATCAGATCAGGACTTGGCATCAGCAGATACTCAATATTAAATGACTTGGATCGGGATTGGGGGCAAAAAAGCTTGATCGGGACATCCCTAATACTAAGATTTTGAAATTCATCAACAGTTCATCAAAATGTTTTCTAAAGGTTATGGAAAGTGAATGACAACCTATGATATTTTCACGTGTTCATTTTTTTGTTTTAACCTTACAGCATTTGGATGGTGCCGTAGTATGTCAAGTATGTGAAGTTATCAGCTTAGGTTCAAAAAGAAAATGTATAAATATTTAAACATTAAACACAAAATTATTTTTTTTCATTTCTTAAGTATACTATCTGCCTCCTTGGATGGAAGGTTAGTTAAATTTTTTCCAATGAGGAACTTGTCTCTTTGCTGAAGGTTTTGCTGTGGGCAAATATCTGTTGTTATAAGGTACAGAAGTTAATTACACAAATGTGGACATTAACCAATCACAAACAGACTTCAGTCAGTTGGCTTCCTATTTAACCTTCAACTGCCAACATTTTATCATTAAATATAAATGTCAATTCCAGATTCATTATGTGTTTAAAGCTTGCTTGGCTCAATGTTATTAGTCTTTCAGTAAATTACTGTAATTACTTCAAATAAAGCATCTCAGCCTCACATCTTTCATACCATGACCCTCTGTTGTGGTCAGTCTGTTTACTTGCCCCCCTGGTTACACTCTTTGTTCAGGAGACTCTGTTGGTGTTAAACACCTTCTGAAGGACATCCTTGCCTCCACATTTCTTCACCAATAGCAGACTAAACAAAGCAGGCTCTCTTTGAGAGAGTGAACCACATTATTGACACGGCCCGTCCAGTTCTCTTCTTCACAAGCTTTTGCTGTTTAGTTGTTTTTTTCAAAATGTTTTTTCCTAATATCAGTGGTTATAAACATCACCATATTCTGGCAGTAAAGGATATTTGCTATGTTGTTGTAACTAACATAAAAGAGAAAAAATGGATCTTATATTTAAAAAAATATTCTCAGGAGAACGCTAATTGAATCTTGTGACAATGAGTTTTTTCTGTCGGCTGAATACAGTAGGAATGTTCTTATTGCTAAGTTATTATCTGTTCAGGTAGCCGGTGACCAAAGCTGTGATTTTGTGGATGTAAGATGTGTCGATGACGAGCCATCAAAACTATTTTTTTTTAACCATTTCACCTTTCTCCACATCTATACTTCAACAAATGTCTGTGTTGTGATGATGATGTGATGAATCTAATGTTTTTGGAAACAATAATTACAATCATCGCATTTAATTCCGGTTTACCTGGGTCTTATCATAATTGATAGAAATGATGAACAAAACTAAAAAAAATAATACCTGAGTTGTAATACATTAATGGCTTATTATGTTCTGACATGCACTGTGGGATCTTAAATAGACAGGTGTGTCTCTAAATCACATCTAGTCAATTACATTGTGTCACAGGTGGACTTCGACTGGAAATTTGGCTAAATTAGCTACATTAAGCAAAACCTTCTAAAAATTGTGTTCATTTAATTTCTATGAAATAATTTGTATAGACTGAATGGAGAATAAATTTCAAATTAAATCCAACTGTTATTCCACGTGCCATTTCAACAGTGTTACACAGTGATCCCACCTGTTGAATCATCAATCTACATTTCCTGTCTGGATTAATTTGAAGTTTGCAAAATGTGAGAAGTTCAAGCTTAGTTAGTTAGTTAGTGAGTCACATGGGTAGGTACATGAAATGCCCACACAGGGGCATTTCTCGGATTTGAGGACATTGGTAGCTAAAATTGTTTATTGTTTATTTATCAAAAAGGGTTTTTTTTGCAAACAAGCTCTATTTTGATGCTTTCTTACGCACTCTGGCACATTATTTGCATTCAAAGTACATGTCTTAGTCATTGAAAAAATGTAATGTGTACCTCAAAAACTGTTGTTTATTTTCCTGATTAATTATGAATCGTGACATTAAAAATATTAGTAGTTGTTAGTAATTAATATTAATATTGAGTAGAAACAGAATACTTCGCAACTGCTGTCATTAAACATTTATTGACTAGAGAGAAAAACAGTTAAATGTTTTTGTTATTTGGAATATTAAAAGGGTTTTCTTTCGCTCGCACACGCAAAAATTTTCAGATACAGTTCATGCAGTGTAGTGCGTGCACTGTTCACCTCTGCATCATCTGCTGTCTGTCTTCCTCTTCTCTCTCTCCTCATTATCTGCTGCTGTCTGTCAGTTGCCTATATTAAAATGAGTGAGTCATTTACTGTTTTAGTTCGTTTTGGAGCCACACTGTAATGTAAAGTAAGTTATGCAACATGAGATTTGTAACATAATTAGGAAACCATGTTTTATGGGAATTTGATTTATTTATGAGAAAAACCCTGCTAAAGGGAAATATAAGTATGCTGCGGGATCAGACAAGTATGGCCTGCTAGCTAAACAACAGCACCTACAATTATGATGAAGAGAAATGTATTTCATATTATATATCAAGAGGCAACTGTAACCATTATTGAAAAGTTACTACACATGCTAACTTCTTACCCTGCCCTACTCTTTAGGAAAAATCTAAAAATATTGAGCCGTTTTTTTCCACCTGGGCCTGTACGCTCTGCAGCTGTTATGTATAACACTACTGCACATTCACACGCTGTACATTTTTTGTCGAGCTTCATATAGGCTTACATCTAAAATTATATTCAGGGCCACACTCAAAACATTCGGGGCTTAAGCTCTGACAAAATGACCTGGCGACGCCGATGCCCATACACACACATGCCTCCCCATCCCCTCCCCAGTGTCTGGCGGAGTGTCCCTATCCCATCATTCTTATGTGTTACTTTTCAATTTATAGCAGAGAAGTGGAGTCTGGACCCTGCCAGCACTTTGTAAGGGAGATGAAGTGCAGGAGTGATGGGAAAATGGGATGGGAAGGCGGGCTGTATAATTGACACTGACAGAGAGCAGTCAGCCTTGATTATTTCAGCCTTGGTAAGTAGTTCATTAGCAGCCATGGGTTGAAGGGGAATGGCAGACGAGAAGAAAAGATGGAGGAAAGTACAAGATGTGCAGAGACATTTGTGGAAGACACTGTATGTGAGGACTGACTGATAATTAAAGCTGCATGAGGCAATTTTACACCTTGTGAGTGATTATTGAAATTTGTTTGGTGTGAACATCTCAAGGTTTCCTCCAGGAACCAAAGACTTGCATCAAAACATCAAAAAAGTCAACAAAAGTTATGCAAGTCATATTTCCACCCTGGCCAGTCAATGGCATTTAATACCAAAGAATACCAAAGGGACAAGAGAGGAGAAACGTAGTTCAATCCAGCTGACATTTCTCTTAAGGTCACTTCCTGTGTAGGGATTTCTTGCAAGTCTCCGTTTCAACACCATGTGCAGCCCCTCAGTCAAAGGGAATGGGAGGCTCTTCTTTGGTGCAACCTTACATTTTGTTTTAGGATGGCTACAATTTTAGCCACCCTAGGGGGGTGATTCTATCAATGTTAATGACAGGTAGTCACTCGATCCACCACTTCGGGCCAAACCACAAATGTTTCAATAACTATGGGATAGATGTAGGGCTGTCCCGAATACTACTTTTGGGGCTTCAAAGCTTCGACGGGTGGGTGGGGGGCCCCTATGCACATACCTGCAAATACACGGTTAAGTTTTGGCTCGTTTCAAAGGTTATGTAACCACTGTTCCTATGGTGGCAAATTTACATACATTATTTAACTACATCATCTTAAACTTTTACCTTTTTAGCTGTTCCAAAAAGTGAAAGGATGTTTGGCTAGTCAGCTAGTCAGCTAGTTAGCTAGTTAGCGTTAGCTAACTGTCTGTCCAATGTTCTACTGTCTGTCCCAAACCAGAAATGGAAAAAGGAATTTGCACAAACCAAATTTGGACTGTTTTTTGATTTGGGTTTTCTCGTTTCTCGTTTGGGAACAAAAAAATGAATAGACCATGTGATTTTGTTTTTCTATTTTTGGTTTTAAAACAAAGAACACATTTACGTTTTTTTTCTGTTTTGAAATTACAAATGAATTACGGGTTATCCGATGATATCCAGACCGTTAATTCTGAAGGACTATGAGTTAACAGTTTTGAGTCAAGCATAGCGGCTGTATTATGTGTAATATTAGCTTATCATTTAGAAAGGCAGGTGAGACATTTCTTCATGATAATAATAACCTATATAGCTAGCTGTTAAAATGACAGGAAGTTTCCTCCTTTCTTAGCTTATTGGGGTGCAGTCAGTTCAAATGTTAACAACCTGCTCGTACTGAGGACGTCTGGCAGGCTGTAAAAAATGTGAATGAGAAGCAAGAATTAACATTAGACTATTAGATATTATTTGCCAGTATATTCTTCTAACTTAAAGCTGTGGTGAATTAACATTAACAGATCAGTCAATCTCAGCTCTGCCTAACTGTGATCACCAGTCATCTTTGAAAGGCGCTATTTTCCAAGCTACTGTAGCTGCTGTCGAGGCTTTTGTCATATGGACGTGGACGTGGTTTCATCTTAAGTTGGTTGGAAAAACGATAGACGCGGCCCACTTCGAGCACTGGAGTCAAACTTGGGGTCAAAAATCGGACTTCAAGGATTTTCCTTTTTATTGAAACAAAAATGACTACAAAATTACAGCCATAGCCCAAAAAACAAATTTGCTCATATGTAGGCCTATATTTAATGGGCTATTTGGGATTTTTGGGGTAATGCCTATATAATAAAAAAAAAACGCAGCATTCGAATACTGATTTGAACATCGATTACCATGGCAAAAACTTCGAAGCATTTGGGTCAGCCCTAGATAGATTATCAAGGGAGATTTTGTTCATGAACCCCAGAGGATCAATCATAATGACATCGGTGGAGTTTCCTCTCTTGCCACCATAGTGAACAGTTTGGGCCCTGACTGAAGTATGTACGGATTAGTACAAAATTACACTGAAATTAGGTGTTGTTTTCCTGTCAGCAACAGGAGAAGAGCAGCTCCAGTGATTGACACACATTCAGTCATACAGAAGATGTTTCATGCGGTTGATCTGATCCCTGTTAAATGTTAAACAGTTAAATGATCTGTGAGGGCGAGAGATCTGTTAGGGTGGTGGAGCACCCTGAGTGAGGGCATATGAATACGAGCAACACTTTTGTCTCGCTCTTTGTCCATTCATGTAAGTCATGTATGTGTTTGTATTATGGGTAGCTGTTGGCAGGGGTGGAAAGAGTACTAGAAGATTTTACTCATGCAAAAGTACTGTTACTTTAAAGAAATATTGACATATGACAGAACTATGAAATTAAAAATCACATTTAGGCTACAAAACAAAGTACACTAATATGTCAACAAGTACACATCACTCCATCCTCAGATGTGAACCACAACACCAAGTCCTTATGTCCAAACCAACAATAAATTCCTTTTTTCTATAGACAGAGATTTGCAGCCTGTGCGTGAAGTGAATTTATTAATAATAAATATACAACCACTTTCCTCAGTGTAGCCTTGCTAGAATTAACCAGAAAAGAGGAAAAAACTCAGACAGTTCAACAAAAATGACCAACAATAAACACAAAGAGCTATGGACACCCCAGCGGGTGCAACAAGCAATATTATTCAGCATGCATTAAACTGCCACTTTAACAGCAGAATAAAGCATCACCAAGGTAGACAGCACAGAGATGTATGCAAAATATAAACTCCACAGCAGCTACAGCCCACAAATACACACATTAAAGCAAAAAGAAAGAAAGAGTTACATCCATCAGTTGTTGTTGTACTCACCTGTCTGAACATCACTGTGTAACCAAGTCCACCTTAATCTGCGCTAGGTTCAACTTCTTTACTCTTTCATTCTCCACGCATAATATAACCAGTCCACTCAGCCTCAGCCTCTCCATCCAGATGCACTCCTCCAAGTTTTCAAAAACTGTTGAGCAGAATGAGCGCTCTGCAGTCACAACTGTGACAGGGATTATAGTCACAAACAGCAGAAAGGCCTAACACACCTCACAGAAGCAGAGATGGGAGGTTCGACTCTTTTTACTGGCTCGAGTTTGTATGAGTCACTCACTAAAGAGAGTTGGGGTTTTTTGGGGTTTTTTTTTAGATTAGAAAGCTTTATTAATCCCTAGTGGGGAAACTCATTTGCCACCAAATCAACTCATACAAGTAACAAACAATATGGATACAACAAGTAAATGAATTACACCATAAAAGGAAAAGCCATTTGAGACATGATTAACAGCTGACAGGTGCTATGGAGATGTATTCACAATACACGCACACACCATAGGAAGGTGCTATGAATCTAGACCACATCTAAAAGTGTCCATTAAAAAATCGGACCACTGCAGGAACAAAAGACCTTTTGTGTCGTTCAGTAGAACACTGAGGCATCACTAGTCGCTCACCGAACGAGCTTCTGAGTCCATTAAAAACACTGTGTAATGGACGACCTTCAAAATACAGAACCGTTTTTAGTTTGGCCCTTGTTCTTTTCTCTACCATGACCTCAAGTGAGTCTGGGCTAACTCCAATCACTGAGCCAGCCTTTTTGATCATCTTATTGATCCTGTTTTTACCATCCACAGTGATGCTGCCCCCCCCAGCAGAGCACAGCATAAAAGAGGACACTCGCTAAGATTTCCTGATAAAAAACATGAAGAAGCTTCTTGCTGACATCAAAGGATCTAAGATTCCCCAAGAAGAATAGTCGTGACTGAGCCTTCTTGAAAACAACCTCAGTGTTCTTTTTCCAGTTCAATTTACTGTCCAGGTAGACACCAAGATATTTGTGATACTGGACAGTCTCTATCTGCTGACCTTTAATTATCACTGGGAAGACCTCCTCCTTCTTCCTTCTGAAATCAATAATTAACTCTTTGGTCTTTCCAACATTCAGATTTAAAAAACTTTCAGACAGTTAGTCTGACTCTGCCTATAGTCAGCGGTATAGAGTGTAAATAAAAAGGGGGATAAAGACAGTGCCCTGTGGGGCATCTGTTTTAGTTAAATAGTGTCAGACATTTTCTTATCAAGTTTTCAAGTCACTCGAGTCACTTGAGTCAGTTACCCAGAGCTTAATCCCCCACCAGCCCCAGCACCCATGCGCACAAGAGACTTCCGCGGACCGAGCTGGCTAACTTCTGGTTTAGCCCTCCTCTAACTTGAATGGGGATAAAATAATTTAATTGTGCAGCCCGAGTCAGACTTTCAGCTCAGGGCACTGAGAGCAGGGGGGCAGGGAGCGGGCTCCGGGCTGGGAAAGCGAGTACTGAGTTGAAACAAGCGCCAAAGTGGTTGCTTTTCTCACAGAGCTAGGTTAATAATAATTAACAGTTAATACAGTGGAAACCTCTTATAGTGACCACATCTGTTCTGGTCAAATTGATCACTATGAGTGGATGATTATTAAAACCGGATTTTTTTTCTTTTTCTTCATCTCTCATGCAGATTACCATCTAATTGACATTTATATATTTCTTATATGATTATGAAGTAATTAAACAGACAACTTCACTATTTACTCTCCATCACAGCACAGCAGCTGACTGTTTTTTTGTTGTTTGAGTAGACTACACAAGGCAGCCTGAGGAACACCAAGTGTCGCTACTGCATCTCGTTGGCTCGTTTTTGGCAGTTTGTAAGCTACGAGGAGACTATGTTTTTCATTGAGAGAAAATGGCTTTCTTTTTCCCTTCATGATTTCAATGTGCACGCCGCACCAGCCTCAGGTAGCCAGCTGGAAGCAGACGGGTTACTGCGAGGCAAAGTATCATGGGAGTAAAGTAAAAAAAAAATAGAATAACTGTAATTTTAATTTTTTTTCCCATATGTTGTCATATATGAAAAGAACCAAAATGAACACTGTAAGCGGACTACTTGATCACTATAAGCAAACAATTTAAACAGCATTTGTATAGGAATGATTCTGTCCCAAGCTCTTTGATCCATATAAGTGGTTGATCACTGTAACTACACTACACAGAGGGCAGATATTCCTCAGTGAAAGGAGAAGTAACTGGTGGAGCATGTTAGCCAGGCCCAGCATGCACCTGCTGGTCGCCCAACATCGTGGGTGTGTTTGATTTGGTTCACTTTGCTCGCTAGAAGGTGGTGCATTAAATCAGTGATCAATCAAGGTAGATGCAACCTTACTTATTTTTACCTATGCCGAGGTACAAAAATTGCTAACCTTAACCATAACCCATATTGATGTCATCTTTAACTGTATTGCTTCGTTGTTTCATTGTACATTCAAAATGTTTTTTTTACAGCGTGCAAAGTGGCTACTCTCTGCGGCCACAAACACACCAGCAGCTTCTTCTCTGCTGCAGCTTCAAATTTAACACATTTCTTTTGTTCCACTCTCACATGGTTTATCATGACCGCTTCATGTGACTTTTGTTTTTACTCTGTAACGGATGTGACTTGAAATGCAGCGAAGTACAATACTTGAGATGACAAATACTTCAGTACAAGTAAATTACTAATGGTTGAAAATTCTTTAATTTTAATTTTAATTTAAAGAAACGAGAGTAAATGTAACGTGTTATTTCCACCAATATTCTCTGAAGGCATTAAGAGTATGTTGTGGCCTGTTGGTCGTTGGTACTGCATGAGGGTTAGTGATGGCAGATGCAATCCCCTACATCTAACAACAAAGCATTTTACCAGTGCTACCTGTGCCGTGACAGTAAAAAAAAGTGTATATACCGCAGGAGTGTGGATAAGAGACATAAAAGAGATAAGAGAGAAGAAATGAGAACTTTAAATGCGGCCTGCTTTGGTCACTGTTCTTGTATATTTATCAGTTTGTTTAAAGCATACTTTACGGCAACATGCATATTAATCAAAATATCAATAAGATCCATGTCTGTTCATGAATTAATGTAATTCCCAGTGGTATTTCCTGCTGATATCAGAAGCATGCCCATCTTGATTTGGGGAAAGATCACCAGATTGATACCTTAATCCCATCCCATAAATCCAGTGACTTGTCTTGAATGAATCTGTTAGGAACAACTTTAGCGATCTTGACAGCAACCTTGCAAAGAGGAAGCCATTTAATCTTCAAGCACAGGTCAAGACTTCGCCAAATTCATGTATAAGACTTGAGATGCAAAGAAATGCAATTTAATTGCAGCGACATCTTGAAGACAATCTGGTTTTACCCTAACCCTTGAAATGGTGTCATGCATACTGCAAGTCATAAACTTGTGGCTATAGGCTTCAACAAAAGGTCTGTATTAGGTCGCTGAGTGTCTTTCTCATATGATTTTTTCTCCAAGGTTAGAGGATCCTGATGCTGTGTTTAGTTTTTTTTTTTCTGTGAGAGATCTCCTTACTCAAGTCAGTGAAAAAGAGATGAAGAATGATGCTCCTGATGACGATGATCATGGTTTCGTTTGCAGTAAGGAACATCTTCATTACCTTTTCTTTTCCCAAAGAAATGAAGGAGGGAAACAAAATGAAAACTGGATGGCTCTCCCTGCCATGAATAGAAGACAATAAAAGACAATAGAAGAGAGAATAAATTTCACCCCAGTCTCTTTATAGTAGGCGAGGCAGTGGGGAGATTGCACAAAAGGAGAAACACATCATAATGTTCTCTCAATGGTGGCTGACGTCAACACCTATCCTATTATGGTCTATTGAACAGGATGTGGTTGGAGAAGAGAGAGGGGATGATAAGGCTTACATTACCAAATCAGTCAGTTTGTGTATGTGTGTGTGTGTGCGCGTGTGTGTGTGTACAAGAAATGATATTCTGAGTCACTAAAACAAAGAAAGATACAGTGGAGAGGACAAAAACAGGACAGGGACAGCAGTGTGTGTGAGCAAGAAAGCAGAGGAGATAAGATGGAAGTAAAACATGAAAAGGAGAATATTTTGTGTCATCAGGAGAAAGTAGCTTTGTGAAGAATTACAAAGGAGTATTAGGTTTTTGACCACTATGGGTTTTTGCAGGCCAACACAATATTGTTCTGATATTCCAGATCTACACACAAAAGTTCTAGATAGATAAACCTTGTTCATGTGGATCAGAACTTTTGTAGCATACCTCCTCTGCGACTGCACAGCTTACAATTGTAACTAAAACTGACATTAAACTTAAAAACAATGACTAAAATTGAAGTCAAAGCTGGTACCAGGACAGATGTCATTGCTATTTATTTATCCCAACAAAGATAAGTTATGCGAATTGAGAAATAAGAGCTATTTAATGCCGAATTTCCATCTTTTAATGATCCAACAGTTACTATAGGGCCACCACAACATTAACACAAGTGGATTTGTAGAAGATTATACTAAGAACATATATGCTAAGATTATAAGATCATACTATACTTGCAAACCAAATGGAGAACCAGAGAGTCCCAAATAGAGGAAGCTATCATATTAGCTGTGTGGTACCATCCAATTTTACAGAACCCTGCTTTGCTGTATGAGAAGAAACACAGATAGAGCTTTCTGCTTATTCTGCTATAACTTTTGCCACAGAGTTAGCCAATGAACAACCCGGAAGAAGTCACTATGTCACCAAGCTTCCTGGACCACCTGTTTTGCGAGAATGCGCTCATGAATGTTGCTGTACTGCTTTCTGGTGTGACTGCGACCACAGTTGGCTGCAGTGTATCTGAACAATGCAGAAAAACTGTGATGGGACTTTTTCACTGTAGATATTTTGACATATAGCAGGACAAGCATTAATAATAACCCTTTATTCTACATACTATTTAATTGTGCTAGTTCCAGGGCTGTGGCACTAAGCTTGCTTGTTCAGTGGCATGGCCTACAAGGACTTGCATAAATGCAACAAGGCTACCATTAATGTTATTAGTTACACACGTGCTTTTCCTGCAATGAAAAGTCAGACATAAAGAAAACTGTTAGCACGTCTAGTGGGATGAACAATCTGGACACAGCAATAAGACTGATGAAATTCAGGATGCGGAATATGCAGCCTACTATATGCAAGCCTCCTTGCACCTCGGTGGTTGTTTGTCCGCCATGAGCTGCTCGCAGTGTGTGCAGGAGCAGTGATCAACACTCCGTCAGATACTCCTCCTGCTCTGACTGGTTGTTTTGATTCGGGCGCGGTAGATTCTTGCAAATGGCCTTAGAGGCAGCAGGTGGAGCCAGAGGAGAATGATTTTTTTCACAGATTATCTGTCTCATGTACTACTGTCAGGACATAGTGACAGTTTTAGCAAATATGACAAAAAGTTATACAGGTTACTTCTGCTTTAATACATTAACCACTACAACCTTATATCCCAGTGATATAAGGAGGCTGTGTAGCTGTAAGCTAGTTTTGATGTTCTTCTGTTCCTTAGTGGCCAAAAATGTATTAATAAAGCTGTGCCTATCTAATAAAACTATATCATCATTTCAAAAGTGGATGAAGGCAATTGGTCCAAATCTGATTTGATAAAAGGACAGCACTGGCCTCCAAGTAAGTGGTAGGTGTGGGTTTACTGTGGGCAGTGTGGGCAGGGGCCAACCCACACTAATCCCAGGTGGGTTGGCCCATGTGGGGCCCACAGCAGTTTTGCCCCAATAAGGTTTTTCTGACTTTTTTATTCAAAGTTATAATCTCGAAGATTTTCATTTCGTTGTCTTTCACGGCACCTATGCCAATAATCAGTAATTGCAGGTGTGTTTTTGGACTTCACTTCAGTTTCAGTTTTAGTTTCCTCATCTGTAGTCATTACCCTTTTCTTTGTTTGTTCGGCCATAATAACCGTTTACTCACAACGCTAACAGAGACCCAGAAAAACACCACGCCGCTTCACACGCAGGTGAGTTGAAGAGCGAGTCTGCTGTGTTAAAAGCCTAACTGTGCGCTGCTTGTGATTTTTCCAAGAAAGGAGCTGCCGACACCCGGGTAGTAACACTGCAAATAAAAGGGCTTTCATCAGTGGGTCATAGGCTCAATCACCATTGTGTTATCTCATTCAGCGATAGATAGTGACTTAACAGACATTTATTTAAATGAAAATCTTCGAGATTATATCTTTAAGGTCCACATGTGAATGTTGCATAACAGCAAAATGTAAACAGACATAAAAAGTCAGTAATAATGAGGGTTTATTTTTTTTAACAGAATAAATGCGGTTGCGCGGTTGAAGACAGCTGTCATGAGATGCTGAATAAATTAGTTCAAAATATTTCACATATGATAATAGAACATTACTGATATGTATTTATGTATTGTGACGTGACAAAACTTTTGGTAAGAAGCGAGGATTCACAAACACTTTCTTGGCCACTTGAGTGAAACTGCCCATTAATACATTTTTTTTTTTTTACCCTGCAAGCTAATAAGGAGCACTTGAATGTAACATTAGTTTTGCTAACAAGTACATTCATTTTTTGTTTACAAAGTGATTTCAAACAAAACTTTCTCCTCATTGAGGCACACTGTTGGAACATGTCTTTTTCAGCCTGTAGCTTATCATTTTTTACAATAAGATTATTGGCCCTCAGCAGAAAACCGTTCGCTTCTCCAACTTGCCAAATCCGCCATTTAAATAGCAATGTGCACCTGGCTTTTAAAGATGATGGAGATGACACTCTGATTGGTTTAATTCATTTTACGCCCAAAACACACCTATGATTAATTAAGAGACTAAATACAACCCCTTTGCGCCTTATGCCTTACAAACAGGGCCCTCACTGTTTTACTGCAGTGAGACTAAAGAAATTAAGCATCATCTGAATCTGAATTCAGTCACCTAAATTTATACTTGTGGTTTCATAAAATGTGACAGTGTAAAGGTATAATAATTGTGGTTTATTTGTGTGTCTTATGGGGAACTGCAGAGAGTAAAAAGCTGAATGAGTAGCAAGAATTACACTTAAGAATGCTCAACTGCCAACTTAGTAAAAAATAATTCTAGAACAACAGGACTGACAGCAGCAGCAGTGGCAGCAACATACTAAGAATAATTATAATTTTGTATAAATCTTCTATTTAGTCCTGAGGGCTGTGGCTTAAGCCATTGTGGCAACTATACTTTGCACATGGACAACCTTTGTTTTGTTTTGAACGTTTCAATTGTTTTACTTCGCACTTGCTGACCAGAAGGCGCAAACGATAAATGTTTTCTAAGGCAGACATCCACTGGCGCCCCTGAGGGAATTGGTTTTAGGGTGTTTATTGTGTTATAATGGCCTATGTGGTCATTGTTCTGTTTTATATAAAGAAATTGTTTTTCAGCTTTTTATTCAGTATTCAATCCATATTCTCATATTTGTATTCAATATTTAACATCCTAAATGTCCTTTCTTCTAACCTGGCTATAAATAGGTGTCTCTTGCTTGCAATAAATGTAGTATAGACACATATGACTGTGAGTTTATTATTTTTACTTTCAACAAGTGCAGTTATTCTGCATTTGTCTAATAATGTGGTTGGTACAGTTTTGGCAAGTCTATACTGCATGTAGAAAGTAGGATGTTATTTGGACACACATAACATGCCCAAGAGGCTTGGACATTGGAACAATGTGCCTGTGTGCAGCAATGTATGACCAGTATGCCCACAGTGTACACCCAAGTGGATACCTAGTGGGCATGCTGCGGGCCCACTTAGGTCCCACCTTGGGACACGTGCCCCGCATTTCACGACGGTAACGGGGCCCGAAAAGGGCATGTTTGCTGGGCTTCTATTTCACCAGACCCAGATATGTCTGTGTAATACACACACACACACACACACACACACACAAGGTGGTGCTCAGAGACAAACATAACAAAAAGTCTCTGAGGCCTGAGCGGGCAACCGACAAAAAGGCCATCCCGGACAGTTCCATGATCTAAATCCTAATCAAACATCATTTACAGCTTGTTTTATTTGGGCCCCTGGAGAGACTGTCCCTCCCCGCTTTTTGCCATGGCAACCCGGCTCTCATTTCAGAAGTGTCATGCCACATTATCATCCGGCAGGCTCACATACACTCCCGCCTGACAACTTCACCATGGACCCTGGTGAAAAATAGCCAGCCTTTTTACACTGCCTCTTCACCTCCCTCTCTCTCTATTTCACTCCCTGCTGTAACTTCACCTTTTCGCCTCCCCCTCCTCCTCAGTGCCCCTTTCTTCTCCCTGCAGGTAACCAGTGAAGACTGGATGTGTGATATATACCTCTTCTAATTGGAAGCAAGTCCAAGCACTGGCATCAGTAACAGAAATAGATAACGATTAGCCAAAAGATGGATTGGACATGTATGGTGTCTAATGTGCATAAACGTGTAATGGTTTTTCATCAAGGTCACACTGAAACGGTTACAATCACACAAACATACATTCAATACGGTGGTTGTGCTATGTTGTGGATTCATTAATCAATGCTGGAAAATAAGTAGTCCAGTACAAGTCTGGTTGGTATTGCAATATATTAACCTGATAATCTAATGCAGAACACTTATGAATGGGTACAAAACTCACATGCCTATTTGCCATAATTGTATTTGTACAGCAATGACAGAAAATACCTGTGAACCTCCAGCTATTGTAATTTGTGTTGTATGGTTCACTTTATAGTTTAACAATAATATCTAACGGTGTAATGGTATGCAAAATTCATGGTTCAGTATCTACCTTGGTGTTGGGGTCACAGTTTGGTACATTTTCGGTACGGCAGTGTGAACAAAAAAAATTAGAAAATAACATTTTTGTCATTTATTTTGAAAAATGTAAACATTCAGCAGCGGCTCATTGGCCATAATTCTTACTGTAAGAGTTAAGGCACTCAAATACTGGAAGAGAAGAAAGAAGATAAATAACAAAACTAAATAACACAAACGTCAGTACTGCTCTACTGACTCTGACCTGTTGATAATTCCTGAACAACTACAATTTTCGCTCATTTAAACAGGACAGAAGGGACTGACTAAAATGTACACATGCACTTTACATGCACATGCACTTTACATGCTTTACTCTTGCTGTATTCTCTACGACTAAGTATGGTCGCATATCTGCAGCGACAAACACGCTATAATACTATAGTATTAGTTATTGCTTTGGCACAGTCAGAATCTGCAATGCGGCTGCCTGAATGCAGTGGGGAGAAGGACTCACCTTCCAGTCTGTTTTCGTCTCGTTCTGCTAAACCACACATTCGGGTAATGGCGTCATAAATTACATGTAAGAAGTGTATCCACAGACATACCTGACTTCAGTTGAACAATGTTGGCAGCAGCTGGTACACTGCCAAAACTTTGCGGGTAAAACTTGCAAAATTTCTGTTCTGCATGTGGGAGTAGTAGACATAAATAGACTATTTTGAAAGTAATCGTCTGGGTTACAGAACTTACCAAACCAAGGATGTCGCATACCAAACTGAACGTCCTATACTGTACAGGGACAGTACAGTAGATGGGTACCAACGATGTCCTGGGCCATGCACATCCCATGCCAGTTTGTAATGTTTCTAGTCAGGATGCTTTCTGTTGCTCCTCTGTAAAAGTTAACGAGAACTTGGCACAGGAATTTTGCCTTCTTAAGTTTCCTTAAGAAATATAGTTGTTTCTGAGCTTTCTTTACCAGGGTGGAGATGTGTGATGTCCATGACAGGCTCTCTGTGATGCTGATTCCCAGGGAACTAAAACTGTTTACTTGCTCCACATCAGTGACAGGGGTGTGTGTCTTTGCTTCCTTTTTCTTAAAATCAACAATCAGCTCCTTAGGTTTGCTGACGCTGAGCAGTATGTTATTCTCTGTGCACGACTCTGCAAGATTGTTAATTTCGTCGTGATATGACAATTGTTTGAAATCCGGCCAATGATGGTGGTGTTGTCCGCAAACTTCATAACAAGAGGGAGCTGAGCACACAGCCCTGGGGGGCTCCGGTATTCAACTCTAGAATGGAGGAGGTGTGACCACCAATCCAAACTGTCCAAATGGTCCTTTTGTTTGGAAGTCCAATATACAGTTTCAGAGTGTGGTACTCAAGCCCAGAATGCTAAGGGCGGTGGAGATGGCATCCTCTGTGGATCTGTTGGCTCTGAATGCAAGCTGGTGAGGGTCCGGGCTGGCTGGGATGTTGTCTTTGATGAGCTGGAGAACCAGTTTCTCAAAGCACTTTATTAGAAAGGGGGTGAGTGCCACAGGGCGGTAATCGTTTAGACTGCAGACTTTTGAGGTACAGAGACGATGTTTGCTGTCTTGAAGCAGGTGGTAACACTCTCCTGTGACAGTGAGATGTTAAAAATGGCAGTAATAACATCGACTAGCTGGTTGGCACAAGTTCTTAGTACACAGCCAGGAATGTTATCAGGCCCAGCAGTTGTGCTCACATTCACTCAGCAGGGTTCTTCTTGCATCTGCCGTGGATACTTACAGTGGGCGGTACTCTGGAGGCAGAGTGGACTTGACATCTGACTCTTTGTTGAGGAGATCAAAGCAAGCATAAAAGGTGTTAAGCCCATCTGGCACCGTGGCCTCACACATGATGGGGACACTCCTGCTTTTGTAGCCTGTGATGGTCTGGATCGCCTGCAATATGTGTTTGGTGTTGTTGGTGTTGAGGTCTCTCAGCAGTCTCTCCTGATGTCTCTGCTTTGCCTCCTTGATGCCAGCTTTCAGTCTTGCTCTGGCAGTGCTGTATGTTTCCATGTCACCTGACCGAAAGGCCGCTTTTTGGGGTCTGGAAAGGCACCTCACCTTTCCATTCATCCAGGCTTTCTAGTTGAGGAATGATTTTATTGTCTTTGAGATCACCCAATCATCAACACATTTGCTACCCCTTGTATTGATGTTTTTCCTCTGTCCTTCAATAATGGCCTTTTTAACATAAATACCCTTTGATTTTGAATTTGTTTTCCATTCCAGAAAAGCGTAACCCTAGATCATTATTAAATGGTGCTTGCAATTGGGAATATTGGGAACACATTTTTCTTTGGGACCTCTGCAGTCTACTCAGTGGTTAGATTGAATAGACTTGTCCATAGTATGTTCAACTGATATTCCGTGATGCAATTCCAATAGTGCTAACTAGTGAAAGTTGACTATGTTACAAAATTATAATTGTGCTCTCCTTTTTCTGTTCCTGCTACCTATTTTTTGACCAGCCTGCCAACCTTGCCCTACTGGACTCGTTTGCCTGCTCCTGCTATTTATGCTGCTATATGTAAACCTGTCAACTTCATCACCTTCCATTAAAGTCACTTAACTGTACTTTCCTGCCTGATTGTCTGCATTTGGTTTTTCACCCCTGCTGACTCGAACTGTGACAGGCTGTCTATCATCAGTTTGTAATGATGGATCCACCAGTAGGGACTCTTTAATGAGAAAATCTTTACCATTCCAGTGTTTTAAGTATGACTTGTCTTTTTAAAAATAAACTTATCATCAGACAGTCCCTGCAATCAGGTGATTATATTTTAGCAGACTATATCAATGATCATTTTTGGACCACCCTTTGAGTTGGTTCAGTCGAACCCGTCGCTGATCGTTTGCCACAGTGTCAACTGTCAATCCACACAGGAGTCTGATTGTTTACAAAGGTGAGAAACATTTAGCCTAACTGTGATCATGGACTGAAAATAGAACATAGGAAAAGACAGGCTAGCATATGTTGAATGAACCTGCTTGGCCCACTGACTCCAGCCAAACTTTAAATTAGCTAAAAGTAGGACTGTACTGTCACTGAAATGCCAAACCGATTTGCGAGTCAATGTTAGCTCACTTTGCCAGCCTGCCCACCTAACATTAGCTCGCTGATTGGACAGGATTGGGCTGTGGAGGTGGGACGTTCACAAAGGAGCCAAATTAAGAGTTGGCCCTTTTAAGTGTAACAGGACTATTAATATTTTGCATTAGCCCTGTTGATTTTATTATTTGGGATGTAGTAGAAGGTAAACGCACATCAACACAGTTTACACACCTTTTTCAAATGCAACATAGGGTTTACTCACCTTTTATGAGTTTACTATTACTTAACATTTGACAGTTTAGCCAGCAGACATTTATGGTTTACCCACCTTTTATTTTACCACTACATCCCCTGATTATGTCCAATTACTGCTAAATGTGAAATTTGTTTTAAATTTGTTCTAAATTACAGTTTTTTTTCTGGGGGGAGGAACTTCAGACCCCCCGCCAATTATGTATCTTTCCAAGTTTGTTCCCCCATTTTAAAACATAACCAGGCACCCATGGAGATTAGTATTGGCAAAATGTAATTTGTGTCCACAGCATCAGCATTTCAGATTCCGGGATCACTTAATGAAACTGCCAGTGAAAGCAGTTTACCTGCGTGAAGACGCACAATTATTTCAATATTTGATATGTGCTATATATTATTTTTTGTCTCCAATCATTAGCATTTTGAAAGAGTACCAATTAATAGATACTGGCGATTGATAATCAAATTGGTGGTTAGTTTATGGTTAAAAAAAACATTTTAGCTTCAGATATTAGAATTGAGAGGTGTGGACAGACTGAAGAGTCAGCAAGGGCAGAGTTTTCAAAAATGTCTGCACTGTCCTGTGTCTCAGTTGGCTGAGGTGCAAACTGTATGTGCAAAATGATAGCTTCAAAATGAGCTTGGACTCTTCACAGATTGTGAAATCACTTTTCTCCCATCGTGTTTGTGTGTTTTCACTGCAAATTGTCCAATAAAGGAAAAAAACACTATAAAACTCATCTTTAATGGGGTAATTCCCCAGACCTGCTAGAGAGGTCTGAGAGGATGCATCTCCTCTAGGGAGACATTTTTGAAAACCTCATTTCTGCTGGGTTTTGATCAGTGGCAGGGTACAGGGCATGTCAAGGGACAAAATACAATCTACTCACGTTTCTGACTGTTTACTAAAATTAATGCAATACAATCAAAAAAATAGCTAGTATAAAATGAAATTCAATATGAATTTGATCAACTACCAAACTTTTTATGCTTTTGAGAGCTTACCTGCCACTTCCTACTCTGATTTCTCAACTACAGTTACCTAATGAAAAAATACAAACTGTGATTAAATAAAATCATAATATCCAGGGCCTTCAGTGTGTATACCAAAACACTACTGTTGCTGAAAATACACTGACAGTGGATGTTAACAAGCCTGAAATATTCATAGCGAGTCATTTTTTCTCAGTAACAAGGCATACTGTATGATTGAGCTTTATATGCATACATACTACTTGGGTATTTAACACATCAGAAAATGTGTAGTGAACGCTTTAAAGTTCCTCCACTCAAAAATATGTTTTTTTTCTTGTTCCTACAGTTGAATGTTGGAGCTTCACTGTACAGAATGATGTATGAGCAGAGTGTGACACTAGAAGGCTGTTTTCACAAATAGTTTGGAAGCCAATCCTGGTCCAATATTCAACTTGCAAAAGTGTGATGTGGAAACTTGAAGCCTGATGTGAAAACTTGAGGCTTCAAGTTCACTCAGTTAGGAGCCTTCCTAAGCAAAAAAGACTATTTGACCGCCGCCTATGTTCTTGCAGTAGAGGAGGCTGCAGTTTCAGGACCAAATTCCTGTGACCACATTTCTAGGACCCTAGTTTTTCATGACAGCGCCACCTAGCAAATTGGATGACCGCAAAAGTGCAACCAAGGCAGCATTCCACCCAAGTACTACTTTCATATGCTATGGCCCCAGAATTGTTTTGAAAGTTAAACAAATAAAAACTTAATTCACATTCAGTACTCTGATTGTCATCCATCTTGTCCATGAAATGTGGTCCTTGGTCATCCAATTTACTAGGTAGCGCTGCGGTTTACCTATATTAAAATAAGTGAGTCGTACTGTTTTAGTTTGTTCTGGGGCCACAGCATAACGTAATGTTTTAACCATTATTGAAAAGTTACTACGTAGGCTAACTAACGTAGAATCTCTTTTGGAAAAATCTAAAAATATTGAGTTGTTTTTAACCCTACACTCTCATTCTCTTTTCACTCATGTCTCTTCTACTCTTCCATCTGTAACTTGAGTCCCTCAGCGCTTGCCATCAGATCTCCCAACACTTTTCATCTAGCGCCATCATCGGGTAAAAACTTTAATTTGTCTAATACTTTGGTTTACTTACTTTACTATACTTTTGATTCCTGCAAAACTAAAGACATTCCCAGCAGCCTCAGCTGTAGGCCTACACTCTACACTAATATCATGAACATGGTAAACATTGTCATTGTGTTAGCATTTAGCTCAAAGCACTTCTGTGTCTGGGTAGCTTCACAAAGCAACTAGCATAGCTATAGTACGCTATATATAGACTCTTAGGGTATTTTCAGACAAAATGTAAATCAAATCTTAGCAGCAGCATGATTGCATACAGTCAAATGTCAATGGAAAGAACCAAGTGCGTACAAAAAAACGCAAATTTTCTCTCTGCGGCGCAAATTTAGGAGAAAGTGAGTCAGCATGAGTTGAAAATGTTTCAATTTTAGAATATTTTTGCACTTATCCTGAGGCTTTATGAATCAAATCAAAGAGGGAAAAGGGGAGAAACTAGAGGAAAATAAAAGACCTGGCACTCCGGGTGAGTTCTGAGATCATTCACAGCCTGAGCTGTCACATAAACACACACAGCCACACTCTGTATACACACGTTCAGTACTTGTGTCAATAGCTAGCTGCAGCTAACATCTGCACGTTGGCTGTTTGGGCTGAATAAACACACAGCGCAGAAACAGTCCAGCGGTCAATTTCACACCAATCACACAAGCTGAAAATTCACTTTGCATTCTGTCTGAACACACCTTTAGATTTGTTGCCAGAAACAAGACTAGCCATAACCAACGACTGCATCCACTGCACATCCCACCACAACATGTGAGGGGTATTTTTTATCTGGTAGGCTTTAATCTACTTAATAAATTCTCAGTTGTAGAAAGAGTAAAATACTTATAACCAAAACAACATTTTGTATCACTTACCAAACCCAAACCAAATCCAAAAACACATTAAAGTTCACTCACAAAGCTAAACTGAGACAAACCTTTGGGGTGTCTTCTAAATCCCAAATTATATTTCCCATTGCAGTGACATGTAGAGCAGCTGGTAGGCCTTCCCTCCCTCTGCCTAATCATTGTGATAGGCTGCCTTCATACCAGGCTCCAGCACATATAGCCAGCTGGGATCTCCATTCCAACAATCATCAGAAGCGTCTAACAAAGTGCGCCTGTTTGTGTGCATGTAAATAAATAACCATATTCACTTTCAACTCTTGTATTGGCCCCATGACAAATTTACTGTAAAATCAAGCGAGGATGCTCCCAGGTCGGCCACAATAAAGCTGGCAAATTGCATCGAGATGCAAACATCCCAATAAAAAATCTCATTTCACCCCAAATAAACCACAGGTTCCATTGATTGCAAACCACCACTGTTTTCATATCAAGCAAATCAAAAGATATGACAGCCCCCCTCCCCTCGCTTACAACCAAAACACAGCACGGTCCCCCAGTTAATGGGCCCAGTTCATGCATTTCAGCATGCAATGCAAATTAGGGGAGGGGAGAACAGAGATGGGGCTTGCACTTCCTCTTCTGCTGTTTTCTAGCATCATTGCAGGGTTAGAGCCTGATGAGAGCCAATCACTTTAGCATAATATTTGCTTGCATGTGGATCAACAACAGGGGAAGGAAGGGAAGGAGATGTTGGGGGAAGGCGGGGGGCAGAGGTAAGGGATGGAGAGAAAATGAAGCAAAGGGAAAGAGACAGAGGATGGAGTAAAATGGAACAAAGGAAGAGGTCCAGGTAGCAAAAGAGAGAGGAAAAGGAGGCGCAAGGGTGGTGCAAGCAGGAAAGGAGGGAAGGAAGGAGGTGAAGGAAAAAAGAAAGAGGGGAAGCAAGGAGGGTAAGGGATCGGAAGATTTAGAAACAGGTTGAGAGAAGTAGTGCTGGACGGAAGGAAGGAGGGAAGAAAGGAGATGTTGAGGGAAAGCAGGAGGGAAAGAGGTAAGGGATGTAGGAAAAATACGGCAAAGGAAGGAGATGGGAGCAAAAGAGAGACGAAATGGAGGGAAGAGGCTGATGGAAGAAGGGAAGGAAGAAAGCATAGGAAAAAGGGAAGAGGGGGAGTAAAAGGTGAAAGGGATAGGGGGTTCAGGAAAGAGGTGAAAGAAGTAGGGCTGGAGGGAAGTAAGGACAGGAAGGTGATGTGGGAGGCAGGCATGAGGTAGGATGTAGGGCTTCCTAATTTGCCTTCCTTCTTCCATTTTTCCGCCACCTTGTTCCGTCCCTCCCTACCTGCTTCCTTCACCCTCTTCCCTCCTTTTCCTCTCTGTTTCACAGGGGCTTTAGGGGTTGACAAGGGCTAAGCCCGGACCGTTTGGGGCTGAGGTCAGGGTGTGTGCGTGCGCAGAGCGAGCTCTGAATGTTTTTGGGTGGTCCCTGCTGTTCTGCCTGCAACATTACTGCCTAAATTTCATTTAATTTCACTGAATTGCAGAACACTGCATGCAAACATTATTTGAGATTTAATTTTTAATAGTAACGTTAAGACAATTGCTTTGGACAAAATGGACATCTGCAGGCCAGCTGAGAATTCTCAAACCTATGGCACCAGTGTTTAATACTACTTTACTTTTTTATTCTGTTTTTACAGTTTTATTTGACTGCTGTAATGTTTGGCACTCTGTGTTGTACAAATAAAATAAACCAGTAGCCTGATGACAGTAGATTTAATTTAACACTTGTTTATTTGTACAACCATTTAGGGAATATCAGGTGATTTGACCATCTCTTTTCTCCAAATTGTGTTACCAACTCGCCAAGTAACCTGTATCCTTTAATTCATGTCACAATGACCAGTGGTTCTCAAATCTAGGGGCAGTACAGTCGCTAGTGGGACTTGTGTTTATACCTTACCTTTTTGGTGTAGTGTTGTTATGGCTGCTGTGAGCCCGACAGCCGAGCAGAAGAAGCATTGCACGCCGTGCGCCCATGCCAAAAGAGGGCTGCAGACGGACCGACTGAGCTTGTGTACAAGAGGACCTTACCCTGCCCCACCCACTCCCTCAGTCTCTCTACATCCACAAACAGGCAGCAGTCAGGGTTGGCGGTGGTTGGGAATGAAATTATTTACATTTCGTGATGATTATAGATTTTTTCCTCTTTCAGAAATATTTGGGGCTCATCAAAAAGCATTCCTGGCTAAAGCCCCGGAAGTCTGCTGACGACGCAGATGTGGTTTAATTGTTGGGTATAATAATAATATATTATTATAAAGAGTACGGTCTAGATCTGCTCTGTATGTAAAGTGTCATAAGATAACTAAGCTGTATAAATAAAACTGACTTGACTTGACTGTTTCCCCCTAGCCTCCTTCCTTTGCTCAGTTTTCCCTCCATCCTTTGCCTCTTTCCCTCCTGCCTCCCGTGAGAGTTCCTTCCCTCCTTTCTTACCACCTTCCTTCGCCCTATTCCCTCCTTTTCTATTTCTTCGGCTCCCCTCTGTCCTTCGCTCCATTTTCACTCCATCCTTTACTCTTTACCCCCTGCTCTTTCCAGCCATGTCTCTTCTTTCCTTCCTCCAGCCCCACGTCCTTCGCCTCCTGAACATTCCCATATCTTTTCTCCTTACCTCCCCTCTTCTCTTTTTCCTTCACTCCCTTCTTTCCCTCCTTCTTTCATCTCTTTTACTCACTGTAGCCTCTTTACATTGCTCATTTCCCTCCTTTTTCTCCTGCGTCCTCCCACACCTCTTTCCTTCCCTCTCCCCTTCCTCCTTACCTCCTTTCCTCTTTCTGCCCCACATCTTTCCCTCTCTCTCCTCCTTTACCTTCTCCCCTCCCTCGCTTCTGCTTCGTGCAGTGGCAAAATGAAATTCCCATCATCAGAGGCTGCAATTTTCACAAAACAATGTGAGATTACACGGCATGCTGGAGAGCCTCCCTCCCCCTCCCCCCACCCCCCCCACCAGCCCCTGAGGCGACCAGTGCCTATGTAGATTGGAGGATTAATGTTCTTTCAGTGTGTGTGTGTGTGTGTGTGTGTGTCAGTGGGTGTGTAAGACAGAACAACAATGGCAATGAATTTAATGGTATTTTCAGAATTGTATGTATGTGTGTGCACGTGTGATGAGTGTGTGTGTGTGTGTGTGTGTGTGTGTGTGTGGGTGGATTGTTGGTTGGAGGAAGCATACACACACCTGCACACACAAACACACACACCTGCTAACAGGACAGAAGGTTCAGACAGGGTAAATGGAGGGGGTGAGGTGGGCTGTGTCGCCATCTTTCTTCTCAGCATCTCTCTCTTTTAATATCAGTGTTTTCAAAGGATTGAGCTAAGCTGCCAGGGTTCTCTTGAACATGGGAGACACAGATAAGAAATGGGATTGTGGAGCAGAGCAAAGAGAGTTAGAGTGAGAGCGTGACTTTGCCAGGGGAAAGTTTTTCAGACGTAGAAACAAAAGGATGGAGAGTGTGTATAAAGATACTGGTCCAGAATTTAAAAAAAAGTCTTTGTGTCACCGTGCCATCTACTGTACATGCAGAAGCAAGACAAATATTCAGTAGAGCACATTTTGAATTGATGTCCTGTTGATAAATCAGTTGAACTTAGCTTAATCTGATCAAGTCAAGTTGAATGTTACGCAGAAAAAAAAATCTACAAGGTGAAAAACCAGAACTTTTTTAGTTTGCTTTTTTCCAGGAAGTTAGTCGCAAAAAATGGTTTTGGCATGCGGCATGTTTATGGTGTACCTTTGAAAAATAATTTTAATATTTAATATTTTTTGTGTAGTTTAGTGTTTAGTAAATGCATACCAAAACAATTCTGACACCTTTGTAATAACTGTGGTAAAACATGCTCAACCAGTGAAATGTCCACTAATGGTAAAGGTGGTTTTGCTTTAATTTTTTTTTTTATTGTGTTATTTGTTTCCATAAATTTGTGGAAAATATTGCATCAGTGTGATTTTTGGGACTTTTTGTATGTATTCAGTAAAATATACTGTAGTCACTTATTGGGTAAATCAAGTGTAATACTAATAATGATTCAGTTAAGCCACATTTAACTCTGATCCAAGAGTCAATGCAACTTCTGGCCAAAGGCTTTGTCCAGATTGAAGGTATAGAAGATACTCTTTTCTTTCTTTCTCTGTCGAATACCACTAGAAGTGGATCCATCTCTGAAACACATAATGAGTAAATCTGAACTAAATCTACAGAAATTGCACTGCATGATATGACTATTTGTTATTTTTTGTTTTTACTGCCCAAAGGACTAAGGGTGCTTTCACACCTGAGCTGTTTGGTCCGTTTTAATCAAACCCTAGTGCGTTTCGTCAGATAGTCCGGTTCGTTTGGGGTGGTGCGAAAGCTCATTCGAACTCTGGTGCGGATGAAACAACCGAACTCTGGTCCGCCTGAAAACGTGGGTCTCGGTTCGCTTCCAAGTGCACCAGAGTTCGGCTCGCGACAGGTGAGAATGCGATCCGAACCAAATACAGGAAGTGAACCAAAAAACAGTGCATTGCGGATGATTACTTTCAAATCCATAATCTCGCCCGTCTTCTGTCTAACAAGGACAACACATCATAATCCCTCTCTGTCATCAGGTCCCGCCTTCTCCTTCTCACTCGCTGTCTTGTCAGCTGTTCATATTGTTCGCCTTCTTGTAAAGCATTTAATTGATGGAAACACCAAAGCAAAACCAGAAACCATAAATTTGGTGTTGTTCCATTATTTCTGAGATCGGGAAGTGTCGGCGACTTTCACTCTGATATTTTGTCCAATTGACGAGCGACCGTTTTGACCGTGTGACATTTATTTACAATATTTGGTCCGCTTGACAAAGTACAGTGTGAAAGCGAACCGAACCAAATGAAAATGCAATAATGTTGCAACTTCACCCCCGAATCGCACCGAGACCACCAAACTACAGGTGTGAAAGCGCCCTAAGACATAAAATAGCTAAATAAATAATTGCTTTTTACGGGGTGAGAGTATTAAAGGGTTAATATCTCTGTTTTTAGTGGCCTTTAACAAACACCATTTCCCACAAGCCCAAGAGTGTTGCAGGTTGAATGTCACCAGCACAGACTGAGGCTGTGAATGAGAATCCACTTACTCCAGTAACAATAGCACCTCCTCATACCTTTTTAAAAGATGATGCTAAAGAAAAGAAAGAGGTGAAACCAAGTAAAGGAGAGAAGACAAACAAAATGTCTGTTGGTCACTGGGAGTTGTTTTTTGTTTAGTTTTTTGACTGCAAATAAATTAATTGCTGTTTAACTTGGTCCAAATTCTAATAGCAAAGGCTGTAGTAGATAGTTGTTCTTTTATCATAGAATATATATAGTAAACCTCAGGAATGTGTTTGACTTTTCAACATCTGTATATGGAATGTTCATGTAAGGAGTTTGATACCACACACAAGATATCCCTGATTATGAGTAATAAGTAAAGGTTTCCATTTTCCAAGTAACTTGCCCAACATTGATCAGTGACTGCTTGACTTGTGATGACGGGACTCTGATTTACTCCTACATCACCATATATACACACACACACACGTACGTTTATGCTTGCTGGAATTTGGTGGCAAATGGCTTCTTGCGCACAGACACCTTCTGTGTGTGTGTGTGCGTAGTGCAGAGAGTCGGGGGAGTGGGAGCTGCTTCTCGGTCCCTGCTGTAATTTCCTGGAAGGCTGGCAGCAGTGAGGTCGGCCCTGGGCTGCAGCCGAGCCGAACAGCCCTCACCTCGCTGACCCAAGCTGCTGCTAAGCTTTTCCCACAGCGGGACACTGGGCCTGCACAGAGCGCTGTTTCTTTTGTTTCTCACCTCAGGAAGACTGGGGGGGTTTACCTCAACTCACTTGTACTTTTTTCTCTTAAACCCACAGGCCCACATGCGCACACACACACACACACACACACACTCTCTCTAAGTCATTGTTTTAGGTTTTCAAGAGGGGGGGAGAAGCAACAGAACACCAATGGATGTGGATGTAGCAGAGGGAAGATAAGTAAATCTGTTGGTATGTGCTTGGTTGTGAGATGAGATGATGTGATAACCAATGTAAGTAAAGTAAGAAAGTAAAGAAAATAAGTCCTGAACATCATTTGCTAACTTATGTCCTTCTAAGAAAGTTCTTTCAAGAAAAAGCTTTTCCTCCATCAGTAGCAGGGCCAAAGGATGGTGCTGTTGATAGGTCCGGCCATCCAACACTTCGACTCAGAGCAAATCATGTCCATGACAAGAAAACTCAAAAACTATTGGTCTGCTATTGGTCATCGATTCCTTATAGATAAGCAATAGGGTATTTATGGTGCCCAGAGAACCTTCATATTTTTAATGACCTTCCTGACCTTTTCTCATGTGCTACCATCATGCCAAGTTTTAATTGTACACATGAAATATCTGATTCCTGACGACGGTCCATACCTAAAATGTTGCATTTCTGTTCAACTCCATGCTGACAGTGTGGGAATTTCCTACACACCTGTCTGCCTGGTGTGCATTAGACAACACTTAATTTTACATCAGAAATGTCCAAATCTAATCAGCATATTGACATTAAATTCACTGAGCACATGCCCCCTCAGAGGATGGACTCGACTGAACTGAACTGACTGAACCTTTGCTCTAGTACCACACGCTTTAGTTTCTCTGGTAAGACTGGGTAATAAGGCATTTAACAACAGAACATCTTTATTACAAGTCTATAATCTAACTTTACAGTATAGTAAATGCTACATTTGTGCAACACAAAATGATGAATGTGACTGTTCTTCGCTGCATGAGTTTACTTTTTCTGTTCTGTTTCTAACACAAAGTTTGTTTTTATTCGAGACATCAAACATTTAATATGAACACCACTCGTAAGTTTAACCATCTAAAATACGGTAAGCTACAGTACTACTGTAATGCCGGAAAGCACAAACATTAAACCACAATTTACACTCCTGTAACAGACACTCAATACAGTCCAACATTTTCACAGTAATAAGATAAGATAAGATACACCTTTATTGATCCCCAGCAGGGAAATTCGGTTAAAAAA
>NTHP01000019.1:4656136-4666709 GCA_003416845.1 Oplegnathus fasciatus
AAAAAAAAAAGAGGAACGAATTTGCGTGTCGTCCTAATTCGTGAAGCGTTCCTCTTTTTTTCTCTTTCTTCTGTAATCAAAATAGAATAAAATAAATGAGCATTGTAACTTGCTAATATGACATGTTACCATGCTACCCAGCCATTATAGTATGTATTGTATACAGTGTCAACATTGTGGCCTGATGGTGGCAGAAGGTCAACAAACACTATAAAGATTCATCTTCTTGTTGATTTCCTTATTGTTAATTGATACACCCACTGGAGCCAAGTCTGCACGATATGTTTATACTGTGTTTAGCTTGCAAGAGGGTTGGGGTTTGAGTTTTGCGGTTGAGTGCTTATTATGACTTGATAATGAACCCATACTGTATATGTACTGCATAACATATTACTTCAATTCAATTTTTAACCATGATTTATTCTTGTAATACTGTTGCTTTTTCTGTAATTTATATCCGTTTGATATAAAATACTATGACGCATGGCATGAATGTAGTGTCAAAGATTTATATCACTTTAAAAGTGTGATACACTGTGTTGCTGCAAATATTAAGATGCTTAAACTAAATCCCTGCGTATCTAAAACCACACTCACACACACGTTGCACTGCTATCCAGAAGGTGCCCATCAAACATCAAATTCCACACACCACATTTAGCGAACTCTTGACACCTCAGTTCACTCTTAGTGGTTAGAAATTTCACAGCCGCAAATTAGCTAATAACTCATGGGCCGTAATGAACCAGGGGGCTGTCATGTAAAATTTATGCCGTATTTTCAATTGTGTGGGGGGATATTCATTTAGCTCCGGGAGAGAAAGGAGGGGGTGAGCAGGAAAAATAAAAGGAGTAGGATTGGAAAATGCTCTTGTGTGTGTGTGTGTGTATGTTCCTGAGAATTCAACTAATCAGTGACATTTCTTATAGATAAAGGCATGTTTTGCTCCTCTCTCCTAGTGTTGAACACATTAGTGAACCAAACCTATGGTAAGTTAAAACGTTTATATTTGTTGCTTTAAGACATGTAGGCTGAAAAACGTGTCACCCACCGAGTTCAGAGGGGACGTTTTGAAGCTTCAATTTGTGTAATGAGGCCAGAACATATAATTGGAGCTTTGGGGATGAGCAAGCAAAAACCACGTAGGCCGAGTGTGATATATTGTCTCATGTCAAACAAGCAAGGAACACCATAAGACACCCTAAAGGACAAATCCAGTTTTTACAACTTGGGTTTTATTTTGACTATTTTGTCAATCATTTCTATCAGCAATGATTACACCAATTTAACTGCTGAGTCTGAGAACACAGCATCAGACAGGTCCTGATAGAAACAATTCCAAGTTGAAATTACTACACCAAGATGCTCCTTTAAAAACGTTACAAGGAGTGGAATTAGCTCTTGATACTGTACCATCTTGTGAGAGAAGTTGCAACATTTTGGCCAGATTTGTGAGTCAGCGTCTGCGGCACTAGTAGTGCTAGCCAGCTGAATAACAGAAAAATTGCGAAAAACATGGATAAGATCACCACAGCTGCTCAGTTTGTACAGTAAATTGGCATATTTCTTCAATCATGGTGAAAAATGTGAAGTGACTGCTCCAGATAACTGCTATCTCAGCTTCCATGTTGACCAAAAATGACACTGGTGGGACAGATGCATCACTGGCTACTGATTGGTTAAAGCAGAACTAAACAAAATACCACAAAATTGCATTTCAGCCAGGCTAACATATCTTTGGACTATGGATGCATCACCCAACCAGTATACCAAATGGTCTTTGGTGGGGACTATTGTTCAAATGAAATAATTCATCCACTTCAGATCTGTGAAGAACACATATCACTGTTTGTGGTGTTCAAGAAGTGGCTGACTGAAGGTGCCACAGGACGACATCTGTGCTGATGCAGACCAACACAGCAGATTTACTCTGTATGAGATCCTCCGACAAAACACAGTATATCAGTTTTAGAGGAGCTGTACCAGCAAACACACACTCACACACACAGAATGTATAACTGTGCTTATTTCAATCAGGTGACATTTGTTAGCAACTAACATGAGGGAGGAGCAAAGCGCACCACTGGCTAACCTTTCAGCTGTGAATTATGGGAATTTACCTTCATGCCTCAGTGCGTTTGCTGCCGGCCTGCCTTTCGTGTCTAAATCAAAGGCTGGGATCTGCAAAATCGGCACTTTCCCCTTCCTACAAGGGCACGCGCTGCACAAACGCCTGATGACGGGTGACATTTACAGCACGCTGAGTCTCTGACTGCCACTGCAAACAGCGTGCACACATAAACACACACACGCAGGTACCCACAACATCGCCTGGGAGGCAAAGCCAAGTCATTCTGAAACAGCAGCACTGGTGTCCATTTCTGCCTCAACAGTGACTTCACATGACTCTTGTGCGTATACTCTGAATGTCTCTGAGTGTGTACAGTGAGTGTACAGTACGTGTGTGTGTGTGGCTGCAAATACATTCAGACTACAACAGAAACCTACAAGTGAAAGAAGATTTCACAAACATCTTTAAACTTTACCACGATATTTCTAATTTCTTTTTTAATTGTTCAGCATTTGAAATGCAAGTAGACTTTAGCGGTTATCTTGTAAGTACAACCCGACAGAACCTCTAACATGGCTGTGAACTCAAATTTCTGTCTGTGTACGGATTAGGTAAATAAAATCACATGTTACCTAGTGAGCTTTCGAGGTGTTGGTGGGTGTATTTTTTAATAACCACGGATATCCACGTCCTGACTCCAGCTCGATATCAATCTTCTCATTTCACTCTCTGGAAAATAAGCAAATAAAAAAGTCAGAGGGCACTGTTTTAGCACAACAAAGCTGATGATGTTTGATGTTTGTGGCGGTGGCAGATGATACGAGTTAAAGGCTTAAAGAAAAATTAATTGGCGTCCACAAATTTCTGAAGGCATATTTTGAAGCTCATGGGAAATGTGGTCCTCTTTTTGAGAAACACAATACCACCAGGAAAGCAACTATCAATTGTTTCCCATGTGGTTCACTTTGGTAAGTATACCAAGAGATCACAGTTAATTTGAAAATAATGCATTGATGGATATAAGTGACCTGCTGTGTTGCTCCACATTAAACTGATTAGCAGAAGTCATCCATGACAGATAATATCAAAGAAGAGCTGTGAATCTAATGTGTGAGGCGGCAGAGACTCAAAGACCAGAATAGCAGATAGCAACAAAAGATGCTCAAAAAGCGAGTAAAGCCATAAAAGAAGATTGTCCTTGGAGAAAGGGGTGGGGGTGAAGAACGAGTTCCACAAACGCAGGCTGAAATATAGAGAGGGAAGCTGAAAATAGGTGAGATTGTTTCTTCCCTTCGATGCCTGTCACGCTGCCTTGGGAAAGCAAGGCGACCGGTGAGCCTGACTTTGCAGAGCACCGCGTCTCAGTCTCCCCACTTCACCAAGACATTTATTATTTGAACAGCTCAACAGGTAATTTTCCAGCTAAAATCCTGATTTCTGCAGACGTCTACTTCTCTTCAGCATGTATTCTAATTACCAGTGGCTCGCTTTGATCTGAGGCCCCTTTGCAGCTTCACAACCCTTCCAATCGCTTTTCATCAGGCCGCCTAATTTCTTTCTGGCACAGTAGCTTTTTTTTTTGTAATGGTGGATATACAGGTTCAGTTACATAGCTGAGATAAAGAAAGAGGGGTGATGTTAACAGAACCAAACACCGGCAGGAGAGATATCAGGCGGCGGCATTTTCTCAGCGTCCCTGAGTTGGACACGGTGTTATGACAATAATGTCTGGGATGGAGTGAGTGGAGTGAGTCTGGATTAGAGTTTCACCTCATTAAAAGTTGGAACAAAAAGCTTCTGTTGATGTTAAGTGCATGTGTAATTTTCATCTGCCTTCGAAATCAATCATGTGACTGAACACACGTACTGGACTAGTAATTAGAGCATTATTTTGTGGGGAGCGTTTGGCAGTGGTGGTGAGAGGAATCATTTGCTTTTGTTTCTTTTGAGGTCTTCTCTGTCAGTTCAAGGAAGAGCAAAAGTGACAAATCCTTCCCCCAGAACATCTTTGCTCTTAGTGTCATCGCGCTCCAAAAATCCAGTTGTGACTTCTTTGTTTTTTATCCCCAGGCCAGTCCGGGATAACAGCCTGATCAAAAGCTTAACCTAAGTCAGAGTATCAGGACATTACGCTCTCTGCATTACGTGGAGGATAAAACGAGGTTAGACCTTGTCTGCGAGACTGTAAAGGCTTTGAGGATGAATTCCTGTGCATACTTATCTCGTTCTTATGTCATTAGCGCTCTGTTCGGTCTATTCACTCTTCAGCCTACAAGCTGGACTGTCATCGTCTCCGCAGTGTCCACTGTCTTTAGCCCAGGCAGCATGTCAGGGGGAGAGCTTTTTGTTGGAGGGAAGTGAACAGTTTCCAGCTTATCTCTCGGGGACAGCGCCGTTGCGGAGCGCCACATGCTGCAAACCTGCGACCTCCAACCCCCCTCCACCCCACCTCCGTCTTGCTGTGCACCCATTAAGGCAGAGTTAATTAAACCACAACTCATTGCCTCAGCAGGAGGGGGCGGGAGGAGGAAAAGGGAGGAAGGGTGGTGTACAATTATACATTGGCATTTACCTACCATTTTCAATGTATAGCACCTGGCTGGCAGTCACTTTGCAATGCATATGCCTCACTCTTACCCCCATGATGCTCCAGTTCAGTGCTTGTATATGGCATGCTCGAAGTCAGTGAGGCTCGCTTTTAACTGTGCATCTTATGAAGAATCTGTACAGAGATGTGGAGGGATGGATGATGGCATGACGAGTGACAAGTGATGATGGGGGTAACTGTTTTGCTTTCGAGCAACAATATGTGAGGGGACGCACTCTGTCCATCTGCCTGTCTATCCATATAAGGTCATCAGGTGGGGAGGTGGGGAGGGGTTCTAACACTGTTACCATGCCACGCAGAGCCGACTATTGCGCCTCTCTTGCCCCCTCTCCAGTCATCAGATATGCAAGCCTGCCTTTACCTGCTGCGATTCCATTACCCCGGCTGCCTGTTCCGGCACTCGAATGTTTCTGTAGCATATTAAACAGATTAATAGAACAATGCTCCAGGGAGAGAGCAGCCTGTCAATCTCAGCTAAAAACACAAAAGCAGAAAATTAAAAAGGCCCATGGCTGAGCTCCAGCACTGATAAAAAAAAATTTTTTTAAAAGTGCTGGAATCTTGCGTGCTGGAGAGAGAGAGGGAAGGAAAAAACACCACAGATGGTAAATATTTATTCTTCTATCCTGCTTACAGAACACACACACACACACACACATACACACACAAATAGATAGGCCACAGTGGTAGCTGAAATGACAATGGGGAAAATTAGCTCTGCAATGATCAAAGAATGTAGAGGCAAACAGAGAGTGCTTTGTTCCTTTTGTGTGACTATCTCTATATTGGGGATCAGCTATAAGAACTCCAATCTAGAAAACATGCTCCTGCTCTCCGCGGACTCTGCGTTTCATGCCAGATGGACTTTCCTTTGTTTATCAGCGAATTCCCACTGTTGACTAGATGTAAAATCTAAAGCGAATCCAGAGCGTTCCTGCAGTACGGCCGATGCCTTCGCTGCCGTCTGGGGAGAAATATCTGAGGCGTGCATCTATAGGGCCGCAGCAGGAGGCATGGAGAGGGAAGTATCCTCCAGTGATGTCCACACTCATCCTGGGAGACTCCGGAGGAAAATTCAATCTGGTCTTCTGCTTGCAGAGATATTGGGAGATTGAGTGAGGTCTGCAGACGGTGGTGAGGGGCTCCGCTCAGTCTTTACATTCATGCTCGTGTTGCTCGATGGTAAATAAAGGCTGAGAGACGAGGCCTGCATCACAATAGGAGACACAGCAGGAACATGTGTGGAAGGTTCTGTACAGTGCAGGCTGCAAAATGTCTGTGTCTCAGAATAAGAGTCATAACCCAGCAGACATTTTGATCTTTAGATACAACAACTACATGACAATAACATGGCATCAAAAAATTGCTATAAACTCTGGCACTGGTTTTTTGTTTTGTAATTCATGTCATGCGCTTTGAGTTCTCTGGGAGATTTTAGTTTTAAGTAGAGTTCTTTTTAAATAAAGAAGCATTTTGCTGTCGTTAATATAATCAATCTTGACACCAGATGTGACTCAAAAAGCTAGTAATTAGACCTTAAGCCAAGATTATTACTACCATTTTAGAGGTCAAGAATTAACTCATTCATTAACTCAGCAATTCACTATATTAGTAAAGCAAAGTAAATCATTAAGTTTATAAAATGTCATAAATTTTAACACCGGTCGCAGGTGCGACTCAAACTAGAGCTGCAACCAAAGAAGCCGATTATTTTTTACGTTTGGCAAAATAATATTGACTCAAGGTCTGCCAACTAAATTTTCCCAGAGCTTTCAACCACATCTTCATCAAAAAAAAAGCTTTTAAAAAACTACCAAGTACACCTGAGCATGTGACCAGGAAGGTCCATATATGGACGTCATCTGATTAAACGTGTGTCATAAAAGTGTCAATTCCAATTGTTTTTGCCTTTCTGCCAAAGCACCTTATATGATTATGGGATGTGCATACACTAGTTTGTGGACAAGATTATTTTGCAAAACTACTGTTTCCATTGTCAAGAATGCACTTTCATGCTTCATTTTTTTACACAAATTGAGTAACCGTTAAGCCTGTAAAATGCCAAAAATAGTGAAAAATGGCCATCAGAAGGTTCAAATAATTTGTTTTCTCCCAGAAACTATCCAAATCTCAGAAATGTTCAACATACAATGATGCAAAATGGAGAAAAGAAGAAAATACTCACAATTTAGAAGTTGCTGATTAATTTTCTGTTGATGAACTACCTGACTAAGCACTAATTTAAACATCCAATTCATAGGTCAGTAGAGACCAGATGAATATGTACAGTAGTTGTTATTTCAGCTTGCTTTAAAAAACTTGCAACCTTGTAACCTTTGTAAAAAAAAAAAAATGCTGTCCTCAGGTACAATCCTAAAAAAAGTTTAAATCAATTAAATGAATTAAAGGAAATAAAACATATTAAAAACATGCAGGCCTGTGTTCTCACTGCACCTGTAAAACGTCCCCCCAATGAGCAACGCTGAAAAAAAACAGGCCTATGGTTGAACCTGATTGCTGACCCCTCCTGTATAAACACACAGCACTGTATGTACACAAACTACCAGACCAAACGGAAACATAACACCACCCTCCCCCTGGACCCACAGCACTGGAATGATAAAAACCAAGAAACAAAACTAATGCATTTATGGTGTCTGGTGAAAATTTGGTAGGGGGACTTGGACTCATGGCCTCAGTATTTCTGAAACCTTTGCTACGACGCGGTGTGTAAATGAAGTATAGTAGAATGGTTAAATACCATTCAAAACTATGTAGAGGATTATCTGGCCAACAGTGAGAGAATAAAGAGTTAACAGTATCGTCAGCCAAACTCAGGTCGCTCTTTCTATCTCCTCTCTGCACTGGAACACTGCAAATCATCTTTAATAGTCGTCATCTTGATGGTTCATTATGTTAAACTATCTCTGCTAGTATCCTCTAATCCAATGGCTCTCCTATGGCCTGAGGGGCTATGAGCTCAGGGAGGGAGGAGGCTGCATGTGTATCTGTGTGTGTTCGCGAGTGTGTGTTTGTTGGATGAGGAGGGGGACTTGTGCTCATTGTATTAGCAGGTTAATTGCCCCGGTGCAAAAGAGTGGCTGGATGGCAATAGGATGCCATTTTAGTTTAATTGTTAGCCGTCCTGTACTGTAAGCCCCAAGTTCTGCATCAGAGGCCCCCATGGGTGCACGCCAACTCACCACCAGAGGCTGGCAGCTGTGTCATACTGTATATGATGCAAGGCACATCATCATGGGGTTGTGTCAGAGAGAGGAGCTGGCACACAGCGCCACCTAATGGGGGCAGAAGAGAACAGCATGTCTGTTAGGCTCTGCAGCAAGCAGTGTGCGCTGTGCAGGATAGTTAGATGGTTAGATCTGCACAGAATAACTACACTCCTGGATACTGAAGAGTAGAGTCACTTTTGCTGTATGATTTGTTTTACAGTATACTTTTGACAGTATAGGTATGTACTATATCTTGAATAATAAAATATAATAAAGATCTCTTGAAATACTTAAATTCTTCTTTACTGTGCACATCTCAAATTGATTTCTTGAGTAAAGAGAAATACAGTCCTGCAATAATACAGTGAAGTTGTCATGGATTGTTCCGTGTCAGGTTTATCAAATCTGGTTTGTAATCCAAACTGGTGTTTTTGTGGTGTGATTATTGAAAATGCCTGGGGGCAGAAGTGCTCAGTGGTGGAAGAAGAACTCACATGCTTTACTTAACTGCAAGTAGCACATTGCATGTGATAATACTATGTTACAACGAAGTCCTACACATAAAATTGTACAGACGTATTACCATCATAATATACTTACAGTGTCAAAAGTAAAAGTACTCACTATCCAGAATGTTCCCTTTCAGTTTGCTGCTTTATACATATATATGTGTGTGTGTATATATATATATATATGTATGTGTGTGTGTGTATATATACATATATATATATATATATATATATATATATAAAGAACTGTTACTGTATCTATAGGTCCAGCTGTGAACTAAATGTAGTGGAGTAAAAAATACAATATTTCCCTCTGTTATTTTCTAGTGCTAGTCTGCTAGTTATGCTCCACCACTGCTGCTTGTAACATGGCAAGGTAACATGTTTTCCTCATTTTTGATTGGACATTAAAGGAATTTGTAATATTTAAGGGCATATCCTAAGAACACAGCTGTAGTTACAGTATATTTGTGCAACTCTCTCTCTCTCTCGTTTCTCACTTTCATCTTCTTTTCAAGGTGAAGATCTTTGTTTCATTATATCTTGTTTAACTGACTTTGTGCCACATGACTGAAGTTGAGGACACACCTGTACACATACAGTATCCTGGTTTTAAGTTTCATGCTGGTTTCAAAATGCAACGTGTTGAGCAAATGAATCCCTGAGTTACAAAATAAACGGCAAGCAACAGTTTCATTCGAGCATGTATGACTGGGGACAGGCGGTCTCAGGTGTACATTTGAGGCTGGGTCATGTCAGTGAATACGATTCTTCTTGAAAACAAAACAACGAGGTGCATCCCCATTCCAGCCTCTACCTCCGCCTCAAACACATGTACTTCATGCACATCCACTGTAATTTCTCAGCATTTTTATAAACTCAGCTGAGTTTTACAGGAACAAATTCAACAACAATTTCATCAGCTTTTATAACAAGAGTGAACAGCTCCTCTACTTCTGTGAAATGTTGAGATCCGCTGAATTAAAACTGACAAATTCACACCATGTTTTTGATGAAACCTTTACCAAAGCAAGTGCATTTTGTGTATCTCAAGCTGGAAACACACTATACAATAGAAAGGCCAATCATAACTCCAGTTTAGCCATGACCAAGATCACAGGGACTCTCCAGTTATCTGCACAAAATAGGTCAAGTCACACTGGACACTCAGCAGGTTTAATCCAGTATTGGAATTCTCAGCATGTCTTGTGTGTAGGGGACCCAATACATGACATGTTTAGGATTCATATCTCTAACCTACTGAAAAATGAAGGCTAAAATGGAAAAAGTCACTTATAAAAGGAGTGATGCTTTGACTGTCAGTCACAAAGTCTTCAGAAATGTTGTTGGGCATTAAAGGATTTAATTTAATTTTAGAAGGTTGTCTTAAAGGTGCCCCTGTAGAGTTTTCTTGTAAACAGTTTCACTCACCAAAACATATTAAGGTCTAACAAACATGTTCAATGTATTTCCTTCCTTATAAAACATTTGCAAAGCCAACTTTTAACATTTTGAAACCTGCATTGTTTTCACCCACGTGCTCATTCATGTGCGTCCTCGTGTGCTTGCATGAGACAAGACTCTAGTGCTGGATAACTTTAATGCAATACTCACAAGCCCATTATGTACATTGAGTGTTATTGGTCAGCAATGGTGTAGATTTAATTTAAAAACTATGTTAATGCTATTTATTAATATCCATTATACAGATTTATTTTAACTTTGCAAATAACCGTTTTGTGATCAAACTGGTCTTTGTGTGCACTCGGCTGAGGCTCATCATAGAGCCTGAACAGGGGATTGTAGAGGACTGTTGGCCTCCACTTTCACCCATGATGTTAGATCAGGAGGAGGATGAGGGAGAAGTTAATAAATTGGACCTCAGTCATGCTCTTTGGAAGTTTCACAACAATTTTTGTCAACTGACTTTCAAACACACACCCCTATGATATTTTTCTGCTAGTGACGACCAACTAGCTAGTCTGTCTGTCGGTAACGACTCGACTCGAGAACTGTACATCCATTCGGGGGGAGTATATTACAAAAGATAGCTGAACAACTAATACAGTAAAACATAATTAGAACTTAGAAAATGATGCTTAGTTTCACTGATAGAGAGCTGAGATAACTCTATTTACATCCATAAGCACTAATT
>NTHP01000020.1:0-34543 GCA_003416845.1 Oplegnathus fasciatus
CACACACACACACACACACACACACACACACACACACACACAAACACACACACTTGCAAGCACACACCGGCCTGTATACGCATTCAGAAACAAGCGCACACGCACACACACACACAACTGTACACACACACAAAAACGCACATAGTAAGATTGCATACAAATTCAAAGAGCGGCGTGAAGACAGAACAATCCTGGCTCGCAGTCTATTTACAGAGCTGAAATTAGAAGAGGAGGATTGAAGTAATCTTCCTTTAATTTCTCTTTGGATGTGCTCCCAGGGCTGAGTGAGACAAAGGCTCCGATGCGCTGTATGTTAGGTTCGCAAGGGAGAATGATGCAAGACCCCCTGTCCCCTCATCTGGGTTAGCGGAGAGGGCCTCGATATGGGGGACATAGTGGACAAGGCTAGAGGACACATCGGTACAAAAAAAGCCCAAAGTTAAACTATGGAAGAAGCTAAGCTGACTACAAAAACAATCTGCAGATGGACAAGCACAGTTCAAGAGGACCATTGCGGGAGAAGGAACAATTTCAGGTGTTTAAGACCTAATCACTTGGCTGCACTGGTGGGATTCAGAAGCAGAGCTTAACATGGAAGGAACACCTGTTATACTATAAACTGCAAAACTAACTCATCATCACACACATCATGAGTTTTTTTTTTCTGTTCTGGCTGGAGTACTGGCACTTCAAAATACTGCAACTGAAATGAACACATTTTCAAGAATTGATTTTAGCCTGTGGACAATTCCAAGTGTTGGAATATGTGAGGTGCGTCTGATGATTCATGGAGCCGCTCCAAACAGACAAACTGAAACAGGTGAGGTAGAAAATCAAGCCCACCTCTTGATTATCCAAAACATCTGAGCTATGTTTTTAAGTTGGGTCTCAAGTGGCTCCATGGCACCTATCCGTGCATATCTATCATTGCCTAGACTTCATTTGGGTTGACATGCCTCTATCAGGTTTCAGGGCCAGTCATAAGCCTTAAATACAAAGACGTCATTCATTTCACACATACATTCATAGACAGCACTTACAGTATACATAGAATAATGTTTGGTTCTTCAAACATGCACTTAAAGAAACATGTGACACAATAAGACAATTCTTAAAGTAAACACCTACATAAGAAACCGTTTTTTGTTTGATTTGACTGATTAATCAATGAATCATTTAAGCACTACATGTAATTGTGGGCAGCTTTGATTGAGACATGAATGTGGGCACTCAATCAAACAATATTTAATATGTTACCCCTATGTGACCTGAATAACATAGTAGCAGAGAGACGCGAAAAAAAAAGAAAAAGCGCCTGCGCCCACGGAAAATCCTCCAAAAGCCAGGAATGATGTGTGAATTTTGTTTTAGGGTAAATATTTAGTTTAATGAGAGCAGTCCAAGAGGAACTCAGTAGTACTCCAGTCAACCACAGGACTTGAAAAATCACAGTGAGGAAGGAGCAGATACTGTACATTTGAATAGTCAAATGCAAACATTTACATCCACATACATGTATGTATGCACACGCACGCTCTCTCACACACATGCAAACACACACTTTCACTACACCATCCAAGTTACAGAAAGAGAACCCAATACTCTCCATCACCTGTTATTCTAGGTGGAATCTTGCTTATACAGGTGTAGAGAAAAAAAATCTGTTTCTCCTTTTCACCTCTTCAGAAAAAAATTCTGGGCTTTTTCACTGAACAAAGTCAACTATGGTGTGTGGACATATGTGTCTATACTAGTTGGCCTGGTGTGCCCTTCTTTTACTAGTCCCCTGGGTGTGTGACCCTGTTTCCCTTGCAGGCAGCGAGAGAGGGCACTCCTGACTCCTCCTCACCTGAGTCGACACCCGATCCCAGGGTTCACGGTGGGGGCCCGCTGCCTCTCCTCAAAGGTGCCGTTTGTTTCCAGGCTCTAATAGAATTCCAACCTTCGTGATTTTATCTGGAGTTTTCACGCCAATTTTGCCAAAACCGATTGAGGAGAGAGCAAATTCAGCTGCTACTGATCTCAAATAGATTGAGTTTCCAAGGGGCCAATTTAAAAATGTGCCACGGTTATGCTTTGAGAAGAAGGTTGGTTGGGGTGCTGGGGCTGAACAGTGAAGGTGAGTTGTTATGACTGGCTGTCAATTAGCAGTTGATTCACACAGGAGGGTCAGTGAGACATGAACAAAAAAGGAAAAAAAAAAGATATGGTTTCATAACAAAAGAAGGGCAGCGAGATGAACACTGGCTATGAAAATATGTATGTTTAAGATAAGCTGAGACAACGACGCTTACTTAACAGATGTAAGGCAGCCAAAATGGAAAAGGAGATGGCTGCGCAGGGAGCCTTATTTATTATTACTCTCAGCAGCAACAGGGCGAAGGAAAATAGTACTAAGCAGGATGGGAAAAGGTCAAGGTGAAAGGGATCTGGCCCTCAGAGAGGGTTAATAGCCAGGTTGACTGGCTAAGAGCTGACCTCTCAGGAACGTCAGCTCCCACATTTACGGACAAATACTTTGGACAGAGCCAGGAATCAAAGCAAACACCGGATTCAGACTCTCTTTTTCTCACTGTGTCATGTCTCATCTCCATGGATTTCTCCCTTACTCCTTGTTCCCTCTTGCATTCTCTGCCTCTGGCCACCCTCTCTCAAGCTGTCTCCACTCTCTTACTGTCTGCTCTGTTCCTTTTCCATGCTTCGGATTTTCACTCTCATCCGATGTCTCCCTATTTCTGTTGGCCAGCAGAGCACATAAAAGCTCCTCTGACACCTCACTGTCCTGGAAAGATCGGAGGTCGAGAGGGAAACTTCAGTTCTCAAAGCTCAACAGCTACGAGACAATATGAAACACTCATCACAAAGAGGAGCGGTCTTGGAAATGGTTTACTTTAAGCATACACAGACAAGGATCCAGACCCAGGTCGCACACTGAGCCAAGCTTGTCAACAACACCATGGCTTAGATAAGCCGTCTTACGTGCTTTTGACATTCAGCTAATACTCCTGCATGAACGAGAGTTAAATTGTTATACAAGAGGGCAGAACAGGTCACCAAGCTTCCATTCTCCCACAGTGTGACATTTAGTAGCATCTGGAGGAAGACTGAGGTTCAGAAAGATCTTCATTTGTTTCATAGGTTTTATTATTTTATTTATCTGCAAGCAAAAGAGTTAGCTCAGGGACATCTGAGGTGTTTTTGCTGACTGCTGTCTGTTTTATATCACAGTATGGCCTTTTTATCAAAAGACAAACAAAATATTGGAAAGCTTTGATTCTTTGTTGGCTTCTGCAATGGACAACTTTAAAACATATGAAAAAATAACACTGAAAAAAAACCTGTACTGTCCAAACGCATTTAACCATAGTTGAGTGGCTGTGTGGATGACGTGCACAAAAAACACATGCATCAGTAAAACACTGCCTCCTCCCCACTAATAACCTAAAACTGCGGTCCAAACCCACTGAAAAACCAAACCAGCTACCGACCAACGTGTTCGTGCCTACTGTAAATTCACTTCTCAGAGCGGTTCGTCTTGGCTGGCGATCTACCCGGCTGTGTATAGTGCTGCATAAGTCCAGCTTTGTGTGAGAGTGCAGCTCGTGTGCGTCCTTAACGCAGGCGTTTAAAACTACACAGATGTAATAGTGCAGTAATATCATAATCTACAAACTGTCAAACTCTATCTGTCTCCAGAGGAGGAACCCTCTCCGCTGTCATAACTAGCCAGCTCTGGAAGGACCAATACTTTTCCAACCAGGAGCTGTGCCAGTCCCAAGAGGGAAAAAGAGATGAATGAGAGACGACGAAGAGCATGGAAAAGAGAGGAAAGTGATTAAAAAGGGGAATGAAAGAAGAGTTGGATGAAGGTTAAAAGATGCAGGAAATTGAGAATTAAGACAAAGTAGGTGGTAGATACAGATGCATACAGCCTCACAATGTCAACTGATGTGGTAAGTGATACAAAAAGGAAGGAAATAAAAGAAAAGAGAGCGAAAGAGGGGGAGAGGAAGAATAGAGATAAGGCAGGTAATGGGTGATTGAGAGGTTTTCCCCATGTGTGTTTACTAAAAACTGTAATTCAGAGGTTCCTGTGAGGCCTGATACCTTGTCCTGAACCTGGGTACTGCCGTAGTGTGTGTTTGTGTGTGCACTGGCATCAGTGTGTGTGTGTGTGTGCAGAGTGTTGGAGGAAGTCTAAAGCCCTGTTTCCCATGCGTGTAATCATCCCAGGATGAGGTGGAGGATGAAGCCGAGCGGGACTTCCCCTGCACCAGAGGGTATTTTCCTCTCACACTGTGGTACAAGCACATGGCTGACCCGGGCTGCCTCTGCATGTGTGTGTGTGTGTCAAAGAGAGAGAAAGAGAGAGACATACCAACATGGGATGAGGGAAGCATTTTTTTTTATATTCTCTGTTCTTGCTTTTTACCAGTTTGGTGGGACATTACTAAAATACTTTGGAAGCTTGTCATTGTGGCAACTGCATGACAGCCAGACGGTGATGCCAACAATGAGAGGTTGCACTGTAAATCTACATAAAATGCATGGATGGCACTGAGGTGGCAAATAAGAGAATGACATGGTGTGTGTGTGTGGAGGAAGAAGTGGTAGTTAAGAGAGAATTGAACGAGAAGCTCCCGGGGAGATGAGAGATTTGCATACTTTCACACGAAGTCATTGACTCCTCTGTCGCTCTTTCTGAAGAACATAAAACGTCACAGCAGAGCTGACACGCAGAATACAAATACACACACAGGTCAGCTGTTCAGTCATAAAGCAGCATTACAGAACTGGCTCCCAAATAAAAGGCTGCAGGCAGTTACCATGCAGAGAATGTTGGGACCATGTGTATATATGTGTGTGTCCGCACATGTGTGTGAGGGTATATACTTCTGTGTTGCTGGGTGACAGTGCCGATGACAGAGCAGTGAGATAAGTCCCAGAAGCCACTCTATCATCTATTCATAGCTCCCTGACTGTGGGACCTCCAGCTGCTGAAAGCTGCCTGATCTCAACCCAGCCTCACTTTATCATCATTAACATCAACCAAAAAATACAGAGATGAAGTCAAACTGTGACAGACCGTGGCTAATGCTGCGATAAACATCCTAATAATGCAGTGACTTAAAGAGCAACAAATCTGCTTATGGACCGCTGAGAAATCATGTTGCATTTGCTTTGCATCTCAATCATGATTTAAGAGGGAACCGGTACGGAAACTGTTGGACAACTGGCTACAACGCACAACGACACAGACTGTAACAGATTACAAGAAAGTAACAATCTAGGGCAGCATCTGTATGTATGCATGGAAGGGTCATAATACGTGCCTGTGGACAGATTCTCTCAAAGCACAGCTCAGTGACTAGAAATGACTGAAATCACACACAAGTCTCGCACACATTGCCCACGCGCCTGGCTCGCCTCACCACTGCCAGGGAACCCAAAAGCCCCTACAAAACAAATTCATTAACCCAGACAATAAAACACAGCTGTGAGGGGCGATGGGAACTGTTTGAAATCAGTGCCCGGGATTGTGGAGAATCTGTTCTAGGCAAACAGCGTGTTCTCAAAATGTCTAGGAAAGAANAAAAAAAAAAAGAGAGAGGAAAGGATTTGGAAAGAGGAGAGAGTGAGCAAGGAGCGGTGTTTAATTTAAACTCTTGCTGGGGACAGCGCAGACTGTGAGAGCGGAGCTGAGGCACAACAACAAAAACAATTTCCCTGCACCAGATGCTTGAGATCCAGGACCTGTTTTAAATTGAATCCTTTGAACAGGTTGTATAAAGGAAGTACAAACAAAACTGTCAAATACTATAAATATCATCACGGAAGTTGGGTTTGAATTTTAAAAAAAAAGACAGATACATGCTCCAAATCCAGATTTTGATATTGTGGAATCTGGCAATGGAAGTACAAATGCACTTCATGATTTTTTGTAATCCGTTAGCAGGGGGTGGATAAGCATCTGTTTTATTCTATCCAGTTAGTCTACTCTAACTATATCAAAATCCTTCACCTGCTCCAAACTCCAAACAACGTCAGTGCACGTACAACTGATATCATTTGATGGTGGTGTGTCTAATGTGTTAGCAGGGGGTAGACAGGCTGCTGGCAGAGCAGACTGCAAGGGAAGAGGAGCAGCCCTCAGGAGCTGGTCTGAGCATGGAATCACATGATGCTGTAGTTAAACGCGCCACCAGAGGGCTCTGCAGCTTGTAGAATGAGCTTCGGCAGACTGGAACCCACCAGACCCAACCATGTCTTAGTCATACTGACCTTGCTTCTGCAGGGTCTGGGCCAAGCAGCCGGACAGATGCAGTCGCCAAAAGACTTACGACACTGAGATACATGGAGGTACAAATAGTTTTATAGAGAATGTCCAAAATGTCAAAGCCAGACCACATTTATTGAGAGTAACCTCCATGCTCTGCAGCTGCACAGAGGTGAAGACACACACTGACTGACCTCAGTGTTAATGATACTGTTACACTCCATAATGGCACTACTATAAAACCGAATGAGTAAAGAACATGGTATAATGCACCTGAAATTAATATGGTATAATAAAAGTAAAAAGTGAAACACTGAGTGTTCCCAACAACTGTGACCAAAAAGCGAATATTAAATGAAAGCAGAGGTATTTTCCCAAGCATATATTCTTCATTTCTCAATAGTGGATGGATGATCATTATATTACATCACTCTGGACCTATGGGTCATTTCAATTTCACTTAATCCGGCTGAAGGCAGCAATAACACAGCGGTTAGATGTGAATTTTTTAACAAAAAGTTGACCGTTCCCATCCCTGGATAAACTGGGAAACATGGCTGGGGAAAAGAACATAACACTAAGCAGCTACTGTCACAGTGCCCTTGAGCAATACCCTTAATCTCCAGCTCCTCCAGCTGGAGCTGCTCAGCACAAATGCACAGAAAACTGAAATCACAGAGGAAGGTTTAGTGTGTGTGTGAAGCTTGTTGTTGCTGGAAAGAATGCTCAGTTTACACTGCCTTGACAAATAAAGGTAAAAAAACTCTATACCTTTCCTTTCCTTAAAATGGAGTAAAGCTTAATGTTTTTTGGGGCGTGTAACCATATTTTCTAATTTTTAAACTGTTGCCAAAGGACCTCCCAGAATAGCTGCTTGCCGAACTTTCTCATCCTGCCTTGAACCTGGATGAACCCTCTGCAGCCGTTAGCTGCCCCTCAACAGAATCAAGCCATGAATCATTACAAGTCAGGGGTGAGGGCTCCGAGATCACCCAAATCAAAACCAGATGCACAGCAGGCACCTCCTTAGGACTAACTGTATAAATAACTAAATAAATTAATAAATAAAGTCAGAAAGCTTTATACTAAGTCTTTCTCTCATTTGTTTCTATAGTGTTGCACTAACAAATCTGACAGATTGACTGTAAAATGTCCATTTTAGCATTTGATTTTTTATGATTATTGGTTTGCTTTCAGGCGACAGTCTGCTCTGTGAATACACTGTGTATACAAAGATGGTACTGCTTCTGTTGTCTGTAATAGTTACTACAGCACTGTCAAGCACATCTGTAGTGGTAACAGAAACAAAGGGTGATCAGCGTGCCAATACCCCTTTAATGCATTTTGAAATTTTTCCTGGGAAGCCAACCACGTCACTTTATAGAAGCCTTTACGGGGTCTGAGTCATCTGACGCAGTCACCGCACGTCAGTGCACACATCCTTCCGTAAAGAATCCTAAGAGGAGATAACACTAAAATCACTCTGTCAACTCACTTAATTTCATCACATCCCCCCCACCCTTCCCTCCCCTAGTCTATGACTCCTATCCTCACCACAGCTGGTAAATATTTTTATATTGTGTTCCATTAGAAAGCTTTATTAAGCGGTCAGACGGGGCAAATGGCGCCTAGAAGCTCCCTGTCCTGTAAACAATAGAAAGGGCCCTGAAAGCTGCAGCTGAGCACATCACAGTAAACTAAGGTCACATTAGAGAACTGCCTTACTCTGAGTGAGTAAATATTTAAATGTGTTGGATTCACCCAAAACAGTCAGGGGCGATAGCTGGGGGCACTGTATCAAGAAAACGTTGATGATGGATTTTTGAGCGAAACTGGCATAGCCCCATGCAGTGATTTGTAAGTGGATGTATGTTAAACTGTGGTACTTCATGAAGATCAACAAGACGTTCATCAACAGCCAGAGAGAGGTGATCTGGGGGCCAAAGTGTGAGCATGTGAATATAACTACCGTAGGGCCAGGCTTTATATGACCTCATGTGTATGTTTCTGAGTACAGCACAAATCAGACATTATATCCTTGTGACAAACTAAAGACCGAAGAGTAAAGAGCAAATTAAATTTTAAAAGTGCATTTCATCACAAGGCTTATCGGAAGGATATGAAGTCCAAATACACAGAGTTTTAGTATACAACCTGTATGTATTATCCAACATGTATGTGACTTTGTATGTATGTATGCATACATGTATTGGTGAGTGGATGTCATCATTCATGCACTCAAGTTGTATGTACCTCAGCACTTTTCTCAGGAGCATCCATCCCCACCACGTTGTCTCTGAGAAGCTGCTGAAGGAGCTGCACCTGGGCAACGCTGAGGTAGAAATCCAGACTGCTGGTCACATTTACCTCCAGAGAGTGGCCACACACCACCACCTCCTACAGAGAGATGAGAGAGATAGTACAAGGGGAAATGAAGAGTTGGAGGTGGGTGGTGAGAGCAGGAAAGACATTCAATAACACATCGGGATTGTTTGTGAACTCGTGCACTGCTTCTCTCTTTCTTAACTTTTATACTCTTAGTCTATTTACTTTCTATCTCCCCTCTATCTTGCTCTGTTTAGCTCAGTTGTTCCCTATTCCCCTCTTCCCTCTGTCCTCTCCAGGGTCCCACCCACAGCCAGCAGTTCAAACCTCAGCCTGGAGGCTACATCTAACAGGATATCACTCACTAACACTCTGGGTTGAACCACATACACATGGGCCAGACCTACAGTAACTACACACAATGGTATTTGGCCACTACTGTGTAAACACAATCTATTCAGACCCACTGTTTAAAAACATAAAAGGACTGCTCATATTTTATTCAATATCCAATGTAAGATTAATATCACAATTTGTTTAAGTTTGTTCTCATTTAGTACTAGTTGTAGCAGTAGTAGTGTAGCTGTGAGTTTAACACACAAGGTCATAATATCACAAGGTTACAATAATAGTTACAGAATATGTTGCAGGGGTGAATGAAAATTTAGACTGTAGATTGTAGATATAGATCACAGACTGTAGATGATAATAGATAAATGATTTAATAAAGATAGCTATTACATTTACGTGGTAAGCATGCATACATCTGTTAAAAACAGTTAGAAGTTAGTTGAAAATGAATATGAATTTTATTATAGAAATTGCTGTAATTTATCTACACTACGTAGTTCAAAGTCCTGTTTGTGTTGTTATTGGCTCTGAGACTCTGTATCTCAGAGAGTTATACAAATCACATTGTGTGTGTGTGTGTGTGTGTGTGTGTCAGTGCAAACTATGGATTAGCTGTTACACATTGTCAAGGGGCACGTTAGCGTGGACGGACGAGGCATCAAAGAGGCAGGAAGTCTCAGAGAGCCGCGCCAGAAAACATCAGCTGTATAAGCAGAAAGGTTTGAACTCTGGGGGTCAAAAGCCTCCATTACATGGCGGACTGGCTGAGGGATTCCTAATGAGTAAGTTACTGTATGTTAAGAGGCAAAACGTAAATACTTCTGACGTCTCATGTAATCTATGTCTATTTTCATATGGACAACGGATTGTGAGAGTAATGGTTACAATCATGGTTATAACAGGTCATGGTCAAAGGCACAAGATGTCAGTGCAAGTAGTGAACAAACTTCTACAAAGTAGATGAAGAAAAATAGGCAACCTCTGAATGACTGTGGATTTCTTAGAAAATCCTTCTTTAAGCAAATCCCTACATCCTTAGGACCTTTTGTCATTAAATATCAGATATTAAGCTTTCGTGTTAAAAATATACACACTGTCATTTTTTTACTTTTACTTTGACTGTTTTAATTAGTTTGCCACAGTACAGATAAATTCACTCTTGTAGAAAATGTGAATACTTTTAAGAGAAAGATGTGTTGCTGTGTTGAGTCGACACTGACCTCTGCCTGTCCGCAGTCTGGGGCTAGATTCTTGCTGAAGATGATGGCTGGGGCAGCAGTCACCCGAACAGAAAAGTCAGTCAGGATCGGCGTCAGGATAGCCCGCCGCTCCTGGTGCCTCCTGATACTGAACAGAGATACATACAGGATCAAACTGTTGGCAAAACTATTGTTATCAAGGTTCTTCAGGTGGAGATATACAATTTCAAGGAGGTAAACATATAATATACCTTTCAGCAACTTAATGGACATTTTCATTTGAAAGCTACTCATTACTGAATTATATTTTAGTCAAAAGTATATAGTCCTGCTGTTGAAGTCATTCTAGCATTACACTAAAATACAAACAGCATAAGGGACCACTTATTCACTAAAATTCCCCAACCTTTATTTACTAATAACATGTTATGGTTACCAGTTGTAAAATATTTGTAAGACTGTCCCATCTGCCTAGAAATGACAAGTCAACACAACACAGTGAAAACCACAAAATGTTCAAAACTGAGCTTTTGTTTTGCCCTTAGCTGACAGCCAGACACACATTTCAAACTTGCTCTGGCTTTTTAAATTCAAACCAGTAGGACGAAAAGCTGAACTCAAAATAAGAGACTTCACAATTGATTTGCTCTCGCAGGCCAGACCTGTGAAATATTCCCATCTTCTTTAAATTTCTGGTCTAACACATTTTAGCTGGAAGCTTAACTATGGTTACGGAGACAGAGTGAGACGTTATTTGACAAGTCTCAATTGGGAACACCCCTTAATTGTATACACAATATCAAATAGAGACCTTCTCACATCAACTCTCTCCATTTCACTAATGTTCATTCCCACAATCAAGTCATATTTGTGGGAACATTTGTTAGCAGTAAAACAAATATACAAGTGGGCTTTATAAGGTGGTGTTAATTGCCACATCTGCTGCTATTAAAACAATCAAGCGGTATGGCTTCCAATATTTATAGTTGGCCAGGATTATGAAAGGCCGTGTTTCTAGGTGGCCTAGAGTACAGTACTTAACCAGAGCCAATATCATATTCACTTCTGCTACCCAAATGTGCATTACCAGCGCCCTTAAGGGATTATTTTCTGACACATTTCTTTGCGTAGAGGGTTTGAGGGAGGCCTAATTCGGAGGTGAAATGATCTGTGAGGCCAATTGGTGTTGGCTAATCTCCCCTCAGACAGGGACTGAAACAATGAGTGTCTCGTTGCAGGGGACAGGTGCTATCATTCACCAGCAAGGCTAGGAGGCGCGAGGCTCAGTTTACCAGTAATATGGGGTCCTCTGACTGGGCCCGAGAACTCTGTGTGTCTGTGTGTGTGTGCACCTTTGAATGGGTGTGGTGCAAAGCACAAAAGATGGAAAGAATGACTTTGTTTTCATACAAAGCTACACAGTGTGAACAGTAAGTGGAGATATCCATGGCATGGACAAAGAGAGAGAGGCCTGCACTGGGTGGCTGACAGGAGGAGAGATGGAGAAAGTTCACAGCTCCATGACACAGGGTCTTTCCTCGCCGGCAACTACACACTGTGACGAGGACAGATCCTGTCAGTGGATCCATGGTGCTGGAATTTCCTCGCAAAACCTCAGGAAGCCAACTGAGGCCACTGCAGGTCTGCAACTACTGGAAATGAACCCAAAAAATTGCAGAGTGAACATGCCACAAGTCCAAAGCTGGAGAGAGAGAGGGGGTATCGATGTAGGGAATGAGGGAAAGGTGTGAACTTTGGAAGTGGTGTATGTCAAAACTTGTTATGACCGAGGTGGTGTATTTCTGCGGGTGATTGCAGCGGACAAGTAAAGCTGTGAACTTGACTCCCCTTTCCTCAGCGTGCTGGAACGTTCTAAATCACATGTTCAGTTATGACTTGGTCGTGGTGGTGGCTGAGGCTGGGGTATACAGTGCAGCACACAGCAGTACAGCAAAGCCCATTTTCCAACAGAACCTCCAGTGCTGTTCCCTGCCACGGCAAGGAGAAAGGGGAACGAGGAGGCAACCACAGCCACCTTGAATGATTTGTTTGGAAGCTAAAACTGAGAGTTAGGGTGAAATCCAAAAACCTCAAATACAACAGCAACTTTGACCTTCTAGGCATGAACACACAGAAGCATCCTTACTTACTGGTGAGAATCTTAATTATTTAGAGAGAAGAGATGAAGCTAAAACCTTTTGATTATGAGATGATTAATCACTCTGCATTGGCAACAAGCCACTGTCAAACTAAAGTGACCTTTGTTACAGAGTAATACTGTGTGTCAATCCTTTGAGTACAAGAATAGCTGTTAAGCTACATGTTAGGTCATCCTATAATCAAGTTCTGAATAGAAATCCAGACCTGCAGCTATAGTATGTCTAAAGAAAGTTGAGTCTACTCAAAAGGCATTCAGCATCTTCTGGAGCCCAAAGTGTGAGCCCAAAATCTCACCTCATTGCCCTGTCAGACAATCTGGCCTTGGCACCGGGCCCAAGCAGCCCTGTTTTCATCGACAGGGAGACAAATTGAGAGTAAAAAAAGAAAAAAACTGTGGATTGAGCCTCAGTAGCCCCTTGCTCATATGAGCTCGTCAGACTCAGTAATAAGAGTGTAAGATTCTAACATAGGTCCAAGTCCACTACTTAAAAGGGCTGTTACAACAGACCCTGGCTGCCACGGTTAGAGGAGGTCAAGACAAAGGAGGATTTTGGGATGGATGGTCAAAACTACTGGGGCGACAGAGGGAGACTAAAAAGAAATCAGGGTGGTCTAGTGGTTAGAGATACTGTCCCGTAGGTCCACTCCTTTGTCTTGTTGAAATGTCAAAAACTAAAGCTCTACTTGCTTGCTCATTCTGAGTCACTGGCTGAAAGCATCATCTAAATGACTGAAATGAAATATGAACAATAAGATCTTTTATCTGACCAAAAAAGGAGTGGAGAAAGCACTAGTTGAAATATTTATTTTCTATTCAAATATGAGATGATTTAAAATATGAAATCAACGCTTTGCAATAAAGTGAACACAAACTGAAACATTATCAAATCTAAGCTAAAATAACTTGTTTAAAATGGCTGCTGATTGCTTTTGCTATGCTTTTATGATGCTTGCCCCATATCTTACGTAAGTTTAAAGCTTATTTTGAGAGGTGTAATCAGCTCCTCAACTTTAACTTGACATTAGCCTAATTCTGCCTAAAAAAAGATGTACTGGCTCAACCTGGAAGAAGTAAATCCACCAACTTTTTTGAAATATTATTTGGGCATTTTTGCCTTGATTAGATCGTGTACAGCAGGAAGCTGACTGGAAATGAGGGACGAGAGAGAGGGAGGATGATATGCAAGAAATTGGTTGTTACAATAAAAGATCTCACAGCAGGTCTACAGCAAGAGCTGAGGGCTCAGCATCAGTGTCACCAGCAGCAGCAATCTATGTTTTTTGCTGGCAGGGCTCCAAATACTATCATACTGTGTGTGTGTGACATACAGTAAAGAAAATATCAGTGTTCATGATGAGCATGTATGATGATATTTGTGTGCGTGTGCGTTAGAGAGTGCCTTGTGTGTCTGTGTCTGTGTGCGAAAGGTGTGTGTATCTCAGCCAGCCTCTCTCTAAGCTCTGACGACCTGAGAGCACTCAGTCTCAATCAGGGCCATGTTGATTCTGCGGCGCATTCTTCCACGAGGCTTATTTTTAGTTGACAGGGAACAAATCTGGACTCTTTGCCTGTGATTCTGTGATTTTTGGGCCTGTTCCCTCTCAAAACATGAGTGGAAAAAAAGGATGTGGGGCCAAACAGGCTGTTACACTCGTGCTTGTTTTAGCTCCCGAGTCTATAAAAAAAATGACAGAGTTTGTAATTATGACTGTGCATGGAGAGGCTCCATGATAGGGAGCTAACTCAATAACTACATGCTGCTCCCACATCAAGACTGATGAGATAAATTCTGGGACATTCACAGCAGATCACACACACAGCACCTGACTAGGGGTGTAACGATGTAATATAGCAGCAACGCTGTGGTCATTGTAACAAACAGTATGGCTCTTTTATGTGTTTTTAATAATTAGGCGGCAAAGAGGCTTAAGCTCAATAAGCTCAGCCTGACAGGCTTTGTAATAATATGTATAACTAGTAAAGAATTATTGTTAGTTTATAGTCTTTGTGCCAATAATTTCATTGGTACCTACAGTATGTAAGACTTGAATTAATTAATCACACAGCATCATCTTTCCCTTTGTCTTTCATGCAAATACTGAAGTGTCTCCTGACCTGCTGGCCATGTTCCACTCCAGGGCAGGGTTCTGGGAGCTCCTCTCACTCTCCGCTGACACACCTCCTTTGATCCCCTCCTTCTCTGGCTTGAGTTGCTCCCACTGTGCCGTTCCAATGTTGATGGACTGGAGGTCGACCTGATACTGACGGTCCTCCACCTCTGAACCCGGGTCACGCAGGATGCCAAGGTTCGACGCACGTCTAGAGGGAAGAGAGGGAAGAGGCCATTTGGTTGAGTCACTTTACCAATCATGAAGTGTGCTAATAATTCTGTGAAGCCCAGGCTAGGCTCAGACTTAGATCTCTGACAAAGTGTATCAGGTCCACAACATATTGCAGGGAGTAGCTCACAAATCGCATTCAAAAAGCAGGTGTCTAAGTCCAACTAACCTAAATGTATCCAACATGAATAGGTTTTATTTATTGTTGAGGGGGTCACATTGGGTCAGGCTGTACTTTATATAGTCAATTACAATGAAGTACATGACTCCAGAAGTAGACCAGGTAGTCTGTTATACTGAGCCAGTAAAGAGGTTCTGGCAGCAGACCCTAACCACCTTCCCTCTGCCTACTCAGTGGTTTAGTAGCACAAGTTTCTTACAGGATGATTTATGACTAAATCAAAGCCTCTGGTACTTGTATAGCCAGGCCTCGGATAAATAACCCCACAGGCCTCAGGTGAAATCATTTGCCTTTTATAAAGTTCTGATTTATGCCAGCTTATCATTGGCAGTGAACACTGCTTAAACCCCTGGCTGACCGGCACAGTAGTCTGGAGGCTGGGATTCTGACTGCCTTTCTATTTCTGTCTCCAGAAAAACAGGACTTCTACAGTATACACAAACTATAATATGGTAGAAGAGATGTGGAGATATGTCAGGAGTGGGCAGCCGCTGTCTCTGTAGTTGAACTGCTACAGTCAAGTGAGCAAACACTGTCCCATCAGCGCCAAGGAAAAATGATGTCATCTATTTTGCCTTTGAGAGACAAGATCCCGATGAATTCACGAGGCAAAAGGAATAATCAAAATTCAACATCTGCATATGACATCAGGGCTTTCGGTTCGTTATGATATGTTTATTTGTGCTGGTGAATTCAAATGAGAGCTTAAATGGTATAAATAAGGGCTTAAAATGGCTACAGATGTAGCGGCAGCATGAGTAGTTTTATTTGTTTCGGCAACGTCAATGGCAATTTTCATATAGCGTTTCTCTCCCTTAGCCACACTGGAAAGGCCTCTACCAGAGCGTGATGTTATGACAATAAGCACCAAGTATAAAAACAATGGCAATGGGAGATCAGAGGTGTATAACTGGATTTAGCTGGATTTGTTGACATACAAACAAGTGAAACAGATCCTTAATCAACATTTGGAACCACATTTATCAACAGAGTATAATATAAATCAAACCAAGAGCCCTGTAAGATTTGGGTGGGATGTGTCAGTCTAGATTCATTAGGGCTTTTGTAACAGTACCTCCATCACCCTCCCCAACCCCAAACTGTATTTTTCACATTAAACAAACCACAGTTACCTCATATGCTTTCCAAATTATCTCTTAACTTCAGCTTATTTAGGAGACTCTCTTACTCATAATCAACATTACATGGGAGTCTGCAGCCAAGTCTCTGCATTGCTGAGCTGCAGGGTCATCTCCAATGACATAAATAAATATGATAAACATTTGTCTTGGTCATGCAGCCAGTGGAAACCGGTGTGATTTAATATCAAAAGACATATTTCAGCCAATCGCAGGAAACGAGAGAGCTTCATTTCTGACAAATGAGGAGGGGAGGAATTTTGGAAGTTCCCCTTGGGGTGCAATAATAATTGAAGCCAGATTTTCTTGTTGTACATGTGGGGGGAAAACACTGGCGGTTTGACATATTTGATTGGTCATGTGAAGACCACACTGCTTGGCCAAGAGGAATCAGAGAATGCCTTGGGAAAGCACGGCACTCGCTCTGCCCACCATATACACGGACGAACTAAAAACATACAGAGCGAGGCAGGTGGAACACACCCTTCTGCTGGGTCTCACATGCCATTATCAGACATCTGCCTGCCGCTACCACGTGGAAAATATGGAGCAAAATGAAAATAACAAGTCATAAATGACATGCTTTCGCAGATGAGGAAGGCGGGGAGGGAGGGAAGGGAGAGGGGGGAGAGAACGGGAGAGAAATTTTTCTCAAACACAAGTACTTAGTTTTGCCCTTGTTCCTGAGCCAACCTTATTTTAATTGCAGGAAAAGACCACAGAAACATTATTTTTTACGACAAAATTCTGCTATTTATAAAAACGGATCAAAAGCTCTGCAGTAAGAACGCTCCGTTTCATGGCATTCATGGCTATTATTTTAAAAAACATTTCTCCCTCTTCTGACACAATTTAAACCCAATTTGAGTCCGAAAAGCCACTGGGCCGATTTCGCATCAGAGCTGAAATATGAGGGCTCCCATCCAACATTATTATGGCTCAAAGTCAAAGCCTCCATCCAATTCAAGCCCTCCAGTGGGAAACAGCAGACAAAATAGTAAAGGCATGGCAGTGTTATGTATCTAGAATGCAGGACTTGGAAAGAGCTATTCACTGGTACTTCATCACTGAGAAAAAAATAATGATGTTCCAAATTCCTTTGAACAGAAGATACGCAGACAAATTTACAAATGGGCAATTAATTGCAAGTTATGTTCCTCTGTTTAGCATTCTTTGGGTCTATGCATGTGCAAGGCAGAGCATCAATCATGATTTGTGTTATTAAGGAGACGTGTGGGAGGACTGAGTGCTTAACATGTAGCAGATTTGGGATTGTGTGTTGAAGTGGTAATAGGATTCAAGGAGGAACCTTCTGGGCACATGCACAACCCACCAGTTAACACAGACATTAGCCAACGCACATGTATATACTGATAAACAGCAAATGAGCTCATGCAGACGCACACTGCTGCTGCATGCCATGGAGGCATTAGGTGTAGCCAGTGAAGGATTTACTTTGCTGCTGCACACAACTTTGAAATAGCATCCAGACTTGGAATATAGGACTTGCACGATAGGAGAGAATGAATTGTAAGAAAAATAAAGTGAAATACATTTAAAGAGTGTTACACGGATACAGAATCATACTGAACAGAGCCAATGGGTAAATAAGTAAAAGGGTTTGTTGAAAAAGAGCGAAAGTGGAATCTTGGGAGAGCCTGATTACCATGCTATGGTTTTGAAGGCTAACCATGGTTCAAGGTTGTAAAACAAACCACAGTGGGATCTGGTTAAGGCTCAGGGCCCGATGGTAGGAGTGTGGGAGCAGTGGGCTGTGTTAAAGCCTCTTGCCGAGGGGATTCTGTGGGGCAGGGTGTATCGTGGCCCTTGGCTTTGAATGGCCTCCCACCTTCCTCTCTCAAGCTCCATCCATCCCCCCATCCCCATCCCCTGCCCCAGGCCAGTGGGGCAGGAAGCACCAGGGTAATACCAAGCGCCGCTGGCTTCTGGATCTCGTCACTCTGAAACCCGCAACCTGAACCCACAACCCCAGACCTGTTTTTCACTCCATTTCCCCAACAATCACATGCAATACATGTCTGCTTACACGTTCAACAGAGGCAGGGGTGTATGTAAATGTGTGTGTGCATATGCCTGTAAGTGTATGTTTAAGGGAGATGGGGCCTGCTGCTTCTGCTCTCCTGGTAGAACGTACATATTGAGTAGAAATTTCATTGAGATCTCAGGCTTAACTCAGCCAAGTCAAGCTGAATTAGGTTTGTACACAGATGTGCTATATTTCACAAGTGTTCCGTGTTCTTTGTTTTGAGCGGACCCCAACTACTGTATATTTGAACTGAAAGAGCGACGCTAACGGTGCCTGTCTTCCTGTATCGTGTCACTTTGTGGTGGGGTCTTTACCATTGTGTTCAAATGCAACATCCAAGAGAGTTTTGTGAGACCAGCATAGTATCACTCATCTATAAATTCTAAAAAAGAAAGTGTTCAATTGAGGTTTTGATAGTCTTTCTCTGTGGCTCCAAATGTTATTAGCCAAACACCATTAGCACCCAGCAGCTCCTCCATGGTATTTCTGTTGTGGAGAAGCCAAAGCTGCACAGTGGCTTCTCAATCCGCTTGCTACGACTCCCAGTGGCTTAAAGCAGAGTCCCACTGGGCCTGTGTGTGTGCCGAGGGGGAATTCATAAGCATTATGATTCATGAAACTTGCAATTACTTAGTAAGTTAAGCACCCCTGCCTACGGTGGTCCGCTCTGAATTGCCAGAAATTCTGCAAGTTCTGAGCTGTGGATTTATGACCCCAGTCAAGTCCAATTGCTGTTAATTTGCATCTACCAATTATGGTAATTAAGGCTCTGAATTAGAACGCTGAGCAGCCCTCGGAGTGAGAGGGGAAAATGATGTCGTGGAACATGGCGAGTCAGCAGAATATAAGACCCAGTCCCTCAGTGATTTTTATACCGCTGCTACTAAAATGATTTTTGATGACTGGAGCTTTTTCAACAGGAGTCAAACACAGTCACAAAAACAACAAAATATCCAAGACAACAAAGCTGTGACAATGCTCCAAATTTGTCATACTTGGCAATAGCAAGGTACTTACTTGTGCGTGTTTTAAGCCAAGTACAACAATTCCAATCTATTGTTTGATTTTTTTTTCTCACTGGCAAAATACGCAATAAACATAAATTGCCGCTTTCCTGCATAGCATCTAGGCTTTGATGTACTGACAAATTCCCATGACAAAAACTCAATAATCTATTCTTTTTTAGCCCAACAGCATTACTCATCCCCACTGCTGCTCCCAACAGAAGCCTGTTATTCATTAGGCTGATTGCACTTTAAAGACACTCATACTCGACCAATTATATCATATTTACACAAGATCTTAGGAGGAAACTATTACTTCTATATACAATACAAGCGGGGCTTAGCTTGAGCTCATACCACCCTCATGGCAATGGTATACGATAGCAAGGAGATGAGAGAAAGTGTTACAGAAGAAGGCCCTCTGTTTACAATGACATGGTGTATAACAAAAGTCAGTATTTGCACTTTGATTTCAACATATCTTAATTACAGGAGTCATTTATCTCCCATGCAGTTTACATGTCAGAGAAGTTATATTGTTATAAACACAGTCGCTATTAGATGTGTTGCTCGGAAGACACTGGCTAACCATGTGGTCGCCATGATGGCCTGTTAAAGATGTCAGTCTGGCCAGTGAAATTTATAGGCTCATCATGCACTAATTCAAAATCTGCTTCCTGCATCAGAGCTCCATGTTGCAAAGAAGCCATGACTGAACAGACATTTCATTTGGCTTCGGCTGATGTGTGTTTTGTGGAGTTCACACGTGACTATACAAATGAAACTGCTAATCTTTCATTATATTCCATGATTCATTAAACAGCAGAATCATGTAGTTTGCTACAATCACACAGTGATTGTGGAAAACGTACTCATTTATGAAGAGATTATAACAAGAAAGTATTTTTAAAGCTGTATAATATCACATATCCTTGGCTGCACATCAGTCAGAATGTTGATGCAACTCCAAACTTGCATTTCAGTCTGAAGTATTCTGCAGTTTGTCCCTGCTAATAGCACTGCAAGGGCCATTTATTGAAACGCACAGATGTCGTCCTCATCTCCACTGCTTCTGTTCTGCTTTGCCTTAACACACACGCGCACACACACACACACATACACATGAAAAAACACACATTTTGCCTGGTCTGTTTAGCCTTAACTGTGCTCTTCTCCTGCTTCTGCTTGCATGTAGCTCTAAGCACGGAACATTCCTGGGTAACAGGGACAGTAATTCACCCGCTTTTTAAGGGCACTGACTTCTCACTGGATTTCTTCATACAATAGGTACATCTGCAATGGATCTACTATAAAAGGCACCTAGGATCCTCATTAATGAACAACTGAAGTAGTGGCTGCTTCTGAAAATGGCTGACAGGTTAGTATGTGTGTCTGTGTGCTCGCATCAGTCCGTCTTAGATCTTCTTCTACAATATATGCACTTGGAGTTGCTGCTCAGAAGACTACTACGAGCCATCTGTGTGTGTGTGTCACCGAAGGACAAAGCTACCATTTTTCCCATAAAATTGAGTGGGCCAGTGCTTGTGAAATCACTTCCTCTGTTAGCAGTAACAGATTTGATATGCTTCCTCCCTGCTCTGAAAATGGACATAATGCTGCTTTTATAAAACATGTCAGGCAGAGTTTTAGCAGCGGGTCCCTGATGCAGAGGTGTGAAGGGAATGCCTCACTGACTTCCTCAGACCTCAGATTGAAACCAGATTTGTGTCCCCACCAAGAAATTTCACAATGATGTAATCCCACCGCCATTTTAATTTGAGAGGCCTTATCTTTAATTAATCGCTAAACATATGCGTGGAATAGATTATTCATAACTGGCTGCAGTAGGGAACATGGCAGGAGTAGCCAAGGATATGGATCGCCCTCGTATGCAGTCATTTTCATCAAGCTAAAGTAGAACAGGCACATACCTCAATGCTACTTTTACACTAATTAAAGGAAAATGATCCTTTTGCTGGAGGAAGATTCCAGATCCAAAGTCTGTCCCTGGTCCCTGGCAAGGAGCTGAGCGTGTTCACTGGTCTGATTGACAAAGCCTGAAGTGAATCAAACCTCTTTCGAAACATAAAGGAGTCAGAATCACCCAGGACCAAAACAATTTATTCCAGCTGACGCAGTTTCAAGTAGATTGACGATAATTGATGATACAGCGAGAGCAATACTTGTACAGCTGCACCTCACATGTTGTATCAGACATGCTGTCCAGATTGCCAAAAAATACATGGAGCAGTGGTTCATATTCCTCTTATCATTCCCAAATCTTACACTTATCTTATATAAACGTATAACTGTTGAGTAGAAATACACTGGAGTCTTCAAGACCATAACTACACTATCAGGACAAACAGGCATTGAAGCGCACGCAAACACATAAAAAAAGCAAAGCTGGAAACTCATTATGCATTAAAACATAATGCTCACATGCAATATACATTCACTCTATGCGAGTCTCAAACCAAGACGGTTACAGTCTTCAGAGCATTCCTTGTGATTTACTCCTGCACATAAATTGTTCAATTCGTGCTCCGGCAAGGAGGGTGTTTTATGGAGCTGTAAAATTAGGCCCACTTTATGGATCCAACAGCATGAACCACTACTGTTTTTTCCACTTGATATTGATTAAGCGGTTCAGTATTGCCAAGCTGGTTCACATTAGTATACACACAGGCGCGTTGTGTGTATTTTTGAAGATGCTCATTTTTATCTGTGAAAATGAGGGGCTTTGGCAGAGCGCTTTGAAGTTGATTACACATTGTTTACAGCAATTATTGAATTCTGACAAATGTTTAAAGCAACGAGATTACATATCAAGGCCTTATCCTTCTTCGGATAAAGAATGAAAATTTTCCTAAACAAAGTCAGGGAAATGATGGCCATATTTGATTAGGTTAACGTATGCTACAGGTTTAGCAGACAGGCTGAACAAACATGTAATCGGATAGCTAAAACAGTAGGTCCTTCTCGTTGACGTTTGCCTTGACCTTAAACAACATTTTGTTCTAATTCAAATTTCCTTCCAGCAAACAAAAGGCAGAGTGAAACAAAATACAACGACTTGCTGCTGGAAGCTCCCACATAATGGAATTAAAAACTTATGTCTAAGTCACAAGCTTTGAGGAGAGACAGGTCGGACTTTGAGAATATGAGAGCAGCTTAGAAGTCCCTGGTGCGGCCCAAGACTACAGGACTACAACCACTTTCTCATGAGATAGTGTCCAAATACTTTTATGTCAGCAAGGAAAAACAGCATAAAATAATTACAATAATCTGGGGCACACATGCTTCCTACATCAGCTAATTCTTCCTCCGCTTTAACGACTGCAGAGCCAGTGTTTATAATTCTGAAGCGGATCTCGCATTCATCCAAACCGCCGAGTGTATTTATACAAAGTGACATTTCTATATGGGAGATTTCCCCCTTTTCCCCTCGAACTGAGGAAATCACATGGGGGGAGTGAACTCCTGTGCTTACCTAATTCCACTAGTGATGCTGTTGATTTGGGGAGGGAGAGGGAGGGAAGAGTGGAGAAAAGGTACAGACACGGGATGGGAGAGGGACTGTAACTACATTTAAAATCAACAAGAAAGAAAATGCAGCACAGCACAAAGGCAGTTAAAGGAAAGGAGGGAGGTTAACAGACTGAGACGAATGCAACTTAGCTCCTGACAATGTAAACTGAAAGTGAATGATTTAAGTAGAAACCAGGGCAAACAAAAAAAGCTGAATGACTGATACAAAAACCAGCTTAAAGCTCTTCAAAATGCCTTCCCTGAAAAAAGGTTTATCTGGGCAATTTTCTCCCCAGAGGTACTGTGTATTCAAAGCAGGTAACTGCTCATTGATATCTGATTGATATGGGGTTGCTACCCTAGTACAGTACAGTGATTTAACAAAAAATCTACAGCAGAAATGCATGCAAACCCTACAGAGTCTTCTAATTCCTCCACCTAAAAATATAAGGAAACATGTAAAAGCAAATCATTATCCATAATGGCTGTGACTGTGTTCTCTGGCTGACTGCTGTTGTGTCAAGCGGCGTCATTAAATAAGTTTGCATGTCTTCACACCAATCCCACTGCTTTATTTGCAAGTCAAATGATCCAACTTCTGTGTGTTAAGTGAGGTGAAAGTTCTCCTCACTTCCTGTATGGAAATATGGTGTGAAAGACAGAGAAAAAAATTGGCTGAAGAGATTATGAGTAATCGACAGAAATGTCATGTGAGAAGAGCTTCGGCGTAATTAGAATGCCCTCAACAGGTTGCTGAAATGGCAACATCTCAGAGGCCTACAGGAGGGGAGAGTTAGAATAAAGGCTGCATTCAATCAGCTTCATCTGGAGCCTGTCATACTGAACATGTGCAATGACAGTGTTCACTAAGAATCAGCCTGAGCCTTGTTGTTTCTGTGTTTGCTGGCGCAGCACCTTGTTCCAATAAGGAGGAAGAAGCATGCTGAATGTGAGAACCACAGACGGGAGAGAGAAGCTAAGGGAGATGGGAGTCATGGACAGTGACAGAGAAGAGGAAACTGCGGTGTGAGACAGAATGAGTAGAAAGACTGAATTGAAGTGATTAAGGAACAGTGCAAAAAACATAAAAACACTCGATGAGGGATGATGATAGCGAAAAGAGATGCTTCCTGTGGAAGACAACCTCCAAAAATAGTTTCCCATGGCAACACCTCCATGTTTTCTGTTCTCTTTTATGTTGTTGCTCGTCTATACAGTACCATCTTTACATATTCCCCTCTGCAATCATTTTGTACTCTTCTTTAAGCATCCTCCTTCACTCTCTGCTCCCTCTCCTAACATCTTATTCTTTTTTTCTCCCCTCTCCTCTCTTGCCAGTCAGTGCTTTGGTACAGTGACTCCAGAACAGTGGGGAGGAAGTGGCCCCTGCAGGCCAGGCTCCTGACAAACCACAACTCTAAACAGGCAGTGCTGTGAAAATATGGCATTCAAACAACACAATGCCAAAACTTCTGACCAACATGCCGACATCCAAACAGCTGCAGGCACTGGGAACCTTTAATGGGAAAAAACAAAGAGAGAGAAATGGATAGCAAAAGGGACAGAATAATAAAAGAAGTAGCAGGAGGGGAGTTAAAAATACAATACAATACAGTCAAAAACATGCAAAACAAAGCTTCAGCAGTGTCTGTGTTGAGCTGGAGACTGAACTGGGCCTTGTTTTTATTAGAAAGAACTGAAAGATGAGAAAGACATGATGCAAACACGTCAGCCCCCTGTGCCTCTGTGGAATGGAGTTTCTACCCCCTGTAGAAGTCTTAAAAGCAAATTAAACAGAAGAGCATGTTGTGAAGCAAGAGGTTGCAGGGAAAGATTGAGAAATTGAGTGAAGGGTGCTGTAGGAAGGAAGGAAGGAAGGCAGGGAGGGAGGGAACGAGGGAATGAGTTGTGCTTCTGTTGAGCAGAAAATCTGCACAGAGAACAGTCCAGGTGTAAAGAATTAGAGGAGATGGCACATCAAACAGAGCTGTGCTCGGCCTCTTTCCTGTAGCCCTGGTAGCAGGAAATGCTCTACAGCATCCGGTGGTGAGCTGACCAGAGAGAAACTGGAGAGAGGGAGCGACGAGGAGACCAAACAAAGTGGGAGGTGAAGAACAGAAGAGGGCACTTGCAGAAAATGTTCAAGAACATCCTGCAAAGAAGAGGGAGATTAGAGGACAGACAGGGGGGATAAGGACATGGGGAGAAACAGGAGAAGGGGGAGAACAGACGAAATTCTGCAGAACAAGTGAGGGAGAACAGGGAAGGGAAGAAGGGAGAGAGTATGGAGAAGGCAGGCACTAATGGGCTGGGTGGAGGGGAATAGGGGGATCCATGAACCATGTAAAGACAGGGAAGTAATGCAAAGTAAGCATCAAGTTGTTGTGTGGAGAGGTGGAATAATTAAGGGCAGAAAAAGAAGCAAAAAGCATACTGGAGAGAGCAGAACATAGTGTTTCGAAGGGTATAATGATGCAGAGCTCACTTCTGTCAGTATCTCTAAATTTAAGGATTCCTGTATGGTCCTGTACAAATAATAACCTGAAATTCAATGTATCAGCTCCCTAATGTCCGTAGTTGGCTTCATGTGGCTGGGAGACAATACTCTGCATTGACGACTGAGAAGGAAGGTGACATAGACTAGTGACAGGTTAAATCAGAGACAGATAAGCAGGTTAAATTCTTGCAATTCTATATGTCTCACATAGAAACAACAGGCTGAGACAGTGAGGTTTGTGTGTGGCTGAAAACACGTGTGTGATGTGCTTGATGTCCATAAGGGTAAGTGTTTGTACTTATACTGTTTGCAGAGTGTGTGATAATGGTGTGCGTGTGCGACAACGTTTGTATGCTGCTCTGTACAGAGTGTGACATGTCAGGTTGTGATGTGTGAGCCTCTTGTCTCCCTGTGCTGCCTGTCCAACATGTGTCTGTCATCTGGATCGCTCCCTCAGCCTTCAAACCAGCCTTCTGCTCCTGAAAAAAAACTCTCATGTGGCTTTACAATGCTAATAATATCAGTCCATTACCAGGCTACACATAATGTGAGGCCTTTCAAAAAAAACAAAACCTTTCAAAGCTCTTCAAATGCGTTCTCAGTTGTTAGAGGAGGAGATGGAAAAATATCAAGGGGGGAACAATGATGCTTTAAACACTGGCTCCTTGTCATGACTGAGGAATGGAGGGAAGTCTTGGCAACAGTTGGACATTTCATTTCTGCATAAATATATGGAGCAAAGCATATTTGCTCAAGTTAATAATTTTTACCCCGGTTACATGTGCGTAACTAAAGCCGTGTATGCGTGCGATGAAAAAGTGACAGGGGTCGGGTGCTGATTGGAGGGCTGTTGTGTGTGTGTGTGTGTGTGTGTGTGTGTGTTTGTGTGTGTGGGGTAAGTTATGGAGAGAAGAAAGGGGACCACCGCAGTAGAGTTGTCTACACGGTGGCTTCACATTTCCCTCTGTGGTTCTCTCAAACCTGCAGCTGAAGTAACATGACTGACATTTACGCACACACGGAAACACACATACTTTACACAAGTTGCAAAGCTTCAGCCTCACGTACGTGCAGAACCTGCCAGCCTGATCATCTTGAGCCCATGGATAAAAGCTGTCGTGAGTTTAACAGAATACTGATTGTGTGGAGAGTCTATAAAACACAATACCTGTAGGTGCACATTCATAATAACACATCAGGCTCTTTAAGTGCAATACACAGGAAAGGGAAAGATCTGTTTTGTCATAGAAATATTCAAAATAGCACAAAAATCTTGACAAGAATGTGGGCTGGGACGTGCTACTCAAATGCCTTAGTAAGGATTGTTAAGAAGTGACTGCCTCAAGACCACAAAAACATAACAGAGGATATTCAATTTCCACATATTGCATTTGTTTATTTAAGAGGAATATTTGTGTGTTAAGCAAGATGGTATAAAATTGGCGGAACAAGACCAAGCATGTGAATGTTGAGGGACTAATCAAACACATACTATATTAGAGTTGATAATAATATACTGTACATGAAATAAGCTATGTGGTAATAAGCGGGACGGAGTAAGAACAACTGGTAAAGACCAGGAGGAGGAAGACAGTTCTGAGCCCACTTTAGTACCAGCCTCTGGTTCTTTCAAGTCTGGTTGGGCCTCCTGGGGTTGTAATGTGCCTCTTATTACACAAGCATTAGGCAATTACGCCACTGGTTTCACATTGGCTTCCCAGAGCCACAGAAGAGCTTGTGGCTTCACACATGGACATTTGAAAGCATCTGCACATTCCTGCTTTCTTGAGGTTGACTTCTTTTTTTCTCTTTCGTACTTCTACTTGATCCTCCAATTGCCTGTGCTCTGGTCTGATGTTCTACTGTGTAGCCTACTGATAACTGTTGCTTGGCAGAAGGCTACTGACCACACACACACAAATATACACACATATGCTGTATACATGGGCACCCGCCTACAGAAATACACACAGGACATGCCTACAAAGAGTTGTATATGTGAAGAAACTCAACATCTAGGTTTCTCTTTCTGCTGAAAAAAAAAATAGTACAATACAATAACAACCTCCTATATTTATAATTGCGTATTGATGTAACTATTCTGTATAATTTGCCAAAGAACTAAACTGTTCACAAATATGAGAGCACTACATTGTAACTACACACAAAGCCTTATTGCTTTGAGAAAAAGTTGCCAAAAACTCTCCCTCCAAATCTATCGTCTCAGGCCTTGCTGTGCATATCGACACATGGCCCAAGTTCAGCTATTTCCATGCAAATCCTAAGAAAAGAAACTAGACAAAGTGGAGACACACTGACTATCAATATGGTATTCCTGAATTCCCCTGACAGTCCACCTGGCCTCCGCTACTGCTGCGTGACTGGCCAGTGAGAGTCTCCCTGTCAGTAGAATGACAGCTTCAAACCAACCACACAGGATGCCAGAACATCAACATGTCATGAGCAGGGAGAAAAGGAACTAAAACACAATAATGCACATGCATATGCACTTACAATTTCAAACACACACACACACACACACACACACACACATCAGACTTTGACAGGGTAACACCGGTAGAATGTGTGTATCGCATGCTGCAGTTGAGCACAGAGCTTCCTAGGTTGGCGGTGTTGGTGTATTCTTAGAACCTTTATATCCTGCTTCAGGATGAACCATTTACACTCACACACACATACAGGCACAATCATTGAGCCCTGTGACCAGGCAGTCAACCCCTGGATCAGGCCCTTTTATGAGTGCTGGACAGCTGAGGGGTGATCCCTCTCGCCTCTGTCAGCATGCATCCCGACCTGACTGACAGCAGTATGCCAAAACACAAGAGCGGTTTCCGGGAAGCTCTGGTGAGAGCCACCAAACAAAGAATGCAGAACTCCACGCTGCTTTCAACAGCAACGCACACAGATGTTAAATACAAAGAAGGACCAACACGTGAAGGGGGAAACTGCACTGCGCACACTCAGGGGTAATGAGGTTATTTGGTCAGCTTGCATGTGAGTACCATATTTGGACGGTGCTAAAGGAAGGGCCATGTTGTTACCAATCTTTAAAGGGTTCATCTTCTGGTGAGAATGAAAATGTGCACAACAGTTACTTTTCAACCAGCAGGTGGTGCTAAAGAAAAGGTAACAATAATACATTAACTCATTGGTGGTTATCCACCCATTACATTTAGAGATCTTATCTTACTATATACAAATGAAAATGTCAGCATATGGGTGATGCTACATGAAAGGATGAACTGTTTAATTAATCTAAAGGTTCAGCAAATGTCAGGGCAATCTGTCTTACCTATTTTCAGATTTCTTTTGTACAAAAAAAATTTGACCAAAGGAGGTCATAAAAATCCTAACGATTCATCCTCTGAGGACCATGATTATCTACAGAAAATTCCACAGGAATCCATGCAATACTTTTTACAATATCTTTACAAATTGGACAGTCTCTGTGACCTTATGGCGCCAACACAGGAAAGATCGACTTATTCTCAGAATGACTAGAATTTATCCTGTTTGGACGATACATGTCTGTACCACATTTCATGAATACCTATCCAAAAGTTATAAAGATATTTCAGAATGGACCAAAGTGTTGAACCAATGGACCTAAAGACGAACGGACCAAGACTGCCATCCCAACAGCCCCTCCACTTTGTGCCAAAAAAGAGAGGGAAAATAAGTTGTGGTTTACTTGTTTGATTCCCCTGTGGTGAGTCCTAATACCCCCTACCCCTCCCTCTTCTCCACTTTCTCCACACACTACATCAGAATCATATACATAAAATGGCCATAAAAATGTATGGCAGGGCCCAGGCTGGGGTTTTCTCTCTCCTAATCCCCCTAAACCTCTAACTGCAGGCCGAGGAATACAAGTGTTGTGGTGCAATCTTCTCACAGAGCAGAGGGCCTGAGAATAACATCACAGAGGCCACAGATATTTATGGAATGAACCACAGGCTGTACACAGAAGTCAGCAGACACCACAACACAGCACACAAGACGCTGTATACAGCTCCCTACTCATATACGGCACAAGACACTGCCGGCTAAACACAAAGTGTAGAGCTGCGGTCAAAAGCTCTCCATTGATGGATAAGTGGAATTAGAGGGACAGAAAGAGAGATGACAAAAATACAATATGATATATAGGTAAGTATATGCAGCTATAAATCATTGGTTTTATTCAGTATTCATATGAATTTTTACTTGTATTAATCTGTTCGAGGGCCTCTAGTCAGACAGAAAGAGGGACGGCTGGTGGTCAGCCTGGACAGCGTGGAGAACACCCTTAAGAAGACTGATAGCCTCATACCAAATGGTTGGCATGATTGAACACAGTGGTCAGGTACTCTGGTTCACAGATTAAAGATCAAATCCACTAACATTCAACTGGTTTCCTCTTTTTGCTCTCGTTACATTAGCTCCACAAACACAAACCAAGCCTTCCCCTCTCTCCTATGGCTGTAGAGGCAAATTTTCTCCTCTTCCAGGAAATCAGCTTCCTCATCATATGATATGTTCACTGTATCTTCAGGGAGACGGAGAAGTCTATCTATCACACTGGTTCCCACAGAAAAGAACGACGAATATCACTTTATCTCTAGAAAAAAAAGGTGAAAGGGGAAATAATCCACCTCAAAGCCACAGCAGTATGCAGTGGCTGAGTCTAAACTTCCTGTTCACATTACGACACGTTGTCTGAGGGCTGTTTCAACATCCGAACCCATTCCCAGTCTCATCTGTCGGCTATGCGCAGGCTATCCTGTCTGATTCAAAACATAAATTAAATGGCAAACTTTAATAAAAGGGGGCGTATGATTTACTCCGGGTAGCGGCTGTCCCCATTTTTAAAACAATTTGATGTTGTATTAATTCTGAGTGTCAAGGCGATGTGAAATATGTCCTCTGCGTTTACCAGCACCAGGTGTTTCATTTGCTGGACTGACAAAAAACAATGTTTATTCTGGCTGACCCTCCAATCCTTGCTTATTTTATCTTCTTTCTCTGTAGAAGAGAGGGAGAATATGGGTGTACATCTAAAATGAGGGAGTAGAAAAGAGGGTTAAAAGAAAGGGAGAGAAACAAATGGAGCTAAATGATTTACAGTTGACCGAGAAAGGTCTAGCTCTAATCATCTCAATTGGATGCCTCTTCCCTAAGCCTCCCAGACCCAAACAGAGCACAACAGGAACCCTGGGCCCGGAAGTCCGGGCCCTCAGAGCCGTTCTTGTTAATTAAATCTTTCGCACTATTATCCACTATATCTCTGTTTGACTGCTGGGTGGGTCTACTATAGGGCTCCTCTGTTGGCTGGCTCAGGTTCAACAAAGTCACAGCTCAGTGTCATTTCCCCTTTTCTGTCCTAAAAGCTTATGATGACTAAAGAATTACATTATGATAGCTGAACATTTGCCTTTAACGCACTATAACTACACTCACTTTAAGACGATCATGTAGTATCAAAAGAGATTGCTGTAAAAACATATATTTAAGTCAAAGTCATAAGAGAGGCAGTAATGACATCAACACACACATATGAACCAACTAAAAGATCAGAACAGCTAGTTAGCCAAAAAAAGGATCAATGCAATTAAAGAGATTTACTAAGTTGGTTTGGTTTTGCCCACAGTTCTGTGTTAATGACACACTGGCATATTTTCACAAAAAGACAACATTTAGAAGAGCAAAAGTGTAGACTAGGGAATTAAGGTCCTCTGATTATATTTTTAAAACCTAAAAGTAAGAACCAAAATAGATAAAGAGAACTTTGATTCAAATGGCTCATGTCTGGCTGGGTAATCCCCACAGACACCATGTTTACTATTCTGCTAAATGCTGTACTACACCATCAGGGAGTAATTGAGAAGTTTTACAACACAACTCCTTTCAACAGTACTATTACAAAACTTAATTTTGGTGCATTGAAAATGTTCACTTATGAATGCTGCTCATCATTTAGGTTGCTCTGCAGTGGCAGCTTAAAAAGATCGTACTTAAGAGTTTTTTTATTCTGGTGATACAGATATTACGATCATTGCCATTATTGCCTCTGAAAGGAGTTTACCATTAAACCTGCTCAGCAGCCAGGGGAGTTTTTAAAGCAACTCCTAAATCAGTATATATAAGTGTAGGTCCTGGGTGTCACTGTGTGTGGCCCGAGCAGCTCCTCTCTGCTGCGGCAGCAGAGCAAAGCCGGCGCACTTTTTGCTGGTGTAAACAAACGGGGAAATGGGGCACTTGGCAGCCGACTAAAGTGAGTGATGAGGCAAGTGTGCACTGAAGCATCTAATGAATCATTTGCTGGGAACTCTGGGTTTTATGAGGAAAAGAAAGATGAGGAGGGAGACAAGAAAGAGGGAGACCAGCTGAGAGCCCCCCCAAAAAAGAATGGCAGTTCATATGAAAAGAAAGTAAGCGAGCTGCAGCTGTCATACAGACGCCTGAGAGGATCATCCAATGTTTTGCCCCAATGTGAGGACAAGAGATTAGAATGCATAAAACTCGCAGGATCTCCTAATCCTACTACTAGCACAGCAGCAGCAGCAGTATGTGAACCCCAGTGACCGGTGGTGAATTTACTGAGGTGACTGCTGATGCTGTGACAGGTCTGCACCTTTGAACAGAGCTGATGTGCTGAAGGCCTGTAAGCAGCTTTATTCCACACCTTGCCTTCACTCCTACTGCCTCAAACTAATAAAAATAGAAATACTACCCCCGCTTCCACTGAATGAAAAAACAGTGATTAGAGGACAGGTCTTATGCCCTGTAAATTTAAGAAATACTTATATAATATATCAAGTACAGTGTTCATTGTAGCCAAGCCCACTTAGTACTATAGATTTATTTTTCATTTATCTATCTGCACACTCACTATATGCTTAAGTCTTCGTTGAAATTAAGTAGTATATGTGAAAAGTTATGGATTTATTAATTATTGATTGATATTATATGTTTTGAAATCTGCATTGAGTACAGTATAATGACAGTTCCCATAAATACCACGTTAACTACAGAGTGAGAGTTTACCACAATTGCAACTTACACAGTTAACTTCATATCAACTTCTTCTGAACTGAGTACCAAAAATATTGTAATGTAAAACAGTCATTCAGTCAATGTTTAATTAGGTAGTCAATGTCTCTTTAAGGCCCTGCAATGAGGGCTTGGCTGTAGAGCTTAGCAGCTAAATCAATTTTTTATTCTGTAAATAAGTATTGTAAAAATATGGATCCATTTAGAAGACCAACTGCTCTCCCAAAAGTTTCTGACCAGGTAAATCACTTACTGTCAGGTAGTAGGAAAGAGCAGTACACCTCTCATCTTCCACTCTGGCTTGTATCACTATATCCACAAATACTCGGCCATGGAAAGGATGTTACTAGGGGAGAAGGGTGCATATAACATACTGCCAGGGAATTTTATTAGTAACAGGCAGGGTCCTGGCTTCAGCAGCCTGTGTTTATCTGCGGAGGGGAGATCCCCATCACAACCACTTATTAGGACATATATGTGGGCTTAACCAGGCAGCCATTCAACAGCAATAAGGGGCTTGCTTACTGACCACAGTGTGCTGGGACTGGGACCAGTCTAACCAACACTGGAGCGACGTAGAGGAAAAGGGAGACAAGAAGGAAATAACAAATACACATGGAGACACAGAGAGAAAAAAAATAGAAAAAGAGAAATGGGGGGGGGAGGGTGTGATATAAAGGACAGCAAAAGGTGAGAAAGAAGGAAAGTAATGGATGGAGGTATGAAAAGGAGCTATTTAGACATGTACATATACTGCAGATAAAAAGAAAGAGCAGGAAAGAGCAAAAGAAAAGGAGGAAAATGAGGATATTAGAGAAAGGTAAAAGGGTGCATGAAAGGAAATAACAAAAAGAGGAAGACAGTTATATTAAAAATTAAAAAAGAAAGTTAGGGAGAGGGAAGGGAGGGAGGAAGAAAGGAAGGAAGGAAGGAAGAATAAAGGTGGAGACAACAAAGGATGGAGAAAGAGTGAGGAGAAAAGGGAAGAAGAAAGAAAAACATTGCTGATAAGGAAAAGAGAGAATAGAAGTCAGAAAAGATACAGCAGTCAAAAAATGTGCAGGACATGAGGATAATAAGAGGTGAGGTGATGAGGGTATAAAAATGCTAAAGAGGTAGAGTATTTTATAAACACCAGACACACACAGGGAGGGATGGACAAAAAACACTAAGAACAGACATACTTTGGAAAGTGTCTGAGAAAAAGACACAGGAGAAGGGAGTGAAATAGACAGAGTCCATTGATACAGCCACATCATGTTGACTTGGCTCTGCATCACCACTGACACAGCAGCCTTCTCTGCCGTTACCGTGGAAACGCAGGCATGTGCAATAATCAAAACAAAAAAACAAAAAACATATTTTGCGGCAGCGAGATGCTCCCTGAGTCTCCCTCGGACAGACCATGAGGTAACCGAGTATGTGATGGAATCTAGAGCTGTGTCATCTAGGTGTGGGGATGTCGGGAAATGTGCAGGGTATTTTTAAGACACAAACACACACACACACACACACGCTCACACGCAGAAACAAGACAGACATATGGATGCAAGCAGGCACACAGGGAGGGACAAACACACAATAAGGTTAAGTTAATCTTTCATTATTTAAACTTTCTTAATTATTTAACTCAGTTTTATTTCCTTAATTGTTTGGATAATACCAACAGCAAATGTTAGGCATCAGTCAAACTCCCTCTATATTCCAATGCCAAACACTGAGTCAGAAATCAAGGGCAGAAATAGAAGACCATGTGCCAGGATAGTGTTGTTTTAACAACGCTAAAGGCCACAGTGTGCTTCAAACAAAGTGCTTGCTAGATCGTCTAGTGGTGTCTGAACCCTAAGGCTCATCGTGAAATTAGTGGCAAATAAAGCTCCAAAATCCTAGATTTAATTAGTTGCATTAATTATAAAAATATTTCATATATTTATATATTTTATTTGTTTTTAAGTATATAACATCTTTAACTATAATTCAACTAAGGCAACCACAAATTTCTGATTTAATTTCTGGTTAGATAAAAAAACAACACAGTATGTTAAAAAACAACAAGTCATTAAAGTAATTTTTATGTGCACAACACCAATTACTGTTACTGTGAAGGCAATTGGCTAATCACTAATGGCTTATTTCACACCATTTATTGGGCAAGTCTTATCAATAAATATGTACTGTATGTCATGTCATTATAAGTTACTTAAGTTGATAAAAGGTCAGTATTGCTCATAACTCATATACTGTTTTAACCCTCACACCTAGACATTTTAAAATGTCGCTCTATGCCAATCTGCACATGGTTCTTGAAAGAGAGGTCCCCATTCACCCCAGCATACAAGACACTTTCAATTGTGTTCCATAAGTAAAAAAAAATCTCACTGGAAAAATGAGAGAGAGAGACAGAGAGAATGAGAGAAAATAGGAGCAGGGGGGGGGGGG
>NTHP01000020.1:34553-51625 GCA_003416845.1 Oplegnathus fasciatus
GGGGGGGGGTAAAAGATCTGTGAGATTTTACAGAGGGCCCAAACCACAAGAAAGTCAGGGCTGAATGCATGCTGGACATTCCCCGGGCCAGCGCTCATGTACTTGGAAAAAGCCCGCTTTTTCGAGACAGGAAAATGATTTCAGCTGTGTAAATTGACAGCGGCCTTGTAGCTGAAGATGGAGAGGGAGAAAGAGGGGAAGCCTGCAGCTCTGTGTCATAATTCCTGCTTAGTGAAGAAGCCGCTGGGGACCTACTCCTACAGGGAAACAAAATTCAACATCACATGATCAAATGAAACCGTGTTAATTGTTACCAAATGAACCTGGTGGTGGATATCAACTTAGCTCTACCGCTTTACAGTCAAACAGGTTTATTTTACCTTCTTTGAAGAAACCTATCTACTCTAAATGATAAATACACACTGTATCCTGAAAATGTTGAGGCTGAGAGGGAAGCTGAGGAGCTTTGAAGTGTGTCAGAAACAGTGTTAGTGGAACAGTATCAAGATATGCTCCGTCAGGATGTTTACACATGCTCGCTATTTTAGCCTTCACTCTTGTCTTCTCTCCCAGGGTGGCATTACAGTAAATCATGGTTTTAGACACTGTGAGGCAATCATTTCATGTACAGTAGACAATAACAGCATGGCTGCTTGGATCAGTCATTCAATTATGACAACGGATGTAATTAGTGGTGGGCTTTAAACAGAATTGCAGCAAATGGCTACCGGCACTCACAGACATATTTCTTCCTATAGCCACAGTTGGTTATAGATTGTAAACACACATTGGTTTGCACGATTACAGACTCTCACTATGACTTTCTCTATACGACTTGGGGGAGCACACGCAGTAGGACTCAGCACAGCTAAAGCACATAACAGTGCTTGGTAATGGTATGTCAACAAGTCCCTGATCTCAGGGTTATCAATCATGTGACTCAGAAGTGTGATCATCCCAAATTGGAGGGCAGATGTGAACAGGGAAGGTGGTGAGGATAATGCATGGTTAGGAATGGAAGAATGAACACAGAGAGTGGTTTGACATAATTCCTGGGTTTCACTGCAGAGAGGGAAGTGGTGACTCTTGGCTTCTGTGTGTAGAGGTTAAGGGGGTGAGCGAATGTGGGTCTGTTTGTACACATGGCCATGCCTGCTGCTAGTGTTTGTGACAGAGTACGTATATGTGTATTTTTGTGTGCATATGTACAGTATGTGGTTGCGTTCGTTGCACACTTGGGTGTGAATGCATGACTGTGTGCAGGCAAGTTATTGTGTTTGTGAGTTCTTGTGTGCCTGACTGTGTATATTGCACGCCTATGTGCGTGTGGAGGGCTACATGGTAGCGTGTGTGTGTTCAGGCCAGGGTGGAGCGCTGTGCGAGGCAATCTATGTCTACGCGCAGATGTGGGCACCACAGCCACAGAGCCACCAATCCTCTAACTACCAGAGGCAGAACATTACTGGCCAATATGGGGTGAAATTGCATGGCTGGTCTGGCTGGTTTTTGGGGTGAAAGTCTGAGAAAAACTCCAGATTATTTTCCATGCCCACAAGATCATCATTTATCATCTGACATGATAACAACATGGCCAACATGTCAACAAAATAAATCTGGGGACAGTTTCCATGGAAACAGAGTAGTTACATCCCATTAGCTGCACTAACTTGTACCAAAACAAAGATCAAACATTTTTAGCACGGTACACTGTGTGAAACTAGTGGAGACTCAAAAATGCCCCCAAAAGTCCCTGCAAAACAGTAGCTATGGTTACTGATCAATACCATATTTGCTCAATACATGAAACGAGAAAATGAGAGACTGTGAGGGACATAGCTTGCGTACTCTGGAAGAAATTTGGACAATATTGGATAGAGTGTGGTATTCCCCTCTATCTTGCCTTGATGGTTACAGATTGTCAGACATGCCCATAGGCCTAGACCCCCTCTGCCTCCCTGCTCCATGCAATCTCCCCGCATATGACACTTCTACCAACTGAAGGCAGCAATGAAGGCTAAAGTGGCCTCTCCTCTCCTTATGTTGTCCACCTACTTTTTTTTCTCTTTTTCTCCACTTCACGTCTTGTGTCAGCTCACATCTCACTTGCAGCTGCACAAAGCATTTGGCACCACTTTTATCTCCCTCATTACATGTGTTTGCCAGCTCCATATCTGCCCATTCACACAACTGCTCTCTCACTCACACACACAGACACACACACTCACACACAGACACGCCGTGGGGCTGCGGTTTCGAGGCAGCTATGACACAATCCAGATTCTCTTAGCTGCCTATAGCAGGGAAATGTGTTTTGCGCGCAGCTATTTCCCTCAGAAGTCCAGATTTCCCCTGCCTAGCAGCTTTGATCCACATGGCACAGGGGAGGGGGGGGGGACTTGTGTCAACAGTCTTGTGTTTCAGCTGGAGGGCCCAGCGGACCCCCATGTTGTCACTCATTGCTCTCTATCATTACTAGGGCTGCTTCACCACTATGTGGCGCTATCATCTCCTGTACCCTATAAAACCTCCCATGAGAGAGCAAACATCATGAGAACACAGAAGTGCACCCATGCACATGCACTCACAAGCCCAAACACACACACACTGACACCAAAAACACTTGCCTCACAACAGGTTTTATGGAGTGTGACTTGAGGTCAGACAAATTTGAGTGGCACCTTTAATGAACTGTGGTCAAATAGCAGGTTTTGTGGTGGTCTTCTACTACCAGCGGTGTGTGTTTTCAAATCAGGATATGATAAAGCTGTGCGAGTGTGATGATATGTAATTACAGAAGAGGTGTCAGAGCCGACAGTTAAAATGTGTAAAGACTGTGAGGTAGACTCAGTGATAAATGTCTTGCAGATCATCTTGTACTGAAGAAACTGAGGGTGAACATACAGTATGCGCAAACAGAAGAGAAGGAAACATAGCAAAGGTTTAAATGAAGACTCTGAAGTCTTTTTCTAATCAACATGCTGTTCAAGGGATGTTAACAGGAATTAGGGAGGGAGTTCGTTAATTTGAATATTCCGCATGAATTTAAACATGCACTGATTTGCTAAATGGTACTACTGTGTGACTGGTTATACTATGTTTTTATCACATTTTCATTTTTTTATACTTACTGCAGTTTCTGCAGTACAATTTCTGTAAATGTCTCACTAAAACATGGACTTTAATATTGCATTTCTATTGAAAACAGTAAATATCCATTTTTCTGTCTACCACATAGTCCCATAATGTCAATTCAGCAGAGAGGTCGTAGTGAGAAGAGAGTTTAGTCTTACTGGTAGATGTCTTTTCGCAGCACAGTGCGGGTCAGGGGGTTATCAGCCTGAGGAGCCATGCTGACGGAACCCAGCTTTAATACCAGGGTGTCTTCTTTTTTCTCATGGGGATCTATCACAATGAACATGATACACACATGCACAAACACTGTGGGACATGAAGATACACAGTACACCCACACACACACACACACACTGCCTTACAGAGCCTCAAAAGTATAGCCTTACCACTATTAGTCATTATTACCAGCAGACAAAACAAGCCTCCATCTATGACATTCCGACAGTGATTTTATATTCTGTAGAAGTGTATATAACTGTGGTTGGTTCTTCAGAACCTCAACTATGTCTCTTAGCAAATGTCTCTGCATACTAATGTGGCGGCTCTGCTATGTCTGGTTGGCCATGACAGGGACTTTCATACTGTACAGGCACCACAGACTTGAAGAATCTTAAACTGCCTGTGACAGAATACTGTCCCATCATTGTAAAGTTTTCCATGTGAAAACACAAGTGTGCGTTCAAAAGCGACAAGTAGTTCTCTAACCTGATGCTGTATGTTTGTCTTGTGCCCTGGGGCAGAAGACCCTGATCACGCTGCTGTTGAAGTAGATGAGAGGCAAACACCGAGAGGTCAGTGTGTGGCTTCTCATGGGTTGACCTGCTGACTTCCCACGCTCTCTGTAGCGTCTTGGTACCGTAGCCTGAAAAGACATCAAGTCAGAAATATAAATAATACATTCATTAGCTCTTAACCACAAGTGTTGTTGTTTTAACGGCTGGTTCATTACCAAAAAAGTAAGGTACAATATATTTCTTCTATTAATGACAAATCATTTTTCAGTTTGTTGATTCACCACATGGGTCAAGTAACTCTGCAGTATTGACATACTTCACAGTTATAGGAACTGACTGACAGACCCTGTTTCTTTTTTTCTACCTGGAACACCCCTGCTACAGTAGCCAACAGAGGACACGATAGCACCACATCAAAGGGCTGGGCTGTCAGCAGGATTTCTCTCAGGTACTGAGGTGAGCTGTCTGCCAGAGGATCAGTGGTCACACGCTGACTGGCAGTGGTAGCACTGCTGCGTGTTGGCCGCTCAGGCCGGGTAGTGAGTTTGTGACGGACGTTTTTGGTGACAGCCTGGGTGTAGGTGATCGACAGGAAGCCGTGCTGCTGGTGAGAACCCTCCAGGACCTTGGCTGCCGTCTGGCCAGTGGTGAGACAGGGTATCATTACACAGACAAAGACTTTAACTGTTCAGTGTTATTTTGGTCTGATTTCTTGGATGAGTTAAGCCTGGCTAAAAATAACATAACTCTAGATTTTGCAATATAAATATATTTTTCTCCTATTAAATGACTAATTTAAGAAACTGGGCCAGATTTACAGACATGGATTAAATTCAATACGGATAATTTTGTAAAAGCTAGCTTTTACCTTCAACAATGCTTTATTTAAAATTTGGGATTTGGAGTTTAGAAAGCTAGGTTAACGTGTAAAAGGAAAAGACTTAACCTCAACCAAAAAAACAGACCTCTGTATTCCCATATACAACTCTAAAAAAGCCAAGCTGAAGCTACTCTCTAAAAAAGGCTTCTAGAGCAAATTTATCAATTTTCCGTGCAGTAATTGAGATTGGATAATCAAATCAGCCCCCTTTATGAGATGCATAAAGTCTTATAAATCCAATTAATGACAGCAGCTGTCCTCTAAGGCTGAATTATTTCTCATTTAACTGAAAAGCCAGATCTTCAATCTTGTGATTTGCAAAGCAAATACTGGGTGAAAATCACTTAAATACCCATTAAGTAAAAGAAAATAATCTCCAACTGATGCATGATTAAAAGAAAGGCAGGTCTCTTTAAGACATTAGGGTGAAGTCTGCAAAAACATCCAGTAACAGTGGACTTTATAGTGGTTAATAAAAGAATGTATTAAATGAAAAAATTCTCAAAGCATAAAATCAACACCCTTTTAGGAGATATTCTGTTACAAAATGTAAGCAAATATATTAAAAAACGAATTTTTTTTAAAGTTTAGAGAGATTCCTCAGAGACCAAGTGCGTTATATACCAACCAGGAGGTATTTTCCTTTGGATCATTATGTGATTGATTTTATTAATTTGTGATTGTTACTGTGACTACAGTGCCGGTGCAACATTTTAACACTAAAATAGTTTAAAACCAAATTTAAGCACATCTCTGAGGAGCACACAGAACTCTTTTGAGCCACTGTTAATGAAGGTTACGCAGATCGAACTAAAAAGGAGAAGAGCTGGATTCTTACAGGAGGGAAAAAGCCAGAGAAGTGGCTGAAAGTGTCTTGCTTGCTGACGGGTCGAACCAACACAGTGCGTCTGTTCAGCTTGTCAGTGCAAGAGAGGACCACTCCTCCACAGCTGCCTGAGCTCCGAACACCCTCCTCCGTACTGGAGGTGATGAGAGGGAAGGAGGAGAGAGAGAAAGAGAGAGAAAATAGATGCCGAAAGGGACAGAGAAGGTAAGAATTCAGAGAAGGAAGGGGGCAGAGAAGATAATTGCATATATACAGATAGAGACAGGCAGGAAAAAGACAAATAGGGAAGAAAAGACAGAAAAGCATGAAACATTAAGATAATTTTGGAAAAATTAAATATAGAGTAAACTGATTAAAACCAAAGGAAGTTGCGCCAGCTTGAACCAGCTGAAATATTGTGGAATGGTCTTATACTATCAGTAATAAGAACTTTAAACGAACTGTTTAATTCTGGGATGAGCAGTATTAAGTACTAAAAAGTGCAACTTAGACAAACATTTGATAAATCTTTAGATCCTCCTCCTTATCTAGTGTACATTCTTTACTGCTTAATTAAATTGCTTAAATAATATAAACTCTGCTCTACACAACAGATTTTCATTCCTTAGTTACCAGTATAAGACCATGACCAGAATAAGATTTCATCAATAAGAGAATGGAGGCCCATGTCCAAGTCTCCTCCCACACACACACACACACACACACACACACACACACACACACACACACAGAGGAACAGTTGTCACCAGATTTTATTGGCTTGATTATTCAGCCAATCAGAGCCACTGGAGAGACAGGGGAATGTTATACTGTAAATGGAATTTATTTGTAATTTTATTCAGGTGTATCAAAATATTACACTTGTGGACACCCTGAGTTATAGCCAAAAACAATGTTTTTTTCTTTTCTTATGACTTCCTTTATTTTCCTGTCTGTCCAGCATGAGCAGAGATGAGGAACCTTGATTAGGAGCAGCAGAATGGCAGAGGCACAGTATATAGAGGCCTAAGGCTGCTATGGCTGGTTTGGGACAGGCAGAAGCCTCACCACAGCTGTCTCCTTGCACTGCAGAATGAGTCCTTCATAGTGGCCAGAGTGCCAGCCCTGCCCTGGCCTGGAGAGACACACAAGGCCAAGCTTAACTCGGGCATCTGGGACTACTTATACTGTTGTGGCAAGGACTGATAATATCTCTTTAATAGTAGTTAGAAATCTGCATTTAGATAAATGAACCACAGGCTGACACTAACATTTTCATCAAACTTTCAGCAGCTTGGAGACACACATCGAAACTTCAATGCAGGTAAATTAAGTATGTTAAATTACCATTCCTACTGAATTTTAGACAGTGCTTTGAGATATCAATAAAAATACAACACATGTATTAACTTTGGGAAATTATATAAACATAAATAATATGAAAATAATGAAATTCCATTTTTTGTTGAGGCCATCCATAAGAAGCAGAAAGCACCTGTAAAGCAGACATCAAAACAAGTTAACATATACAACTCTAAATCTACAGCATATAAAACACACACAGACATACACATGCACAGCGTTATTACAGTTACTCAAGGATGCCAAATCATGCACAACACATGTACGGCAAAATGGTTCACACAATGGAAATGGTTCAACACCATCTGCATCATTTCTTTTACGCCACCCTCTCCCTCAGCTTGCCCCCACCTCCCTCTTCATTACTCCACACCAGAATACTGGGAGTTCAGTGAGAGAGGAGTCAGCCTACTGGTGAGTATGTGAGTGTGTGTGTGTGTGTGTGTGTGTGTGTGTGTGTGTATATGCGTGTTTTTCATGAATTATCGTGTGTGTGTATGCCAGCTCTTTCTGTGTGTGTGCCTATGTGAATATCTCTTTGTAATCTCCCTTCTCAGTTGTAAGAGTGACTAATACACATGGACCCCCCACAGCTCTTCATCTCTCCCATCAACCCTCTCTTTTCTCTCTCTCTCTCTCGCTCCCATCCATTCATCCTTCGCTCTACGCCATTTGCCGAACAGCTGGAAGACATCAGCTCCAATTTGTGTGAGCTGCTCCTTGGAGCGAATAAGGGTGAACTGTCACCGGCCGTCCTCTCTCGGGGGGCATCTCCGCGTTTCAGAACAGTTCAAGGAACACCGTTGCTAGGGGAGACCTGGCTAAAATAAGGAGGAGAAGAAGCTTCCTAATTTCTAAACTTCCCACTGGACAGGAGACGCCCCCCTACAGAGTTTGATACCCAATCACCCCACCACCTTCTTGCTTCTATATTTCCCTTTAATTCACCTCCACTGCTCAATGATGAGTGAGCCCCACACCTACGGGGTCCAACACCCACCTATTTTGTATTCCCTGGGGACTCTCTCTCTGTCATTTTCCTTCCCTCATCCACCCTTCTTGTCCTCCTCCTATTTTGATACAATCGGGGACTCAATTATATATTCACCTCCCATATTTGTTTGCCCTATCTAACTTTCCATTCATTTTCCAGCAGTGAGATAGCTAAGGCCAGATGAGACATTTTCTCTGTCAGGCTTGATTTAATCTGACCAAATGCACACAAATAACCTGGGCTGGGTGATGAAATACCTAACAATTATCTGTTCAGAATGATTAATATGGACTCCAACCCCTGTGGGCTCTCTCGTATATGTGGATGATACAGATTAGAGTGGGCCAGGAGCCCAGAGGTCCTCTACTGTGTCCTAAACAGCCATGACTGTAACCTGGCTTGGATGATGGAGAGCTTCTGCCTGCCAGAACTTTGGTCGGTTAAAATGTGTTGAGACCATGTTGTTAAATGCACATTAAACTGAAATAACCTAGAAATGAGAAAATTGACCCATTATCTACTTAGGAAGGCATAGAGGTCCACTAAAAAGATTAAGGTTGGCTCTGTCTCAGAAGCAATTGGACACACACCTGTGGAGAGCAGAGTAGTATGATATAATGACCCACGACACCTTCACGCTCTAAAACTGTCTAACCACTGACACTGTCCTGGCTTAGGTTGATACTCCATACTGTATATAACACATGTGGCCTGACAGAACATAAATCAACTGACTACAGTGAAACAGGGAGGTCTGTGAGAAGCTTGCTAGACAGTCAGGTTCAAAGCCAAGATGATGGGTTCAGTCCCTCTCTGACCTGTACTGACATGCCCAGGACACGGCTAAGGTGATTTTAAAATCTGGCAAATCAGAATCAATATCTATTATCATATCAGCGGTGAGAGAATTGATTGCTAATGATGGAGTTCAATATGGGCACAGGGCCCAGGAAGGTCCATCTCCCTTTCACTGTCTGGCTCGATGAGAGAAGGAGGCACTTATAGGAACATATCTAGAAAAAAACTACACACAGACCTGAAAACACACACAAACACACTCTGGTCTGCTGGATGCAACATGCAGTACTGGAGTGTTACAGATCGCTGTTTCATTATCTCCTCAGACAGAGACAGGGGGAATTGCCTCCTGCTAAGTGGTCTCTTCCCAACAGAGCAAGACCTCAGGCACGTACGCAGTGCACACTCAGAACTGCTGACTCCATCACAGAAGTATGTGATCAAGGCAAGGAGGAAAAATACAGGAAAAAATAAGGATTTAGATATTGAAAATGAGGCCACACTTTAATTGATGGGAAGAACGAGGGCATGGGAAAAAAACTAGTCACAGCTTCAGTTTTACCATGCTGCAATATGTGCTTTCATAATTTCAGAGCTAAATTAGCCCATTTTCACTGGAACTTGACGTGGAGAGAGATTACCATGAGGATGCAGTGGAACATCGGCCCGTGGTTTTCCTCCCCTAACAACGTGTTAATGTTTCTGTGAATCGATTCAGACACCGCAGGCTCAGAGAGAATGGCTGACGGACTGACTGAACTTCGTGAGTCAGAGTTGGGCCAGCCCAGAGCCGGTTCAACCCGTCCGTCTAGTCTGTTGTTCCATCTGTCTGTCTGTCTGTCCATCTGCCTGTCTGTGGTCACCACCGAAACAGCTGTCTGGAAAGACGACGCTGAGGTGATAATCCGAAAAATCACCCATATGAGCAGAACTGAGAACAGACAAAGCGTTAGTGGTATTGGTGGTAAAGTATGTGTCTGGGATCTGGGACTGTGAGAGCACAAGTGTGTGGGGGCAGCAGTGTGACCTGGTGGATAGAGAGACTGTCCTCAAACTGGAGGGTTCCAGTTTTATCACTGCCTCTGCTGGTGTCATATCATGTAGACACGACACTGTCATCATTCCTACTTGCCGATTACCAAAAAAACTGGATCCATATACAGTATGTGTTTACATGTACGAGATGTACTGTACCTGCATCTGTAGTGGTCGATGTTGAAGCTGACAACTTTACATTTGATCTTTGTATAAACATCCTGGACATCTACTGAGGCACTCAGGTCTTCCAGTTCACTGATGACACAGATCTCTGACAGAAACACAAAAAACAGAAAATAATGTTTTTGTTTTTTTTAACATTTTAAGATCATGAAGCGAATCACAGTGGAAAGACATACATTCATTAGGCAACTTAATCGTGTATCAATCTCTAGTTTGCAACACTGCGGGTGCCCGAAGTTTCTCCCTCTGTTTCTGTCTTAGTATGCTGTATGGCCACCATTGTACTTGGCAAACAGGCAATACAAATGAACTCAGACTTCAGTAGAGAAAGTTTCATCTGTGTGTGTGAATTTCACTTCTCTGAGTAAGACCTGCACTGTACCTAACCCTGTCCAGGTCTTGCCTTTGGTCCTGGTCCAACTGCTGTGGGCAGTTCCTGCACAGTGGACACACACAGTGTGTTTTTGGAGCTGGACCAATGTTTGGCTGATTAAGGCTAGAGCTTTGAAATATGTGGGTAAGAAGGCAAAGTATGAATAAGATATCCCTCAGCCTGTCATAATGAGGAGTGTGTGTGTGTGTGCCTGCCTATGTGTGTTTATACAATACTGAATGTAGACTCATGTAGACTCTTCTGCGTGTGTATTCATCAAAACGTATGTGCGTGCCTCAGTGCACCTTGTGTGCAAACAAACCCACCCACTGCAGGCAAAGTGAGTAAGCTTCATAGAAGGACTGATTAACTTTGTATTGAACCGAGCCTGTGAGCTTAACTGTTGGTTCTCATTGTTTCCACAGAGAAAGTCCCAAAATCATAGGCTAGCTTGGGAAAATGGACTTCATGCATGTGAAACTATGGTTGTTGTTGTACTGTTGCCTTGTGGTGATTCTGAGAAACGCAGAGGTTCCTAATGGCTTATTAAAATTGAAACACAAGGCTTGTCAGCTTTTTTTTGTGGACGCCGTGTGGAAAAAACTCTCCCAAGTTGTTAGATACTCAGAAACTCATAGTCTCCGAACACGGTGTTGATATTGATGTATGAGTTTTCTAAACCCACCCTGTAAGAGTACTGGAAATCCTTAGTCCCTCCGTCTTAAGCAGTTCATCTTAAAAGAAGGAAAGCGTACCACTGATTTGTGCCTTTAGCAGAGCCTCTGGAGACTCGCGCTTGAATTTCTACCTCTAATCTTCCAACACATAATAGCATAACATTATACCCGAGAACCAATACGTCTGGAATGGCTGTTTTTCCATTTCTCTGGAGAGACAAGAATCTTATTTCCTTTGCACTTGAAAAACATATTACATCATAGCAGATTGTCTGCTGTCATATCTGTGGCTTACTTATCTCCAAGAATGTACTATGATATTAGGCATCTAATGTATTGCATACACACAATTCTTGTTTTCAATAACATGTTTAATGTGTTGCACACAGAAAATCCAGTGGTAAGTTCATCTTGCAACTCACATGGCACATATTAAGCCCAAATCCAAAGTAATGCCTATTTAGGATGTCTCTAAGTCAAACCATCTCTGTGATGTCCTCCAAAACATTCCATTTCCACTATTAAAGAACTTAAGCTGGGCGATCTGGTTGGCAGATGCTAAATATTACAGCCACCAATTAAAGGTAAATCTAGCCTTTCATCACCCCAGTAAATCTAAAGGGGACAAGAGGCGGTTCGCTTGGGATTCATCACCCATTTATTTATTTGTCTTTTCCCTCCATCCCTCCTTCTCTCCAGCTGCTTTTCCCTTCCGAGTGCTCGACATTTGAATGAGAAGAGTCGGGAGCTGATCACTTAAAGTGTTGATACAGCAAGACTGTAAAAACTCTGAATAGCTTCTTGCACTAGTTCACGCTGAACACAGACAAATTTGTATTAAAAACTAGTATGCTTTACATATGAAAGTTTGCTCTATTGTCTTATAACACAGATTCATCAGAGTTTAATAACATATAATGAATTTAAAGTTTATTCACACGTAATCCCTGCTCATGGTGGCAGTTTCTGCTCAGTTCTTCTTCAGTTATTCCATACCTCTGTTGCTGCTTAAAGCACAGGCACTTACAACATATTATGTGTTTAGAGCAGTAAATCGTTAACTCGAAGTTTGAGCATCAATGTGTATTATCAATCAGCAACACAGAATGGAAAATGTACTGAGATTCACTGTATTTGCCAAAAAGGACAGTAAGTATTATGTCAAGGTTGGGGTACCTGTCTTTTTGGCCGTTGAGTCAGGAGCAAACAGTTTAACTGTGACCTTGGGTAACATCCACTGCATCCAAAGGCTGACCTTCCCACTGGTGCCACCAATGCTGCTAGTTTTCTGCTCCAGAGTCACTGTGTCGGCGAATGGACTGTCGTCTCCAGCAGTCACTGAGTCACCCTAGGGAGCCAAAACAGGATCTGTTCAATCAGGGCTGGTAAGATGGTCAAAAAGCCATGATTTGAGGCAAAACCTGGCACTACCAGATGAGCTTGAGGACTGTGATAGAATTCAAACATTTATATAACATTTAAAAAAGATTTGTTCCATAAATCTACAACTGAAGGGCAGAGAAAGGTCACAATGAGTCATTAACACTTCACATTTTAGTTAGTAAGATTAGATAGTCAGTTAAAAGCTGCACCAGTCAAACAGACCAAGACAAGAAATGCTATTTTATTAAAGAACATATGCACACATATACATTTTACCTCAAAATTCTGATGTTTGTGTTGCAACTGTCTATCTGTCTATCCAACCATGTGTTCGGTGAATGTGTATGTATGTTTGAAAGTGTCGTCGCTGTGCGTGTAGCCATAACAAAGCAACCTCCAGCTTTCGAGCCTTTTGGTGTGTAGATGACATCAGTGTCTGGTGAGCAGAACTCCATTCAGAGCTGAGAGATGTGAGGGGGGAAAAGGACCATTGTGTGAAGCTGTCACTGGTGTTAACCCCAAACTAAGCCACCAGCACCCACATGGCCTGCTTTCACTCAAGCGCGCCAGGACACACACGTTTTGCAGCCTGGGAGAGAATGGGAAGTGAGGACCGGAGGCGGGGGCGGAGGCGGGGGGGTGAGGCGGAGAGGCAAGCAGGATGCGGCGGAGGAGGCTGCCTTCTGTGAGCTCTCATCTCATTACTCGGGGTTTGGCAAGGCACTGAGGATGACAGCACTGGGGACATTTTTTATTTCTCTCGCTCTCTTCCTGGTAAGTCAGTTTTCCAAACATGTATCAGCGTGGCTGACTCGGAAAGTGAAAAGCCTGCAAACAAACAATATGGCAATTTGCAGCTCTGGCATTGCAGGGTTTCACTTTTTCCACAGCTTCTCCCATCGCATCGTGGTAATGACAGATTGTGTCATGGTTATCGAGCCTGGCTGTGGTTGGTGAGGAGGTTATCAACCATCTCAATTAGAAACCCCACAGCTGCTGGGCTGATTACAGTGTCTTAAAGAGGATCCAGATGAGGAAACTATGTCCCTGTTCCACAGCTGGGGGGAGGGATGAGGGCCCCACACTAATTTGCAAATTTAATTTAATCGCGCAGTTGAGGGTGGCTGACAGCAGAGCTCAATAACAACGGATGATAATTATATAAATAAATTAAGGATTATGCCGATTCAAAAATAGATTCAACATTACGGTGTATGGGGACCACTCGAAACTGATGAGAAGCATGTGCTCCATTAGCTCTCAAAATAAGAAAAATATCTGTTATATCTGGTATTTTCTTCAAGTATTTAAGATTTAAAATCTGTCAGATAAAAAAATAAACAAAGGAATGCACCAGAAACACAGGCATGAACTTAGGCTGGAGGACACTGAAAGCTCTGCAGGCAGGGGAAATACAGTTAATCTAATATACAGTCTATAGACAGTATATAACATTATATACAGCTTCATAACCCTCAAAATGATGAACTTAAATACTGTGCATATGAACAAAAATACCACAAAAAACAACACTGAATCACTTAATAACTAGCATTTATTCCAATCAAGTGTCTAGCAGTGTCATTATGTGTTTCCATGGCACCAAACAGTCAAGGTGTGAGTGTGTGCCTGTGTGTCTATGTGTGTATAATAACGGTGACTGGCAGTGAGTAATATGAGCCCAGTAGTAATGGTGTTCAGTCAGTCTCAATGAGAGATATTCTAGTGTCAACTGCCATTTGGGGACTAATTATTGTTGAGCGGGAGTCAAAACATAGCACTGTGTGTGCGTATGTGTGTGCGTATGTGTATGTGTGTGTGTGTGTGGTTAGGACTGTTTAGTTTACAGTTCTGGCCAGTCGGTAGGATTAGGCTCTGTAATGTCATGTGTGGAAACAGGAGCCAGCCGCTGGCGCTGTGGGAAGCTCAGACCACTGTGTACTGTAGCGTGGTTACGCTGGAGCATCGGACACCCGACTGCTCCTGCTTCCCAGCCAGAACCGCTGCTGTCACTTAAAAACTCCTTCTCACAAGCTGACTTTACCAGGGTCAGAAGAAAGAGAAACTGACATCCCAGCATTTTTTGGAATCATATAATAGTTTTTAAAAGAATTTTTGGTACTTTCAGTTGAGGAATCTTGCCGTTTGTGAATGGCTTCAAATGAGAGAAAATACATAAACCCCGAAAAGTGTATTTGATTTTAACTGTTGCACACCAAAATCCAGGGTATCTACATTTTGTAGAAAAACAGCACTAAGACTTTCAAGACATTTTAAGCGCAAAGGAGGAAAAAAACTGTAAAACGAAAGTTAAGATCACAAATAACTTTTTATCACTGTAGGAAAATTCCCCCTCCTCCGCTTATCAAGGTGAGGCCTTGAAGAACAGATGTGGTGGTGTGGTGTCAGCAGAGGTGGGCTCTGCCACGTTCCTGTGCTGCCAGATTGGGGCCCCAAACACACACACAGATCTATACACACATTCTAAGAAGGAGCTATTTTCCCACACCTCCACAAGCCAAGTTGTAAAGTATACAGTTTAATTCCTGGGCCTCTGCGCTGTAAACGGGCTGAGGATCCGGGTTTATTTTCTTTGCACAGTTTGTCTTTGCTCATCAGAGAGACCCAAACATTGGAAGACAACAGCAGGCTGGGAAGCATCAAAGAAAGATGGAGGAAAAGGCAGATTATGAATGAAGAGTGGGAGGAGAGAACGGTTTAGGGACAGGTGGAAGGATGGAGAAGAGTTGGGAGGGTACAAAGGATGGGTTTAGTGATAGAAAGAAAATATTAGAAAGGAAATGATAGAGCAAGAGAGGCGGGATAAAGCTGCAGAGAGAGATGTAGTAAGAGAAGGGGAAAATGAGATGGAAGAAAACATGGATGGAGAAAAGACAGAATAGGAAGTTAAATAATTACACAGATGGAAAAAGCAAAAACCAGAACCAGAACACAGGACTGACAGGTCTTGACTGATCCCATTACGTTCTGACATCAATTCCTAATAATTTATAGAACTGAAATGTCATGGTGGGAGTCATTATCGCAGGAGGTTATTATTTCTAATGCTTAATGGTGCTGGTAAGCTTTTAGAGGAATCTTTGTTTTTTGGGTCACAGCTGCTGGTGGTCAGGCTTTATTCAGGTTAGGAAAGAACTTGTTTCAGGCTGTGGTCAGGTTCAAAATTTTGTGCCCAGGGTCAAGTTGATAAGGGTTATGAGAGAACGTTGTAAGGGATCAACATGAGAGGAAAGAGAAATAAAAGGTAAGATGAAAAGAGGGGCTTTAAAGGCACAAGAGACAGAGAAGGAGAAAAAAGAGAATGACTGGAGGGAATAAATATCGTGTCGTATTAATTCATGAATACTAGCAAAACACGTATATTAAAATGTTCCAGAATATTGTGTCAACTCAATAGCTGAGGGCGGAGGAATGGTTGGGAAGGGGCTGTATGGCAGGGGGTTTTGGGGGTTCCTGTGGATGTAGTTGAAGAAGTAGAGGACTGAGCAGGAGAGTGGGGAGCAGGGTTGTTGGGGAGAGACCGCTGCCACTACTGCTGAGACTTATCAAAACAGCTCCTACATTCTTGCTCAATCACCCAGCCTCCCAGAGGACTAAACACTTCTACCAGTGTTTGTACTTAGGTAAACAGTGACAAGTGGGCTGTCAGGGGCCTCTGTGGCCTTGTTGTAGACGCACTATACCATAGGGCCTCCACTGCCATACTAAACTGCTGCCACTTCTGTGGGTCCACAAATGACGCAAGAACACACATGTTGATCGCATGGAGACAAATACAGACGCAGATGCACATCGACATATGAAACACTTTTTTTCATGTTTATGTACTCACACAGACACACTTTACTGCCTCTCAAGGCGGTATGATGGTTGTGCTGTGATCCCAGGGGCCCCACATTGTTGACAGGGCCCTGGTGGTCAAGGAGGATTTAATCCTGGGCTAGTTGCCACTGCTTAACAACATATACACTCATCAACGCCATCATTTTTATGCATCCTATGTTCCTGCTTCACACAAACACACACATACATATTACACAAGGACCTGGTGGCTAAGGCCCCAAGGCCATCGACCCCCGGCTAGTCATTGTTGCTGCTACTGTACTGGACAGGAGAAAAAACTCCTGCCTCATTATATAAGACTGGGATAAGAATCATCCAGGGATGAAAGGAAAAATAACTCTCAACATTTTTATTGCTCCCTAAAAACTCTGACTGTAATTTTTCCATCGTCTTTGCACATGTCTGCACGCAATGTTACACTGCATACTTCATTCTCTGGGTTTGATATTTTATCTGAGCGAAAAATGTAAATACAGGTTATTGTTTTCCCCAAATTAAGAGGCAGGTTTATATTCAATCAAGCCCCAGCTTACACGAATCAAACAGAGCTCACAGCCTATCTGGAGTATCTGTTTTGGGTATGAAAAAATAATGTAAGAAACACAAGCACTGATGAGATTTTTCCAGCTTTGAAAATCCTTCCCAAACAAAACAGATTTTTTTCAGACAAACTGCATGTGTTAGCACTGACTCAACTACTCATAACAATAAAAAAAATACAATATTTGCACTTAAAATCATAAATCAGCAGCAGAATTATGTATACAACAAAGGCTTAAATAGCATGTGTCATTGCATGACTCATAGCACCTAGATTGAAAAAAAAAA
>NTHP01000020.1:51714-98103 GCA_003416845.1 Oplegnathus fasciatus
AAAAAAAAGCTCATAGTTGGGTGTTGGCAGGGCGTAGTCATCAAGTAGCACAACATGAAAGGAGTGACGCCAGAAAAACACACTGACTGAACGACAAAAAAGTTCCACAGTGGCTGATACTGTGCTGTGTAATATGGTAGAAGGAGCAATACCAGCAAGATAAAGCAATAATTACACAAAAGAATGAATGAATGAAATTGTGAACCATTTCACTGCAAGAGTAAATTAAGTCGTGTTCCATGATGCATTGGTGGCAAGTCTTTTTCTGATTATGAGAAGCAGCTTGTCCATTTGAAAAACCGCAATTTAGATGTGCTGAGTCATGATTCCCATAATTCACAAAAACACTCATAAAAACAACGAACTGACAAAGTTAAATGTGTAGCTGGGTGAGAAAAACAAACCTCAGTGGGGGATCCAAAATCTGCAGAGGGGCTGCAGGTGCTGGTGTCTGGTAGGGCAGTGCCAGCACTGCTGCGCACTGGGGAGGACGGAGCAGCACCAGCAGGGGGTTCTGGGATGGTGGAGGTCTGACGCAAGATGCCGTGCCTCTGGAGACGAGCCCATGTAGAGCTCCAGCTGAGGAGAAGCTCGTACAATAGCTGAACCTGGAGAGTGACAGAAGCAGGGAAGAAGAGGAAAACATTAAATGCCAGATAGTCCAGTGTAAGAAAAAACTATAACGAAGGATACTCATGTCAATCAATGTATTTCTTTCTTATCTGAGAACGTGTTCATATAGAAAGCTCTTTCTCACTATATACACAGTAGACACAGCTTTGTGTGCAAAAATTGACCATGGCAACACAGCTGAATACGCTTTTAATACATGAAGTCTACTGTGCCAACTGAGTGCCTTAAAAGATAAACCTAACACACCACAAGTAGTCTTAATATTTGAAACCAGATTCAAATGTAATTTTGCCAAGGTCTGACTCAAACAGCTGCACTGGGGAGTTCTCATGTAGTTCTGACTTCTGAGGCCATTACCATGATTTGGCTTGGCAGCTTTGTAGTTATGTGACACTAAACCTAGTTAAAGTTGAGGGGGAAGGAAAGAGGGAAGGAGGAAATATTAGCCAGAAATGGACCACTATCCATTCCCATTTCTTTCACTCTCCAACTTAGCACTGTTTTAGACTTTCTACTTGTCATTCAGAGGGACCTCATTTCACAAAAGTGATGTAAAACCTATGTGTTCGTGTTTCTATTCGATGGCTGATTATTTGAAAGGCACAGCATGCTCATACATGTGCTTCACTGTACAAATTTGTTATCCATAACAACAAAACTCCCAACGAAACACCCACAGAGGAAAGTTAAGTTGTGTCATCAATTTCCCCTCAAAAACTCACCACGCTTAGGAAAAACTGAAGGCTCGGCGTCAAGTGTTCTCAACTATTTATCATGTGTTCACATGAAAAGAGGCCTTAGCTTTAAACAACAACAAAGCCAAAAACAAGAGTGGAAAACATGAGGGGAAGGCAGGGGAATGTGATGTGATGCTTTCAGTTATTCATGCATTCACTCAGTGTTCTTTAGAGAAGAGAAAGAGGGAAAGAAAGGGAGGAAAGCGGCGCTCTTTCACAGTGAGCTAATTTCTGGATTTCAAATGCTTCGCTTCTGCAGCCAACTAACCCCCCACCCCCCCACCACTGAGGGTCCCTCAAAAGTAAAGGTGCACAGACACATGAGTAGCTTTCTCTACTCCAAACATCGCTATTGCTCACTCACACACATGCACGCCTGTTAGCACACACATTACAGGGAGGCCTTCCATAAATAAGCATAAATCAAATGAAAAGCAGCACAATACATTACAGCTGGGCCATTTCAAACATGTCCAGGAAGAGCTGCTAACGCCGATCCAGCAGCCATCCAGGGACAGGGCCAACAGCTGTCTGCCATACCCAACCAAACTGCACTGCCGACAGGAGAGGTACGGCTCCACGCTCTCTTCTCTGAGACTCTGGGGCCTGGAAGTCCAACCAAGCACAACAAGGCCTACTGCACTCAGCAGCAGATGTGGAGGAAGACAGTAAAGAATGCAGAGAAGAGGAGAAAAGAGTGAGTACAGTGAGGCTGAGATGGAGGGTGGTTACCTGACCTCTGTTTTAACAGAGTCTGGGGTTCAGTTCCTATCCATACTGTCATGATGAGATTTTTAGTACATTTGTCTGTTACCTCATTCCTGTTATCCACCCTCTCATCATTTGTCTTCATATTTCATTCTGTCCTTCTCATCATCCTTATTACACTCTATCCTCCTTTTTTCCATCACTTATCTTCCCGTCTGCCATTTGCTCCATCCTATATTTACTTCCTGCTCATGATATCCCTGATCAGTGAAAAGTAGGGTCAGTTGGTTCAGCTCAGCTACTGCTGTCAGGCCAGTGGGCAGATTGGGCCACACACACACACACACACACACACACACACACACACACCACCACAGTTTGCTTTGACCTTTGACACATAACTGTACAGCATTTCAGTGAACACATATGCACACACACACACACACACACGCACACACAGGCGCACTCACATACTATATGTGTACACATGTACACTCTCAGCCACCGTCACATACTCAACAATATGTCACTTTTGTGAAGTTTCTATATAAACTGTGCTGAGATAAAGGCACACGAACACTCACCATCTGCATGCTCNCACACACAAACACACACACACACGTGCACACACACAAACACACTTGCTTACACGAGCTCACAATACATATGCCACATTTCATGAGTTGGGGAAGTGAGCAGAACATTTGGAGGGCTGGGTCCTCCAAAGACCTGTCATCTGCAGATCAGGACGTCTGCTAGGCTGCAGTAGTACAAACTGGAGACTGAACAGAGGCTTCCACAGTCATTCATAAAAACACACAGATGAAAGGCGGGAGAGCATGCAGATGGTGAGTGTTCGTGTGCCTTTATCTCAGCACAGTTTATATAGAAACTTCACAAAAGTGACATATTGTTGAGTATGTGACGGTGGCTGAGAGTGTACATGTGTACACATATAGTATGTGAGTGCGCCTGTGTGTGCGTGTGTGTGTGTGTGTGTGTGCATATGTGTTCACTGAAATGCTGTACAGTTATGTGTCAAAGGTCAAAGCAAACTGTGGTGGTGTGTGTGTGTGTGTGTGTGTGTGTGTGCTGATTTAAAGGTGGTCCTGATAAGGTAAAAGTGCAGCTACTAACCGCATCCTTCTGACACCCACATGAATCACACTCACACAGACACACAAACTCAGATTGGAGACAAGACGCCCTACGCACAGCAAGCTCTGCACTACAAGCACACATATGCACGTCCAGTGTGATCACCATTCCATTAAAAGTTCATCTACAGCTTAAGTACAATTATATTATTTTGATATGTATAAAAAGAATAAGGTTATGATGCTGTTGAACAGTTAGAACAGTTACTGCCACGCATTATGTCTGTGACTTTTCAAACAACAACCAAACAAGTTACTGGCAAAAGGGTGTGCGTATGTGTGTGTTTGTCCTGCTCTGTTTGAGGATGTGACAATTCATCTTTGGTGGTATCCGTTAAAATGAATTGAACATATGTTGGAAACATGCATCAAAGCTGACTGTCCTGTGTTTGCTCCTTCTTTTTTATGCACACATTATGTGCGTGTGTGTGAGCATGCAACTGTGTCTTTGCACGGCCTAGTCCCTTTTTCTCTCACTCTCTTTTACTACTGCTTCTCCCTTATTTTACTCCTAATGTTTTTCTCACCCTTTCACTTACCTCACTTCCTATCTTAGCTGCAGTTGCACCCTAAAAGTTACACAAATGACCAAGATTTTCATGCTTTTAAACATTAAAACCACATATTCCATGATCCCTGTAGCTACATGTAAAAATGTGAAATAAAGTTTAAAAAAGGTAAATATAGAAAGATAAAAACGTTCTGGAGCGGCCCACCCCGTCGACCGTTTCACCCCAGTTTCTAAAAATACCTTTGTTCGTGCCATGAAGTAATCCATCACATGTTATGGAAAATCTGACTTAATGTCACAAAAATGCAGTTCAGATGCCAAGGGAAGTTAAGAGGCCAAACTCTTTAAATGTATTAATGTCTCAAAATGTTTGTGATAATAATGAATTGATTTTCAAATGCTAGCTGTAACTTCACCACCCAAACTTGTCCTGTTCCACACATCCATCACAATGTTCTCATCTAACTGTGTTGGTGGTATTTATTGTGCAGCAACTGTGCAGCGTTCTGACATCCCCATATACATTCCCGCAAATGGCAATGCTAATTAGAAAGAGGAGTAAGTAGTGTGAGGTCTCTTTTGTTCTAGTGAGGGTGGGGTCGCTCTGGCAGCAGTTCTTAAAGAGCTGCATGTCTTGAAATGGTGCAATATTAGCTTATAACCCCCCTCGAGTCAGAAATTTACACAGTAGAGGGAAAGAAAGACAGAGGAGGTGAACAGATGGGAAGAGGGAGCAGAGGGTTTGCGATGAAAGAGAAGAAAAGAAGAAGAGAAGAGAGAAGAAGTTTTCATTGGACCCAAAAACTAATAATGACTCATCATATAATCGCAATAAGCCTTCCCAGCTTTGCCAGACACAGGCACTCCATTTGAAAGGGAGAACAGAGAAGAAGAAAGAAAAGAAACTTTCCCTCAATAAACAACCAGCTCTCCTCATCTCTGGGAAAGTTTTCACCACTAACAGATTAAGGCCTTTCATTTGTTTCTGGTACCAATTCCCCTCAATATCACCATGGCTCATCACTGTGGTCTGAGACATTTAACAGTGTGACCACTCAAAAGGTCGCCCCAATTAAGTGTTTACAGAGGAACCTAATTCAATACAGCTAATTCAATAGCGAAAAAACAAAACATGTGTAATGGTACATGTAGATGTGATTATAGCGCTGTAGCAGCGCAATGAAAAACAACGCAGAGACCTAACAGGGAGACAAACATGTTCCGTTTCCAATCTGTCTATATTCATCATGCTCTCACTAAAACATAATAACACACTGTAAAACAATGATGATGAGTCTTGCAATTCCCTGCTCTCCTTCACTCAGACCTCACGATGTTTGACCAAAACAAACAAGGCAACACTCTCTTGTTTACACTTCCATTTTCACGAAAATTATACTAGGTAAAAAGATGAGGCAGTTTGTTTATTGGAGTCAATCTATATCAGAAAATCATGCAGAGGCAGGATATTCCTGCCAGGTTTCGTGTGTTCATATTTCAGGAAAGTTTACAAGGGGATGATTTGTATAAATATACATGTAAATCTGATGACTACTTTGTGAGATTCAGGACTGTCTGACTGACCTGAGGGTTGGAGCACTTGACGTGGATGGGCTGCAGATCAACATGGAGGCAGACTACAAAGGAGTGTCTTCCTTCAGAACAGCTCTGCAGTTTATGGGATGTGACGGCCAGTGTGGAGGTACAGCCCATAGGCTCCAACAGGCTCAGGCTTCGCTGCTGTCCCAGCAATGTGTAGACGCTGAACTGACTCAGGCTTATTGTCCACGGGAAGGCATCACCTGGTGGACATGGTAAAAAGAAGGACACATAAAAAATGTGGGAATGGGATGAAACAGTGGCAGAGAGAGGATGAAAATTGCAACAGAGAGATACTGGCAGAGATTGAGAGGGGCAGGATGGATGAGAGAGACGTCATGTGAAAGAGAGCAAAGAGCACAAGCCAAGTTGTGAAATTGAGGGGAAGAAAAAAGAGGGATGCAAGAAAATGCAGAAGAGGTTTGGAAAAAGGACAAAAAAGTGCAACGGATTAAAATATCAGAAGGATAAGTCAACAATGTTCATTATCAATAACACTTACAACTAGATTATTTCTTCCACTTTCCAGTAAAATCAAAGCCAGTTACTGTAGATGGGATGGGAAAGCTTCATGGAAAACATGCACCAAGAAGTAGTATCCTGTCTCAAAAATAACATTCTACACCCAACAAGCAGGCAGAGGATCCCATCAAAACACACTGTAAAATGAGAGTCTATTCTTAATGTGTGGGTCTGAGACAAGATGCCACACTGGGAGAGTTTGAACTTGTTCATTTGCCAACCTTGGTAGAACCATCTTACAGAGAAGGGGAACTTGTTCGCTAGCACAGGGCCATGAAGAGCACATTTCCCATGCACCGTGGGCAGGAAGCTTTGATCCAGAGCATTGAAAATGAGAGATGAAGAGCTTTTCAAAGGGTAGGAATGAATTACTAAAAGCACGGGTTGTTAATTTTAACGGCAACATTGACAAGGCTGCTGATGTCACTGTTTTCGCTGTCGTTTTTCTTTCTCCTCCATTTTTTTGAAATCTGTATGCCCAATCCTGATGTCATTGAAGAGTTGAGAGAAAAAAAAAGGAGGGTGGCCCCCTTTTTTTTTTACTTCTATAGAGAAAACATTGCTCACCCGTCTGAGTGTTGCTTATGTCAACTCTACCAGGTGTGCACACCACATGTGCAAGGTCTATCTCTCAAAGTCGCTCTACTTAAGTTTGTTTGTCTTTTGTCATGGTAAATGAGTAGTAGTGGGTCAAAGGTTTGCTCAGTGTTGAAAAGGCCATAATGATGATGAATTCACATTATGTAGCCTATTACTATTATGAAAGCATTCATTTTAATTATTAATAAAAGCAAATACATTTGTAATAAAAGTACCCACCCATTGAAATTCATTTTCCAAGACTCCCATTTTAACCTATGAACCTATCAAAATCATTGTTTTCCAAAGTGTAATTTTGTTTTCTCATTTAAACTTTCAAATCAATCTTTCTGACACCAGGTCATTCGGTGTTCTCACTGTGGATCTGGGTGTGTGTTCTTCTCCCAGCATTTTAATCATTCTAATTAAATTCCAATAGATACAGTGTGAAACACCTACCTTCCTCCAAGATGGGCTTGGAGACCACAAAGGGGAGCTCCTGCAGCGGTTCCATGTACTTGTGGCCAGCACTGAGGACACTCATCTGTGGCAGGCAGACTACCAGAGTCCCGGGCATGGAGGCCTGGTTGTGGTACCAGCTACGGACCGTGCCGGGAATGTCACCGCAGATGATGGTGCTCGGGGAGGGGAGGCTGTCATTAGGCAGGAACACACAGCATGATTGCAGCTCCAGCTGGAGAGGAGAGAGAAAAAATAAAGGACATATGAAATCATGTTAATCAATTCCATCTCACTTGATCACTGACCACCCACCTGCCTCGGCCTCCCTATATGATTTTCAGTGAGCTGCCCATGAGCAAAGTGCTCGAGGGGCACTGCTCTGTGAAAGTGTGAGAGAAAGAGTGTGTGCGCAACACTGGGTGTTGTTGGAAGACCGAACATAATAAACCTTTCCTTGATTTAAATAATGGAAACAGTCTGTCCCTCATTTAGTCATGCGTGCTGTCCTGCTTGATGCCAATGATAAACTAAACTTTGGGGGTTTTTTTTATCATATTATAAGACCATTACAGTATATTCTCTGATATTATGCATATAAGTTTTAGTCCTGCTTTGGAAAGTAGGACTTTCCTTCAAGAAACTCTTAAAAGTAGAATGTGAGACTTTGAATACCCATTTAAAACTAATGTGAAATTCCATATCTAGGAAACAGAACACCTTTCACAATTTCAGGGACTTTTGACAGTTAAATCTTGAACTGAAATCATTTTTGAAGTCTTTTTAAAAGGGTTTGAGACCCATTCCAGCTGCATTATGTCACACATACTTCGGTTAAGCAGAAAAGCAAAATTTACAAGCCATTAGGTCAGTAACCAGTAGCCAGTAGCCAGTAAGTGTACGAGCAGTGTCTTTTTCCATCAGACCAGGGCTGCACTGATTTAAAAGGCCAGTTAACAGAAAGGAGAGGAGTGCAGAGTCCAGGGGGCAAACAGCAGGTGCTGCCAGACACTCTGTGTGAGAGCTGCTCGGTTTAATGACCGGCAAGGAATACTGTACTATATTAAGTGTACAATATACACACGCACAGACACAAATCCTCCACTAAAATTTGCATATGCACAGCCTTCTGCTAATATCACACACAAGTGTTGGAACGCTCCTTACAGGCCCGTATATGGAGGCCAGTTCTCCCAGCTTTGACAGGAGTCAAAAGAGAGGGTGAAAATGGCAGAAACTGAGAAAACGACAGAGATAGAGAGAAAGAGAGATGGAGAGAAGGAGAGCAAGAGAGATATGGTTACACATTCATCTCACGCTGCTTCCTCTTTTGATTACGCTTCAAAGGGGGGTCTGAAATCGGAACACTTTTGCACACTGACACATAAGGCTCTGGTCTTTTTAAGAGCCGGCACGCAGGAAGAAAATCCATTGACACTGCCTGGTCTGCTGCAGATCTTAGCAGGGTTAAGCTGTAAAGCAGGCAAACACACGGAAATCACTGGGTTTAACACTGTGACTCTGGTCTGCACCTTGAGCTCACTGCCTGGGGCTAATGCTCTCCTGCTGGACATCTTGGTTTAGTCATACACATTATTTCACATTATTTCTTCTTCTGCGTGGGCTGTTCCTCAACCATCCAAATATATTTTAATGGTACTGGCTGATACTCAATAATTGGGTGTGTCAGTATGAAGAACATAAGGTCACAGTAGGAAAACTGAGGACCAATGGCAGTCATTGATGTATTTATAGCATGGCTTCATCTACCTATACTGTATTTGTATGTATGTCAAAAACAATAAAAATGAGTTAGCAGAACTGAGAGAGATGTCTTAATATTACTTAGTTTGTCTCAACAAAAAACAAAGTCATCAAAAAACATTAACATGACACTGAGAAAAATGAGCAAATATTCACATTTAAAAAGCTGTGAGAGCAAATGTTTGGTATTTTTGTTTAATACACTACTAAAATAATCAAGACACTACCATTTGTCATTTGATTGATTGACTAATCATTTCAGGACTAATTTAATGCAGAACCAAGATCAAATGTAGTTGGAAGGTACGCACGCAGATGTATATCTCTGTATATACATTTGTAAGCTTAATCCTATTACTGTCAGAGATAAAGATACATAGTAAGTTCAACCATAACAAATAGAAAGTAATATTATACTTAAACATTTGCTGTTTCAAATGGGTCATTTCAGAGCATAGTTATCCTTCCATACAGACCAACTGTAAATGGCCAACTACAGTTACCTCAATTATTTTAGTTCCCATACTGAGTCTGATGGTTGACTAAATCTGTCACCATATATCAAACTTTGAGAGTCAAACTTTTATACATAATCATAGGAAAAAATAGGAAAGTGCTCTGTCTGCGTTTGAGAAGACACAGATGTAAGACTCTTTATTTCACCAGACATTTCTTTTTATATTAACCTTTTTATTAGCAATTGTGGGACATTTTTAGTAAAATTAAACATGAAGTAGATTTCGTTAATAACTGTTTGGAAAGGGTGAGCTAATTGTGTGACATACTTTAGGTCAGCCAATTGTTTTTGGAAAAGCTTAGCAAAGGAAACGGGTAGGTTGGGCCACAAAAGGATGTATCCAGAAATCTTTCTTGTACTATAACAGAGCAGATAAAAACTACTGTTTAAATTACCACAATAATCACTAGTGTGAGTGTGTACAATAAAACACAATGTAATACCCCTTAATGGTGTTTGCTTATGACTTTATAATGCTTTGCTGTTGTTCCCCATGGCAACATAAAACCAAAGATGATGTCAAGTGTATGGTAGCTACAGACTTGCCACATCACACAGTGAAATACTAACAATAATCAGATAACATCTCACAGATGACAACAGAGGAAAAAGTTGAACAATTGAATGGCATTCACTGGGCATAGCGACCGCTGTTTCTAGATGTTTACACTATAGCAAAAAGGCTCAAAATGCTTCAAAGGGCCTAAGTATGTAATGGAAAAGAAAATGGCCTGTCAGTCCTAAATCTGGGTGAAACAAAACTAATCTTTAGTCTGCTTTTTTCTCCCTCTCCCCCCCTTTTGGTGACAGCTAATAAAAGCCCACAAAAAACACAGAAACAAACATGTTGTAATTCACAATGGCAACAGCGCATAAGTCCATCTGAGGGCGGTGAATAAAGCAACATTTGCTTTTCTCTTGAGTGAAGGAGTTTAGGTCAACAGGGTAGATAAAAACAACAGCGAACTGGGTATTCTACGCACTGGGGACCAGAGGCTGCAGCCACAGATGAATATCTGACTTTAAATCACACAGTTGCTAGAAGAAGGATGATGGCACAGAAAGACAGGGGAAATAATGCTATACCAAACAAACGAATAACTGCAATGTTAGTCAAATATCTTGCCAGGGTCTGGATTAAATCGTGCTGAAGTCTGCGGGGCCAGAGAGTCCATGAACAAACTACTTATTGTAATCCATACCTACTCCAGGAGGCAACACGGTTACTGGCTGAAGTTGTATCCAAGACAAATATGGTAAACAAGTAAGATCAAAATATAATGAGAAGTAGAAAGCACTCGGAGAGAGCATGCCTCTGCCAAGGCTGCACAATCGTCTACAATTGTTATTTTAATAATAGAAAATGTTTAGGAATGCTTAATCTGCATCTGGATCTGAAGCAAAATACACACTGTGATAGACAATCACGGAATAAATGTGCCAGATTTTTTTTTAAGTGAGGACAATAGTTCATGAGAAAATGGCAAAAATGTTTAAAAATGCCGCAAATCTCGCAATGTTGAGAAATCCTGATGAGAAAAATTCTGGTTTAGAATCCCTTGTTCCATGAACCATCGCATAAGCTTTCATGAGTGGATGACATAACCTGCTAACAGAAAAACAGACAGAAACAAAGGGGACCAAAAGAGAACCTCCTTGGAAGAGGTAATGAGACTGCACACCTCATCCTGCTATATAGAATCATTTCCTTTGGTACACCATCTATTATTTTTTATCATGTGAGGGCAATGAAAAGCTGGTCATCTGTGAACACTGCATGAGACTCAGAAAGCAGGAATGTTCGATATGACTTCCACAGGAATAAATTCATGTTCACTGACATGATGCCTTTGCCATGGAAACCTTCTGCTTTCTCAGTCACAGCAAACCACTGGTCATTTAAAGACAGTATATCAAACCTTTATGCCAAACAATTCACGCTGACATGTGCTAAAAAAAAAACTAGTCAAAAATATTGACAGAAAATTGCAAATGCCCATCCTAGGTTCTGTGGCTGTGTCACCCTTCTAGGAACGTGAACTCAGAACCCTCTGAGAACCCACTGGCTACCCTCCACCCTGTTCTCTGGGCTACCACTAACAGCAGGTCACCCTGGTTAACCCTGCAGACCTCTCCAAGACTCCCCTTCTGTGGTCTCATGTTTGAGCTGTGACTCACACACACACAAACACAATGAGACAGACATACAGTATCCAAACAAAGACGACAGGGGTAACAAAGGGCAAGAAAGGGAGCACTGGCACCGCTGAGCAGCGCTGACAGATCCAAAGAGAGAAAGAGTATGAGGTCAGAATGTCCCATATGCATCACTGCTTTGACCACTGCCAAACCCATTGACAGCTCTTCTCCCTGACCAACTCCATCCCTCCATCACCCTACCCTCCCATGCATCTGTCCTTTTGTCCCTCTCACTGCTGAGCCCCGGCTGTTGGTGTCCAGGTCTCTCACCATGACCATGCATTGATTCAGGGTGGAAAGTCTGTGTAGAGATGTTGTGACCGGAGCAAGGGGAGGAAAGGAAAGGAAACCCTAGAGGAGGGGAGAGGAGAGGAGAGCTGGAGGGAGCAGAGGGGAATCCAGAGTTTGTGTTCAGCGTTATGGAATGGTTGCATTCACAGCAAAAAAAAAAAGTTCTCTGCACTAACAGGTCAAAGCAGAACGTGAGACTATGTGTGTGTTTCATGTTACAACTTCAGGTGTAAAAGTTCAGTTGAGGTTGTGCAGGGTCATGTTTGGTATTCCACACAATTGTGTTTAACAGCTCTGTAACAGGCCAATAAACACAACACTGGAAGCAGTTAGCCCATGTGACAATGTCCCCCTACTGCGAGCTGATGGGCGTGCCAGGTTCGTGTATGTTTGTGGGAAAGAGAGAAAGCATGCACAATGTCCCGTGACAGGACAGGAAACTGACAGGTATGCCAGTATGACCTAAAACTCAGTTTGTTCCGTCACATGCTTGGGAGGCAAAGGGCCACATTTGCAGCGTGTTACTGTATAACAAGCCACTCACAAGGCTCAGCAAACTAAATTAAATGTTTATCCATAATAGAATAGTGAAAATTTATTTTCTGTTAGGGTAGGCCCGTGGAAAGGAAGCTTTTCCAAGTGCAGCGAAAGGAAAATTCTGAAATGAATGTAAATATAGAAATGGGCACAAATAATATCTGAGAGCCAGAAGTATAATTGCAGTGTGGAATATCTGTTACACAACTTCACCCTCTGTAGGGTTCAGGGTAATGTGGAATAAAGCTGCAGCAAAAAGTGACAGTTAGATGGCCTGTGATGGATGGAAATGACTCAGGTACAAAAAAAAATAATAATAATAATACAGCACAGTGTTGTGTAGCACTCTCGGAGTATGTATGTGTGACCTATGTTTTAACAATCCTGTGGGTTAAACATTCACTTCTGATTATGGGAAGGGTATCTGGAGCTGGACCACATTATAATAAAGATTTAGATTCAAGTTCAAGCCTAATGTTATAGTATGTAGGTCATTATAGAAGGTTCAGTGGGGAAAAGAGAAGTCAAAGAGTCATGATTCTTCATTCCTTTTGTCCAATGACATCATGTCCTGTCAAAGTGAAACTAAATCATTAAACATAACAAATGGAGTTAACTGTCAGTGGCCTGGGACTGCACTTTAGTCACCCACTGCCTCTAATGACAGATTAATTCAGGAAAAAACACTGAGGGACAATGTGAGTGTGTGTGTGTGTGTGTGTGTATTCACTCTATTAATATACTTCAAAAACAGCAGAAAGGATTTTCAATTTTGACCAGGAAATCTCCGTTAAAAAAAAGATCGAAGCCAATCAACTCCTTATGAGGCTGCACGTGCCGGGCTTTAACTGTGAAAACATGCTCAAATTACATACTTAACACATTTACAAAAGCACAGACACACACATACATCATATGTATGCTTACGTGTTCACATACAGTACATGCAAACCTGAACACACACACAAAATCACAGATCATATCTGCAGTCATCAGTCACTAAAATTTTGAATTATAAAGTAAAAAAAAAAGAAGCAAAAAAACAACAACATTCTGGCTTCAGGCCAAAACACCTGAATTAACATCCCACATATTTTTCTTCAAACAAGAGCTGCTCTGAGAGAGCCCCCCCATCTCTTTTTAATATCTTTGCTGAGACTTGGCGCTGTGCTTACCACTTCCTCTGAAGGATGGCACCTGCAACAGCAATGAATTGTACTACTGCTGGGTGTTGAGTTAGTTCAGTACAACAAGCTGGCTGCGGCATCCTTTCTCCTCCTCCTCTTACGTTTGCCCTGAGGGTGAAATTACCACAAAAGGCTTCCAAAAGCTGGACTGATGGGAGACTCCCCTTCAATGTGATTTATACAGAGTAGCGAGGATACTGCTGTTTGGCACAGAATCAGAGACAAAGATTGTGTGTGGATTTGTAGTTATAAAGATGCATTTTACTCATTGCTGCCTTTAATCAGTACATCCCTGGTATGTAGAGAAAATGTCTGCGTTAGCAGGCGGCTCATTAAGAGATGAGAGTGAGAGATCTGACAGTACACAGCCATCAGGGGACAGAGACTAGCTGGAAATAACATAGGAATCTGTATACCATGTAGCATAATAGATTAGCGCTCTTCAGTCGTATACGTCCCAGGATGTACACTGACAAACACAGGATTCATTAAAAAGCCCCATGGTCCCAAAGAGTGAGAGTGCCAGTGGTTTTTGAGTGACAGCCTGGTTATTTAGTAGGTGACCATTGCTTATCCTGAGACTTAGGCCTTGATCCTTTCCTCTTAGGCCTCTAAATGAACAAGGATCTTCTTACACTTTGATCTACAATCACTCAGGCTCTAATTCAATCTGGATTCTGGATCAGGAAGCCAGCATATGCTGTCAGGAGTAAATAAATACTACTAGAAAAGAGACAGACGAACAAAAAAGGCTGAAATATTAAAAAAAACCTGAAACATATCCATTTGGAAAGTACTTTGATTAAATGGTAAGATGCCTAAAGACACATTTTTTTTTCTTTGTCTATTTCTTCCTTCTCATCCCTGCCTGGCGTCACATCACAGAGTTCTAAATATGGGATCGTTCCATTTTTTGTGGCAAGTTCTGCGCAGTTTTATTCCTGATCACTTCCCCGCTCCATCAGATAGCGCTCAGAATCCAGCCACATGTGTGGACCCTGTTTCAAATCTTTCAGTCTTAATACCCCCAAAAAGCGTCCCTTACTTCCTCCTCTTCTGAGCAGCATTGGGAGTGTATGATCTGTCTTGTGTAGCATTTCTCCCTTGAGTCTTTGTGAAGATGGTTTATCTGGTTCCAGCAGAGCAGGTTCTAATAGAGAGGAAGCTGAGGGCCAAACACACTCAGACTTTAAAGGGCTGGGGCCATGTGGAAATGGCCTATATAACCACAGGAGGCTCTTAGGATCCGCCGTGCCTCGCCAGTAAATGACAGAACAGTGAGTTAGATGGAGGACAGCCTGTCTACTCTAAAGAGCAACTTCAGCTGATAGTACATTATTCTAAGATAGTCATTCTTAGAAGTACAGTTAATGTTTCAGACATGAAGTGACAGATTGCAGGAAAGTTAAAAAGACTTAGCTATCATAACTAAACAGCACAAGACTATACTCTCAGAGCTTAAAACGGTGGAGAAGGTTTTAGAAAATGTCTTTAAGTGCTCCATTGTATAAATGGGCTGGTGTGCTTCACACCAGATCTGAATGAATGTGAGCTTGTGCTATATGAACCATCTTTCTGTTTATTAAGCTACAGATTTTAGAACAGAGTAACCTGACTAACTAACCTGTCCTAACTGAGCCCATGAACTTAAAAACCTGGGTCTACATTTCGACTATATTATATGAAGAAGATATAATGTCCGATGCCTACTCTTCTTTAAAAGTATTTCCAGCAGCACAGCTGCCTTGCTACATAATTCTGACAGTACTAAACACAATCTCTGTCACAGTCATCTAACTTGGACCCCGGCAGGGAAATACGTGTTTGACATTTGTCCTGTGGTGCTGTGGTCAGATCCGCTGTTAGGCTTTTTGTTTTCATATCACTGCAGGGAAGAGAACTTGGAGGCTCCGGCTCTGTACAGACCTCAGCACAGCACAAACCCTGTAGGCCAAGATCACCTCTCTGTGGAGCGACCCCACAACACGTGAGGCACACACACACACACACACCTGCACATAAACTTGCATACTCAAGCACGTACGTACTGACACATTTTCCCCTCATTTTCTCTACTGCACGCTCTTTTTCACACACACTTAAACACACAATAAGCAAGCCACGACACACAGGAAATCACCCAGAGATAGAGGAGAGGAAATTAGAAACACCCTCCCAGCATCCCGGGTGAAAACATTTGCAACTCTGGAGCAGAAAAATCTCAGTGGAGAGATCGGCAGCAAACGGAAAACACATCCCTTTGTTTTTAAAAACCTGATACCTCTCCAAATGTAATCTTCCTGTTCCTGCACCAGACGGGACACTGTGTTTCCTAAGTGGCTGGTCAGATGAACAGAAGGTCCACAGAGCAATCCCCCCCCCCGTCCAATCCCTCTGGATACCCCACCCACTGTTAACCTTCTGCTCCCCCCTCTTCTGCATATCCTCCTGCATTTAGCTCTGTCCAAAAACACATTTGTGTAATAGTAAATAGTGTAAAAATAGTGTAAATAGTGTCTCTCTGTAAATTAACATGATTAATGTGTGTATCTGAAGATGACACTGTGCAGATGTGTATTGTGGTGCATGGATGTACACGAATTAAGTTTGTCCTGCAACCTCAGAATGCAGCCCCCCCTGATGTCTATGCGAAAGGCATCTAAGCGTGATGGCTCCTGACAACAGATAGGCTCGGTCTCACCGACATGCCACCACAAGCAATAAGCTCGTGGCCTGGCACAGCAGCACAGCCAGGCAGCCAGCCATCCCTGTGGCCCTGCATTCCTCTCTTCTAACACTGCTTACAGAAGCTGACAAGCGCTGGAGGTCTCTCTGGCCGAGGTGGAAATCTGCAAAAATAAACGCTTTAGGTGACATGAAGGCTTTGTTTGTTTCTGCTGGCCCGGCTGTTTGTGTTAGCGCGGTGGGTTAATTGCGACTTTGATCGCTGCGTTTATTGATCCAACAGTGGCCTTAGGAGTGCGGCTGGCCTGGCCTGCCTCGCCTGCTCCCACCCCCTATCTCAAACAATCACACCTCCACCACCCCAGCATGGTGAGCCACTACAGATGGGGTCTAATGGGTGGCCACGGCAAACGAGGGCCGAAGATGCACTGGGAGAGGTCATGACTGGGAGTACTCTGATGTGATAGCTGAGGTCTCGGCTGAGCAAGGCCAAGGATAACTGGAGGTGGAGATAGGGTGGCTTAGTTTAGGTGAGAAAGACTGCCCATTAATTGGGAATGGGGTGAATTGGACTGGGCTAAAGGTCAGGCTATAGGTTATGCAAGATTCACTGTAGAGCTGAGAGCTCAGACAAAAGCCTTCACATACAGTACAAAGGAGTAATGGCAAGCAGGTCGGACTGACTTGGGTCAGATGTATGAAATAGGCTTGGCTTGGTTTAACTACAGTAGTGGTGTGGCCAGACAATTTTGCTCTAGGCCAGCTGAAGTGAGTGGAGGTGGCTGTGATTATGTTATGCAGTATGTAATATAGGCCAACTTGGATCAGATGGTGATGGACTACAGATGAAAAGGACTTTTATTGGCTAACTCTGGCGGATCTTCACCACTATTGATTTATGCAGTGTGACCGAATCAAGTAGGCCAAACTGGGCTGTTCTGAACCTCAGCTGATCTGATTTGACCTGTGTTTGGCACGGCTTCCTCCTCTGTCCCAAGACAAAGGGTGGATGCATGTTCCAACAATCTAACCAGATTCACCTCCAAACAAGCTTTCCAAAACACATTGAGAAGATCAGGGTGAAAACCACCATCATTTTTCCCTGACAATTTTTTAAAACATCCCAATCTTGAAATTGTAGCTGCTGTAAGTTTTTATCCTAATGAAAATCAGTTCCAGGTCTCTAGGCCTCTGAGGTTCAAGAGGTTACAGACACAAGAGAATCCTGGTAAGCACTTTTCCAGTGCAGCCCGGTGAGAGTGTCAAATATGTGAGTGTGTATGTGAGTGTGTATGTGTGTGTGTGTGTGTGTGTATGGCTGTGAGGTCATCAGTGTATTGACACAGCAGCAGATGATGGAACGGGATTCTGGCCGCACATGCACATGAGCGCTCCCGTCAACATGTGCATGCACACACACACACGCATACACATACACAGTGTTCTCACTAGGTAAACAGCTAATGACACATCTACTGTTACACCGCGGGTCTTGATTTAGATCAGGCGATACCAGAGAGGATGAGTGTGTAATCAGGAGAGAATGTACACCCTTTCTTTCACTCTCTCCTTCATATTCCCTCAGTACCTCCACTGCATCCCTCTCTGTTCCTCCTTCTCCCCTTCCTTCCTTTCCTCTCAGTGACAGAAGAAACACACTGCGTTCAGCTCTCAACAACAACCCCTCTCTCTGTTTGCATGCCAAGCATATAGGATTCATCTCAGTTTGAGCCTGATCGAAAAAGAAGTCTTTTTGGCTGCATGCAACAAGGTATGGTAGCATGGAGATTTATAAGAGCTCAAAAGGCGCAATATTGTTAGTTTTGTACTGTGATAAATAAAGTCAAATATATGGATTCCAGTCAGAGTTTGTGTATTTGTGGTTTAACCGCCAGTGTTAAAGTCAAACAAACACGCTATGTTTGAAAAATAGTATTATTAAATTAATTAGTCAGGGGACCGCTGAGGGAATGCACTGGGGAGTGTGTGGGTAGCTTTTGTTTCAGAGGGTGATTACAGATGAATTCAATTGTTGTTTTATTACATTCTATTTGTTCTAACATTCTACTGAACTGTCCTGATTTAAGTGTATTTAACCACACACATTTTCAAATCTGGGCTTTTCTTTCTCAATGGGTAGCTTACGGCTTATTCATGGCTGGATCTGGGGCTTGATATCGTTTTCACTGAGGTTAATCGTAATAAATGTAAATGTATGCACTTGCCCCTGCATAAAACACCTGAGGTTGCAAAAGATGTTTATGTTATGATTTAGATGAGACATGACTGTCAAGTTTGAAAAGCTGACAATTCATTACTACAATCCACAAAGAAACATGGAGTTTTAAGTGGCACCAAATTAAAGTTCTAATTGCAAATCTTTCGGAAATTGTGGGATCTGACAGACAGGGAGGATGAGGTGTTGAGTGGAGGGATGATAGGATGGAGAAAGGGGGGCAGAGGATGAAGTAATGTGCCTGCAGAAGGCGCTCCAGCCGGGGGTCAGATCCTGTTCATGGAAACCATCTGGCCAGCTCGATCTAAGCCACACCAAACTTACAGTACACATGATCCTCCTTTCTATCTCTCTTCCACTTTCCTCCTGCCTTCAAACTCACCTTCTGCCCATTTTTTTCTCCTTCTTCCTCGCTTCCTAACCTCCGTCTACTTTCCATCACTGTACCTTTTCTACCCCACTGCTTTTTCTCCTCTTTTTCTCTCTCGAAAAATATCCTACTCATTAATGCATGGCAGCTGCAGGGAGCAGTGTTACTTCATTTTTCCATGGCAACGGTCTCTCTGTTTCAGCAGATCCCATTTCAGTTTTGGTAGCAACGTGCTCCTTTGCCAACGCTGAACACATTCATGTGTTAAATAGAAGGAATTATTGCAAAATTCCTGAAATAGAATCACCATCTTGATCACTTGCAATTATTATCAGGGCCAAGAGAGAACATGGGTGTCCTCGGGGAGAATGGGGCGGAGAAGGGGAGATGACAGAATGAAAAGGGGTAAGGGTGAGCAGTGAGGGAGAGGGGTAGGGGAGTAGGCAGGAAATAAGCGGGGGGGCGCAGGGGACAGAGAAGGACACAAGAGGTAAGAGCACAGAAGGCAAAGTGAAGAGTTCAGGAGATGTACTACAAGAGAAGGAAGTAAAGCTGAGGGTCAGAACTCAAGGCTGCAGGCAAGTGGCCATTTTAAGATGTGCCAGGCCACTCTGGCCAGGGTGACAATTGCAGCACTGCCCTTCAGCCCTAATGTGAAGTGACTACTAAAATAACACCACCTAGACATATTATAGCATTGCATGACCAAGAGACCAAGAGTTGCCTCTGCAGGGAAAAACACACACACACACACACACTCTCTCTCCCTCATTGTGAGTACAACATGGATGATCTGTGCTGTACGTAATGTCAAGGAGACTCCACCATCTTGGGCCTGAGGGATCAGGTTGGATGTTTATGGCCCTCTGACCTCACCAAGCCTGTTGCAATGGTGTGACAAAGACACTGGCTCTTTCGCTTGGTGAATGTCTTTTTCTCCCACATCCACGTTCTCTCTTTCTTTCAGTTCATCTTTCCTGAGGAGCATGTCAACTAATCAACTACTGTTTAAGCATGTAGGACCCCCATCTGTCCACAGATAGGGGATCTGTCCAAGAAGTGACTCACAAAGCTGTATATGTGTAAACTGAACCATTTCTCTCTTAGCCAGCCGGCTTGTCTGTTTTCAACATTAACTGCCTGTCTGCCTTTATCATTGACAGTTTCTGGAGGAGATTAAAGCAAGTTCTATGATGGCTTTGAATGGATTACAAATAATGTGTCGGCCATTTTCATCGCAGGGTGAAAATCGCCTATCACTCCTAGCGAGGTAACAGGAGAAGAGGGTCTTACAAACTGAGATAGAAAGGAATGTACTGGATTTGAAGTCATAGAGAAACCATGGCTCAGACTCATTTCTGGGGTTTGGTAGAAGCACTCAGCTACAGATAGAGCGTGACACTCATGGATTCAGATAATAATCTGCGCCCTAACCACGCATGACGGGACATCACCAGGAATCAATGCTAACTATGTCTGTCATTGAAAAAGACAAGTATGGTGTAAAGAATGTTTTTAGAGCAGAAAGCTACAAATAGAAACAGCGCATGTTCTGCTTTTTCCAGCTGCTATTCTGGTTTTGGACTTTGAGTGGGATATGTGTCTAAGACATTACATAAGCTATGTTCAAGTATAGAGTCACACTGTAATGAAATGCACAGTGCAGTGGGACAGAATTGCTTATACAGATTTTTTGAGGTTATGCTGTTTCTTGAGGTAAGATAAGGGATGATGCAGCAAAGTGCATTAGACCATGAACAACTTAAATGTGTGATCCAAATGTATGATACTAAAATGAAAATATATAACATGTTTTACTCACAATGTTCATTGCTATTTGTGAACTGCTGACACTGGTGGAATAACTGACAACAGACAATAGCTGAAAATGAAAACCTCTTTTCCATCCTGCATTATCACTATTTTCTTACCCGGTCCTATTAAAATGAGCAGTCTAGCATCTGCGCAAGACCTCTACCTCCTTGCCTCTTGCAGTGAATCTGTAGGAAAGAATTTATGTCACAGCGACAAAGCATCATGACTGCATCCAAGACCAGGACTATGAGATTTTTTAAAAACAATTTACACAATCACCAGCTATCACGTGTCCCTATTCTGTTTAAACAGTCTTAAGTGGTCTCAGCAGCCGTGGAATAATAAATACTTTTGTGACTTTCTCTCCCCCAATCTCATTCCCCCACCTTTGCTTTATCCCTCTTGCTCCTCTCTCTTCTGTAAAAGACGGAGAAATCCCTGAATGCCAAATTGGGCACATGTGCAGCAGAAGTGTGAGCCATTAGGTATTCTGTTTACACCACACTAAAATAAATGGAGTGGTTTAAGTTTGGGGATATCCAAGGCCTGGGGTACCAGCTGTCGGGTCGTTCGGTTTGGTCCGCTTCCACTCCCATGTCAACAGGACAGACTGTTTCCTAATTACTGCTGCAGTACGTGGTGTGGTCCCAGTCGCACAGCCGAAGGGGACAGAGGAAAGTGGAGGCAATGACGGGCTCAGCAAACTATTAGAGGGTTGAGTTAACTTTTGTGGAAGTACTGTAAACAGCTCAATGGACTGACATGGGACCTGGGCTCTGGAGCATTATTTCAATTCACATGCGTCATGCTCTCTTTCATGTTTGACTGACATCAGTTTGTGTGGTCCTAGCAATAAGAATTAAAATGAATTAAGAATGGTTGCTGGACTTCTGCATCATTGGTTATTGTTTACGTGCACAAAGAAACTTGCCTATAAGCCATATTCCAATTAAAGACTGACTTAGTTTACGTGCACTTTGAATTCCCTGCAAAAGAGTAGCCCTGTTTCTCCCATTACGAGAAAACTTCTGTGATGCCCTGCCTGCATACTATACAACAGTACACTGCTGAAAAGGTATGAAAGTAGAATCCAGTGAAGTTATAATCTCTGTAGTGATCTGTGAGATGATGTCTGTTGACATCACAATGTGACCATAACCTTGTTTGAGACTGTGTGCTGACAGAGAAAACCTGTAGTCAAAGAATACTTCCATGCTGCAGTGATCTGTGGGATATCTAAGTAAGCCTGGCATCCTGATCAGGTCTCATCATGAGAATATGAGCCAAACTGTATTTTACCACAGTTCTAATGTTTATAGTGGCCAACCAAAAACCAGGGTATTTGAATAACAAAAATATAAAACTAATACTCTGGGTAAATGTGGTCACCGTATTCACAGTTATGTTTGCGCACTGTAGACCAGCAGTAATAAATGAACCTAACACACTACTGAACACAAAAACGCCCATATGCCCCAATCAGTAATGTACCACATGAGCACTGTGTGCTTAGACACACACACACGTGTGCATACACCATGACGTCCTGTTCCTGCATCAAGAAGAGCCCTGTCAGGGAGTTGTCAGCACTTCCTGATGCACTTCAGATGGGGCTGGTTGTGATGTGGGCTCTGCTAACTGGTCCAGTCAAGATGCAGCAAGCAACCACACAATGGGAGCACTTAACTATACAGTTAGACACTTAAACAGACAGACAGGGACATCCAGCAAGCCAGCCAGTCAACCAGAAAGTCAGCCCGCCACAAAGGGACATGAGACGCTACGTATGCATCTGTATGTAAAACAGGCAAACGGGCTAACAGCTAACAGAGGTCCCTGGAAGCCATATGGCCACAACCACAGAGAGAGCTAAGCTGGGCTGGGTTGAGCTAAACCTCAGTACTTTACCGTAACAAAGGAAAGCAAGAGGACGACAGGGAGAGGGGTTAATGGTCTCTAAAATAGATTTGGGACTGGTGCTTGGAAATGTAAAGCTGCTCCCAGTCATGTGTGACAGCCAGTAACTTCTGTATAAGGTCAAGTCAAAGATAAATGTGGTAAAGATTGGTATATATTGGGAGGCCAAGACATTTAAAGTTATTATTGATATGTGGGTGCCAGATTCCAAAGAATCTAATTGTAAAAATGTGAATTCAGTATAATTTAGTAGCATACTATAGAGTATTGCTTGGTACCTGTAGAGTAAGGCGTTTAACAGCATCCCAGGCATGGGCGATGAGCTCCTTCATTCTCTCCTCTGAGGTTGCCCATGACTCCACTGCTGTGGTGTCAGGCATCACCTTCATTGGGATGGACAGGGGACGTGATTCTGGGAAACAAAGAAAGCGATAAAGGCTAAATATACATTGGATTCATACATTATTTTCAAGCAGCTTTTCAATTAACAACAATCAGCTGTACTCTGGTTGTGCATCATTTTTCAGTACTGTGTATAGCCAGTATTAATATGATTTAGGCTTGCTTAAACTTTTGGTACTGTGATGAAATAACCGCTTTACAACAGAAGGAGTGTAGCACCCTGTAACATATTATATAAAATCTATATATGGTAGATGAGAAAATGTACTGTCCTGCATTCATCCTTTATTGAACTCTCTTCATAATTCACTGTTATTTTCATTTGCTGTACAGTATCATGTTATATGATGTTTAAGTGACACCTCATTGAGGTGATGTAATGTTGGCGCTCAGGTTTCTTGTCTCCTACAGCGAGAGAGGGAACTATGAGAACTGAGAGAATGCATGCGCGCACACACACACACACATAATGTCCTAGACATGACATGTCCTAGTGTGCCTGCTGTGGTCCAGACGAAGGCCGATTGTCTGTGCTGACACTCATGGCAACAGCCAAGCACACAAATCACACAGCAACAACCCCCTCTATTAGCCTTTGGACTAGCCGTATGAACCTGAAGGTCAAAACACACCTGAAGTGTTCAAGAGACAGTTCTTGTGACAGAAGAAAACAGGCAGACAAAGGAGACACTGAGTGTATGAGAGATGTGCAGAAGCAAAAACAGAGGGACTGAGACAGAAGCACATAGACAGAACACACATTCTACCAGGTTAGCCTGAGGTCTGCGGATGTTAAAGCCATCAGGGCGTCAGAGGTGAGGGAAGGGGGGTCTCTCTGAAGACACATTAAGACATATTCCATGATTTAAAGGTCTGCCTTGCTCAGCAGCTCTATCCCACAGTTGTCATGAAACAGCGGTGATGTCACAGCACCACTGTGCCTCCTCAGACGCCACGCTCCCAAATATCACTAAAACAGCCAAATGAGTTGGCATGGCAACAAGTGTGTATTGCTGGGGCAATGGATGAAAAGGATGGTTAGTTACTCTAGTTTGTGGTCGCTGTGGCAACCTGCCTAAAACTTGTGGGTGGGACCGTGTGTGTGCATGTGTGTGTACGGCTGAGTGACTAAGGTCACAGGTGCATATGTGTATGTGTGTGTGTGCGTGTGTGTGTGTGTGTGTGTGTGTGTATGTGTGTGTGTGGAAGTGGAAGAAAAGACTGAAGGCCGAGATCATCGTGTCTGGACTCTCTTCCAGTATTTTCTCACACTCAGCATCCAGGTGCCTCTGGCATTTAGGGACTATGAAATGGACTGTATTTGTCATGATTCATACGATCAGTGTTGCATCATTACTGCACTACCGCATTGTAGATTTGTTACATTTGACAACCCTTATTTTCCAATCTACCTTCTCCCTCATTCTTATTCGTCAGCTACATAGTTTCTGTGAGCTTTGTACACAACCAATTCCAATGTTCGTATACTTAACTAAATATCCACATAGTCACAGATGGCAAAAATTGACTTTGACAGGACAGATTGTGTTTCATGAACTGTCTTTCACTGAGTAATGTGCAGAGAGTGCTGCATAAACCGCTGTGATATCATTGGGTTGTCAATAGTGTTTTGTTGTAGAGGGCTGTGTGTGTGTTAGAGTATTCCTGTCACACTGCATTAGAGAGCTGTTTCCTGTTCAGCTCTGCAGGGGATCCATATAGACATGACAGAGCTCTGTGGCTGCTGCTCCCTGTCATGTGGCCCGGCTGTCTAGACGAAGGAGACTTTACCCCAGGGATTGGGCATGCTCTGTGTGTATAGTACGTGTGTGTGTGTTTATTGTGTGTAAAGTGGGTTGTGATAATGTAGTGTATCTGCACGTATACGTTTTTTAAGTGTGTGCATGAGTCAGTGTCTGCACCCACGTTCAATGTGCCATTTTTTGAAGTGTGTGTGTGTGTGTGTGTGTGTGTGTGTGTGTGTGTGTGTGTGTGTGTGTGTTATTTTCACTCCATTGGTGGTTATCACTGGCAATACCACAGTCTCACTAATTACGTCAGTGTCCTGGCCCACCCCCATACCCGGAATACAACCAAACAGCGCTTTACCACATTGGAAAATACAATGCAAACATATATCCACACAAATTGCCCTGACAACACACAACAGAAAAAACACTAAAACAGACCCCAAAAGGAGTTCACACCCTCACCAATCATAATTGATGAAATCTTAAACTAAACAGAGACCACCCTTCTGAGCTTCAGAAACATCAATCCTGGTAACACACACTTCTACCATGTCCCTCCAATTTACCAAAATAATCTATTACACACTATGAGAGTGTTAGCATGAGGGTGGAGTGGACCTTGCATGACTAGAAGTTGGAGACTATCTGGCTGTGTGTGTGCACAACTGTGATTCCTTTGAGTTTCAATGCATGATTACGAATACGCAAGCTTCTGTGAGTGGGTATGTTATATGCAGTGTGCAACAAGCAGTATGCACTCACATAAACCTGCATAACTAATCTCATAATGCACAACATGCAGCGAGTATTAATACATGTGTACATGTGGGCACACATACATCAGCACAGAACCTGAAATTGGGCCATGGGCAGTTAGAGCAATTACCATTAAATTTAGCTTTTAACGCCCTGAACTTCTACTACCTTCTCACCTCAAATCACTACCACCTTCAAAAACGTAATCTGAGTCATGTTCTAGAGGAAACCATCACTCTTCTTGAGATCATTACTTTTTGGCCATGCCTCAAAGGTGGTACTGGCTGCAGTTTTCATCTAAAAAACTGGTTATTGCCCTAATCCTTTGGACCTCATGACTAACCTTCACCTGAAAACGACCAAGGAGAGGATGTTTGATCATCTATTTTTTTTAGCCTTTTTTGACTTTCGGGGTAGGCCAGACTGTGAAAGTCCTTCCCCAGAGTAAGTCTGTTAGGCCAATCAGAAAGTGTGCTAAAGTACAGCATAGGCAGTAACAATGCAAGGCCAGCCTGCATTCAACTCTCTGCTTTGTTTTAAATACCATTCCAGGACTCTGTTTGTTAATCCTGGGGTCATTATTTGGAATGAAACTGCCATATCTTGTTATAGTGACTTGGCGCCCGCCATTTCTGCAGGGAGGGGATTGAGAGAAAGAGAGAGGCAGGCAGGGACAGGGAATGAGAAAGACAGAGAGAACACAAGAGGTCTAAATTCAAATGAAAGAGAAATATGACAGGAGCGCCCGAAGCTCTTAAACCTGCCCAGGCCTAACAAGTCCTGAGAGTCCTCTTAAAGTGGGGTTATTCCCCCTGTCTCGTGCCATCTCAGCCATGTCCTCATTTTCACCCTCTGTTAGGCCATTAGGCTAATATCTTATTGGCCAAACTCTGACCATACACCCTCCCCCTCTCCTTTCCTCCTCTGTTTTGTTCTCACTCTCTCCAACCACTCCCTCTGTCTTTCTCTCTTCGTGTTCAGCTGGTGTGTGGAGCTGCCAGTCCAGTCCCCTATAAACGTTCTAGTGTTCTGATGGGTGATTATTCATCCTCTTTAACAGCTCCATCACATCTCCCACCAAGTGACGGGCCCGGGTCTTTGAAGCCCACAGCCTGAGCATGTGTCAAGTGATCAGAGAAAGCGCAGAGACCAGAGCCCCATTACAACACGTTGACTTTGAGGCGAGAAACAAATCAGTGTTGCCTCATTTCATGATGAACAACATAACACTGCCGCGGCAGAGTAAGATTGCTGTAAAATGTGTGAGGGCGTGTGGTGTGAAGAGTGTAAATCACACATCATACAAATGTGCGATTCACTCTCACAATCGAAAACACACACGGACACGCGCACAAATTCACTCTGATACACCCACAGTCACACAACACTAACATCATAACAGCGCCAGTGAAATTTTCACTACAGATTTAACAGCCTTCACAACAACAATGGCACAAAGTATCCATATGTCCTTCCCCGAGTGGTTGAGCAAGTCAACCATAAAAACAGCCTCATTGAGGGATCGCTGCATTTCCCCATGCCGCCTGCTATCTTTCTGGTATGTTCCCTATTACAAATGGTTTACAGTGAGTTGAAGTGTTGTATATTCTGTTACAGCTGCGTGCAGAGGCAGCAATGGGGCTCTTTAATAAACCTGCCCGCCTATTTGTTTTGGATGCAAGTCTGTGTTTATTTAAATATTTACGTGACTCCATTTGTTATGGCGTTATTGAAGCCGCCATGAAAAAGTGGTGGTGTGGCCAGGCTGGCTGGGTGAGGAGTGGATGGCAAAAGGGGATGTGTGTTTTAAGAGTTTTATCTAACCCATTTATTTCTACTTCTTCACACACACTGCGTCCATATACACTGAATGATCTCTCTTTCTGCTAGTTGTGCTTTAGGAAGTCCCCTAAACCAGTCAAGGTAATTGCTAAGAGAAGACTTTTCAATTCAGACATGTGGCACAGACTCTGATGTCTCTGGCAAGAAGAAAAGCAAGAAGAGGATCACACACATTTCTCATCACAATCGTCATCACGTTCATCATCATTATCATCAGAGTTCAGAGTGATCATACACAACATCACTATCTAATCTACACAATATTCAGTAGAGATACTTATCTTAAAAAGAGGAGAGGAGAGGAGAGGAGAGGAGACGAGAGAGGAGAAGAGAAGAGAAGAGCAAAGAGAGCTTCTGCCAGCCAGACTATGACACAACACGTAAGGAATGAAAACAAAAGGACACGTCTTCTCAGTGTGACACCAAGACCCTTTGAATTGTCCCTTGTGAAATCATCTCAACCCAGTTTCCAGTCCCCTCCTGTTCCTCTGTCATCTGAACTAAACCCCCTCCAGGCTGCGCACTAATCCACGCTACGTCTGATGAACCACAACTCAACCCCAACTTCCCTCTCTGCTCCTCTCACTTCAACCTCAAACACCACAGCCAACATCCACAAGGTCTAATACCATTATCATTCATGAAAGCAGAAAAGGGATACATAAGGACAAATATATTCCCCACAGACTGCTCTGTCTGTCCTGGAAGTCAGTGAGAGGTTTGAATGGGCTCATCAGTGTGCAGAGGGCCAAAGGCATTCTAATCTAGCGAGTAGAGTCCCCTACAGACTACAACCATTCTTCTCAGGGGGGGCCTCCTATCTCATTATTCCTCCTTTTTCTTGTTTTCTTTCCCCACTCCAACCATCATTACCTTGATAAATTATTGACTTTACCAGAAAAATTAAACTATATAAATAACTCCACAATGAAAATATTATCCCCTTCTGAAAAGCGCACAGCAGCCAATAAAAACCTGCCTGACTTCCATCAGGCTACTTGGGCTTGGATTATAGTTATGTATGACTGTGTAGTTCTGCCTGAAGTCCTCTCATCAGTTCTCTCTCTCTTTTATATACTGTATGTGTATACGCATGTATATATTAGTTTCTCTCTGCCGTTTCTTTCTCGAAAATATATTAATTCATGTCTCTCAACCATGAAACCTGGACTTTCTTTCCTGTTCCCAACCTCCCTTTTTTTTTGCTGACGCACTACGGTTGAGATCATAGAAAAGCCATCAGTACGGGAAAGTTTTTGTGAGGCCCACAGCCCTGACCACCACCAGATATTGTTTTCTACCTTGCTGATTTACAGTATGAATAATGCAAATGTTTCCATTTCTCTCTTTCTGGTTCTACCAGTAAACAGGAAAATTACATCTAATCCCATCATCCAGACCACAAGCAGACAGGAACTAAGACAACAGTTCTCATTCCAACCTTTAAGAAGCACAGCCAGATCGCGGGATAAGTTTCTCAGCAAAAGATGTATGTTCTCAGAGCGCCAACGGCTAATTTTAGGATTGAAAAGGAAAGCTAGTGAGATCATTACTCTGGTAGATGTTAGAGAACAATGAGAAGCTCGGGACTTGGGAGGCTCTCGATCAGAAACACAGCGCTGCTGCCAACAAGAACATTCATTAGGGACAAATAAAGAAAATACTTAGAGGCTAGTTTTATGTGAACCAATTTGTGGCGTAATTGTGCGGGCAGACAGAAATCGACCTCAAACTGAGGAGAAACAACTTGTTTTCAAAGTCGTCGCTCCGCGGCCTTTCTTGTAAAGGATAATCACACAAAAACAACCGTTAACACTTCTGTGATGATGTTACTAAGCAACATTCAAACAAACCCGTGATGGGAGTTAAATGACCAGTCTTGTGTTTAGTTTTTAAAAATGAAATCAAAAACCTCAGCCTCTATAGTCCTTCCACCAGGATATTTGGTCGGACCACATACTTTGACCTGTAACAAAAAGCCTGATGGACTGACCAGAAACATTAGCTATCCTATAGACCAACCAGAGCCATACAATTATGAAAAGTCAGTCAATTTTGAAGAAACAACTTTTGGCGTGAAAAACACCACCACAAGGCTTACAAAAACATATCTGTACAGTATGTGTACACAGTATATGCTATTATGAAGATAAACCAATTCAAAGAGAAATAAGATTCCTTATGTGGGCAGATCCGTATGTGTTTAGTAACATGAAAATATATTTAACCATGTGCTGTGTCAAAATCTCTGTCATCCACCAGAACTGGCTCCGGTCCAATTCAGCCAATGCTGGTTCTGAAAGTCAGTGGTGTCTTGTAACACGTACCCTGTATATTTAACATGTGCAATGACCAAAACCAGAAAGGAAGAGAGACAGAGTGAAATATTTTGTTGCCAAATGGAGTCGAGTGGATATGGGTTCTGAGATTCGAGCTGGGCAGCCCCACAGCCCCAGTATGATATCACCTTGCCCTCAGTGCTTTCCGGGGAAATGATCTGCAGCGAACTGGTTCTGTGTGTCTCTGTATATTTGCCTACACATTAACAGGCACCTTACAAAAGCCTGCAGGAAAGTCCCCCTTGATTACTACGAAACTGTAGCTAGGCTGAATGTGGTAACAAAACAACATAACACTCTCTTTACATCATAAAAGTGCCAGGCATGCGTTCAAATGGCCAATTGGAAGCAGGGACATCTAGCTAGTGCAATTGTTCTGAGGAGGCTTTGAACTGCTAAAAACTCTGAAAATGATTTTCTTCCAGTGGATTATGATTTTACTGTAATTCCCTGAGGTGATTTCTGTGGGGAAATCAATAGCTCCAGTGGAAAACTATGATAATCAATAGGCACAGAAAAAGACTGCTCTTGCCAATTTATAATCAGCCGGAACAAAACACAGCTCTATATCAATATTCCATATATCCAGCACATCGGGTCATTTAATCTTATAATAGTATTTCAAACAACCACACTCTGGACATGTAAACTGTTAACTTGTATTTTTGAATGGACCACTTTAATGCATGGTTAGAGTACACATTGTGGGCTTCAGAGCGTCTCGGGGGGCAGGGGCCAGAACAGTATGTATCCTGGAGCAGAAATTCTTACTGTAGTGGACTCAGGGAGGAATCAGTTGAAACAGTATTGTACCACTGAACCTTTTGAAGAATGTACATTGTCTGGTTTTTTTTTTTCAGTGTTTCAGTAAGGGACTAACAGCAGCATTGAGGCAGTTTGAACTACAGTACTATTGTTGTGGGATGAAAAGTGGTAACTTAAAAGACTTAATTTGTAACATGTTTAACATCAGTAGCTCTTCACAAAGTGACTCAGGGGAAACTTTAAAAGGGAGTATCCAGAATTGCAGCAGCATACAAACGTTACAAGCATTCAGGCTCTAAATATTTGAGTTGCACACTTATGGTAAATTAATTTGCAACAAAATACCAATGTTATGGTTCCTATAAGAACCTCATGACGTCTTCTCCTGAAGGTCAACTGAGTAGCAGCACCAGTGGCAGTCCAGTTGGCTGGCTGCCCCTGTTGAGCTCGAGCCAGTCTTATGTGTTTATTCCCCGTGCATCCCTGCGAATGGCAGTTAGAACACGTGTTGACTCCAACTGGCAAACAACCTGCACATCTCTCCTCTGTTTACCTAAATAGATGACTGAAGACTGAAAAATAAAACGTCTGCTGCAGTGATTACAAACCCCCTTAGAGTCCCCTGAGAAATTATAGGCCGGCGATAAACCCACAACTAAAATCGACCTTGTCATATATCTGGACGTTTATTTGGAGTCACGATAAAACAAGCACTACAGAGCTATCGACGAAAATGCCAAATGATAATTTAACAAAAACAAGAAAAAATAGGATGTCTTTCTGTGTACCTGCTCCAAAAAGGGGAAAATGAGCTGGGCCATTTCAATTCATTTCGTGAAACAACACAATTTATTTCTCTGGGCAATTATTAATTTGCCTGAAATCCTTGCTCCACCACAGCTGATGAGATTAAGGTCCATCAAGATACAATGGTCATTTCACAACTACATTCACATCAGCTGTACCCTTCAGTAAATCATTATGGCTTATTGATTCAACCTAAGCTAAACAGCTGGATCAGATGTCCTGGGATAAACACACAGCAATTACAAATAGATTCTGAAAAATCCATCAGATGACTCGTTGCGGCTAAATGGCTTTAGAGTTGAAATGCATCCTGCTGACAAGAAAAAGCAGAAGACAGTTTTATGTCCAGCTAACAGTCAACAAAGTATAAACACCACAGGCAAACATGATAAACTAATAACTGAGTTGGATTGAAGGGCTGACCCTGGCCAGTGTTTTTTTTTTGTTTTTTTTTACATAACAGCTAGACCAGAGTAAGCTCCCATCATCTCCCTCCTGTTTAAACATCTAGCTCCTTGTGTGCTCCACATATGGTAAAGCAATTAATAAATCATCTTTAGAGAGCCTAATTCCAATCATAACATGTTAGATGTCAGCAGCTCTTCTCATGAGGTGACTGGGGGGGGAGCTTTACAAGGGAAAATCCACCCTAACAATAGAATCCACATATGTTATTCCCATGACCTTGAGCCTTTTAGGAGCCCAGGCTAACCACGGTTCTAAAGTGTCTCACTTTAGTTATACTGTGTACAGTTTTAGGGTTAACATATGTGGATTCCGTTTTTGGGTGGATTTTTACCTGAGCTGCTTCAGCAAATAACTCTTTCCACAAAATTCTGCATTAAACAACTATTACCCAAAGGGGAGTTAAATATCAGGAGAGATCAGTCTACATATCAAGTTTGTGTATCAAGTATCAACCCCACCATGGCTAGCCAACCCTGGGGCATGTGAAGAATTAACATTCAATTAATCATCCTCCAATTAATCACAGGAACGATGTATTATTAAGAGAAATGAGGTGGAACAGAGTTTCAATTTATGAATCTCAAACAGTGTATCAAATATCACCACAATCCAACAACCCAAGGAGATGTGGGGAGTTCACATTCTTCATTCATGGCCCAAGATATAGAGTCGTCTTTGCGTACAGAGAAACAAAATAGCTTAGTTAATTTCAGGAAGGATGCATTATTATGTAACAAGGAAGTGGAGTTGTGGGATGAAGGAAACAGAGTACCTGCTGTGCTGTAAGCTCCTCTGTAGTGTTGAGCTGCAGTCTATCAAGATTCTCTGACAGCAGGGAGGCTTATTGTTTCACCATGATTAAAACCACAAGGGCTAAATGCCTCTGCCCTTTTCTTATTCTGATTGCTCGCGGAAACAATTTGTAACTTTTCATTACGTCTACTCCTGTAACACCGCAGCAATTCCCAGAGAAGATGCTATTCATGTACTTACAAGCTCTATTTCAATATGGAGTGTCGGAGTGGGGGCACCGAGGGTTGAATTTCAACAAAATACAGTACCAGCACCTAGTTACCAACGTCTTGTTTTCACTTCACAAGAGAAATATTTGGATAAGAAAGAGCTTGAGTCTGACTCAGTATATGTTTCTAACTAACTAATGTAGCCCAACAATGAGATGCCTTATACAAATAGGTCTAACACTAAACACTCCAACAGACACAATTTCAGGCCAGATGTGCTGACCACTTAACATTTCAACAGCCAACACACTGTGTGTGAATGTATGTATGTGTGTTGTCAGTTAATTCTAAAACCCAGCCCATGCTTTGTTTACAGTCATTTACAAACACCTGTGTGGTAGACAAAATGACAAAAATGCAGACAGTATGACTAAGAAAGAAAAAAGACTACAAGAAAAGCGTGAAAAACTTAACAGAAAGGCATCCAGACAGCTAGCCAGGCAGAAAAAACAGCTTCACAGACAGAAAAACAAAAAGTTAGACAGCAAGGCGGAGGACCAGTCACAGAGATAGACAGCTGGCGGATAGGAAGCCATGCACATTGATGGCCAGTGTACTCCAGTCAGTTGAGTGTTGCTGACAAGCTACAGCCTGATTTAGCTTTGTGTGCGGCGTTGGAGCCAAGGTGACTGTTTACCGACGACCCCTAATGAGAGAATATACTGTTGAGATGCGAGTAAGCAAAGATGCTGCGGTATGGAAAAGCCATTAACGCAGATTGGATGAAACACGGAACAGAGGGAAAACCAGGAGGAAAAGGCGGCGTGACCTTTCAGCTGTGAGCTTTTAAAGCGAGCAAGGAAAGAACCCTAATGGCCTTTTTTTAGACTCTGAAATGTCAAAGGAGCATTTTTCCTATCAAAACACTTGACATGGGGGAACGTCATACACATGCAATGTTATTTACAGCTACAGGATGACTTCACCCAAAACAGGGATTCATCACTCCTGTTGGGAACACATTTCCCAGGGACTTAAAAAAAAAAGAAGAAAAAAAGACAAACAACCACTTGCTTATTTCCCCTGACTCGTCACTGCGATGCTTTGGCAGAGAATGTTTCAACCGTTAAAGTGTTTAGAGGACCTGGAACCTAAACACTGTGAGAGTCAAACAGTAGAGACTGGGAAGACTTTTTAATGTATTTATTTATTCTCTTTTTAAACTCTGTCACTAATTCAGTTACATTAAGCTAGCCAAGACGTTCCTTTGGATCACATTAATTAAATATCTATAGGGGAACATGAGAGAGAGGAGGTGGGCTATTAGGTTCATAAATACACCATATGAGTAGTAAATGAAAACCATTTCTGCAGTCAGGGAGGCTCTGTGTTGTGTCATGGACAGCTCCTAAACAGAGTGACTGCTTAAGCCATCCTCCCAGGTAGGAGTGTAACAGTCCATGAGTACTGTACAGTATGTATGAGTGTGTGTGTGTGTGCTTGGTGTTTCAGGTAGTTTCATGATCACTACACAATATCCCTGAGGTCCACCAAACAGATTCCCCACACTGATGAAAATACCATTACAAGGGCTTTTTGCACTGCGTTTGTACACTTGATGAATTGTCAGTAACTTAATTCCTCCCTCACCTGTCCTGTAACCGTCAACAATAAGCTAAAAGATTATGGATACTGTTGATGTGCTTCACAGTGTGTTCCTGACACTAAAACAACCAGTCACATTCGTGACAACGTCCGGAACTGCATCTGTCCTCCCTCATCTCAGTTTCTCCAATCTGTCCATCTCCGTCCAAAGGGTTCAGAGTTTCCTAATTAGAGACAGCATTGATTTGGACAATTCTGGAAAGGATCTAAGGAGGGACCACTGCAATGCTACATGAATGTGTGAGAGTGTCTGTGTCACCAGGTGTGTACATGTATAAACCTGCCTGTCTGTATGTACATGNCATGTGTATGTGCACTGAATGTGTTTGTTCTGAACAGGGGGGTCCCAGAAAGTGGAAAACTGGCATAAAGGAAAGCTCCATACAGCCAAGCCACTCATCTATTCTGGGCATCCAGAGCCCACAGTAAAACTACCAGAGGGAAACAGAGGAGGACATGCCTGGATATGTGGTGTCCTCTGAGAAACGGGTTCACTCAGGTGTCAGCAAGCTGTAGTGTGTTATGTAACAACATAGTAACATTGGATTCATTGCATAGAAACAAGGTTAAATACAGTAAATTGTTGTTATTCCACTATTTAAAGATCCTTAAACATAGAAACAGTGGCAGTTATTGTAAATATCAAGGGAGAAGTAAATGTCATTCCAGTTTTCATTTGTATATTAATCTTTACACAAAACACATCTGAAAACAAACACTGAGAGAAGATCTTTTACTGAACCTGAGGCCAACCCTGTTCCCTTTAGGTGTGTAAACCTCTCTGCTGCACAGATTTAATGTCATGTTATTGCATGAGGTGCAATGTCACAGGAATATCTTTAATACTATATCTGTGGCACAGCTTGGGGTTGGTAAACCTACCTGTCACTGTTTTGGTTTTGACCGGGCTGCTGGCATAGTCTGAGGCCTGATTGGAGGGCTGTTTGGCCAGCGGCGTGCTCCCTACCGACACCTCGTCATCTCTCCTCTTGGCCAGAGGAACTGAACTTGGAGTCTGCAATGACATCACAGCATGACTGAGCATCTATGAGGCCATGAGAAAGGAAATATAATGTTTTATTGTAACATGAATGTATTTCCATTAAATATGCATTCATTCAGTTCTTAAACTCACATTATTTGAATTATTATTCAATTATTATTCTGTATTGTTCTGTGTTAGTGAGGCCATGACCCGGAGATGGCTTTAGACAGTTTTAAAGATCTGGGTTAATCAGGAGACACAATGCATAATGCAAATGCAAGACAGAAAGGGAGGCAGAGAAAGAAAGAGAAAAGAAAAATGCAGTGGAACACAACAGGAGCCTCCAAGACCAACAAGGACTAGTGACAGCTCCCTGTTTTTTTTGAGCTGTCTCCCATACTGGTGGCAGGCCAAACACACACACACACACACACAGCAGCCAGTGTTGTATATCCTTCACACTGGCTGCAGTTCAACTCATAACATCTGTTTACCCCCGTACAGTAACAACCTCCAGAGTAAGGGGTTGGTGCAATTAACTCCCTTTCTCTTTGTCTGTCACACACACATGCATGCCGACAGCCCTTCCAAACTGCAGGAGGCATGAAACAGAGCAACTTGTTGAAAAAAAAAAAACATTTAAAGTACTACAATATGATACTTTCTTGTACTATATATATTTATGTGCCTTTATGGGGTGAACCTGGGCTATATCCCCAGCAATAAGACTGAGCATGTCTGCATGTGTGTATGTGTGAGTGTGTGTAGTGTGGGCACAGAGCATTCAATGTCCATAACCATCACCATGACCCCTGTCAAATAAATAGAGAGAGACTGGATGGAAGACAGGGAGCAGAGCACATGGAAAAAGGTAGCTGGGAAAGAGACGGCATAGGAGAGGGAGGGAGGGAGGGAGGGAGACATTTACATTCGCTTCAGGCTCTTATCCGGAGTGACATGGAATGAGTACATCAGTGGAATATGCTGCAGGTTCTTCATTAATACAAATTACAAGTTAACCATGTAAAACGTCAACATGGTCAAATGTTGACACAAAGGCCCAGGAAGAGAAATTGACAGAATTTGTCTAAGAATGTGACAGAGGATCAGGTACCTGTTGCTGTTGCCTGCTGCTCCCTCTGTGAGGTTGGTACAACAGCCATGTACAGAAGACTGGGTCCACGTTGACAGCTATGCCCTGGACACTGACCAGCAGGACAGCACCTGCACAACACATAAACACATACAGAAAAAGAACAAATCAGAGATTTAATAGTGCAACTCTGAAAACAAAGAAAATCAAAACCATGATCAATGAGCAGTTTTTCCAATAATAAAAAAACTAATAGCAAATGATATACTGTACATCTGCCTTGCCTTTACAAAATCAAAATCACTGTTCGCAAACACAGACCAGTTGTTTGAAGGCAATCAGAAGTGGTTTGACAACACTAAACTTCAGTGATCAACACAATTCAATAGGATCCAGATCAAGAGATGCACAGAATGATTGACTAACGTGGAAACTATCTGAACTCAGATAGACAAAAATGTTCCGATGCTGTTGCTGCAATTATTTCTACAAAGTAGGAGGCACATCGATACGGATCACTGAAATCAATGTAAGGTAATAACCAACGAGTGAAAGTGACTTAGGGCTCAGATCTGCTCAGATTGAGTGTCAGGTTCTTCCACTCCCGTGCAGTTTACACTGTGTCCTAATGACCTGCTGGTGGGTATCGAGCCTGCTTGTTGGAGCGCAGCAAGGAGCACAGTTTGTTTCAATTGCGCTGTTCAAAGTGGTATCACACTAAGCCAAGAATAACATTTTCTTTTGATAAATTTCTATGAAACTCGAGACCTTCTCTGGGTTTTGGTTTACTCTTAAATAATAATCTTTACCAACAATAAGCGGGCCCTGAGGTAATGCATTAGGATCCTATCAATAATGATTCCCATGCCGGCAGGATTAGCGCAGGGTCTCTGGCGTGCCGTGGAATGTCCCAGCATGACGATAGGAGGATGTTTCAGCTCTAGAAGGACTTTCAGCAGTTTAATGGAGCTTTGGACAAGACCCCAGTCTTCTGTTTCAGGCCCTGAGGCAAAGCCGTGTGTGTGTGTGTGTGTAAGTGTGAATGTGTAAATGTGTGTGTGCATTTCACCTCCAACAAAGCCTGATTGCTTGTTGCTTTGCCTAACATTTTAGTGTCTCTAAAGCATGGACAAAGCACAATTATAAACTCTCCCTCGACAGACAGACAGACAGACAGACAGACAGACAGACAGACACACACACACACACACACACACACACACACACACACACACAACTCACAGAGACACACACACACACATATTTCTGTTACACCAGCTCTTTAGCTTGGCAGGAACTACTCCCTCCTCCATTATTCCCTGTGAACAATGCAAATAAAACGGCTCTAATTTGCTCCACTTTTACAACGTTCAGTGATTTGTGGCCTGTGAGCCTGCGTGTGTGTTTGCAGTGCAAAGTTAATGTGTATGACTGGAAGCATGAACAATGTGAAATGTGTGTGTGTCAGTACTGTGTGTGATGTTATATAGTGTATGCATGTATCAGTAGTGCCTGTGTGTGTCTGATCATTATTCACCAGGTGTACCTTAATCCTGAGCTATGGTTTATTACTGGCACAGAATCCTTTCTGGGGAAACTTTCTCATTGGATCAAGTCAAAGTGACTCACATTTCTCCCTCTATTGATTCATCTATCTTTCTACTTTCTTCACTTTCCATCACTTTCATCCTTCTGTCTCTTCACTATTTCCCTATCCATCGACACATCCAAACTTCCTTGTCTCCCTAACAACAGCCTTACTGGCATTTCTTCCCTGCCTTACCTAATTCTTCAGTTATATCCTTCATCTCTTCCTCTCCATTACAATCTGTCTCTTCTCCCTCCAGGTCCCTCTGTCACTTCACCTTCTTCCAACCTTCCTTGCCCCCACCCCCCCATCCTTTTTCACCCCCCTTTCCCTTCCTTCTGAAACCATACCTCCACCCTTCCTCGTCATCCTACATCCACCTCTCTCCCCCTCCTCCTGATGAGGAATCATAACCTCAGCCCTGTGGCTTGAACTCCTATACCACAGTGTGGCTGCTTAATAGGCTTTGGCTGTGGCTGTAGTGCTGGGGCCCGACTTCAAGTGGTTTCATCATAGCCCAGAACAGCCTGAGCAGTATAGGACCCAAAAGGCTGGGAATGGGCTGAGTAGTGAGTATGTATTCAATAAATTGACCCTAAATTGTGGTCTACGGGATGCACTGAGCACGACAAAGCACATTCAGCAGAAATGAGTCATAGCACAATAAATCATATAACTTAGTAGATGGATTGTTTATTTAACAGTTATTACAGAGATAAATGAGCAAATAAAAAGATATAAAATGCCTAATTGCAGATCACTCTCTCAAGCAGAGCAGCTTAGCTGTGGTCTTTGCACAGCATCAATATGCATTAAAGCCAATGTAGCCTTGAGGCACACTATACTGTCACCAGCTATTTCCATTCTAAACTCGAGGTGGAACAGTCACAAAGAAAAAAGAAAGTGGTCACTTTGGGGGAGATACCCAGTTTCATCTTAGAATATCTTATGAAAAGTTGTGTGGATGCTCTGCGGTGCCAGAGTCAGTGCAGAAAGTCTTTTCATTGCCATAAACAAATACAATAAACAAAAACCCACACATGTAAGTTTCCATTACAACAAAATGGTCTCATCGTCAGATGAATGGAGCTGACTTGCTGAATGCATTAAAGTCTAGTAAGTTGGTCGCTTAAATAACTAAGTAAGCTGAAGTAACTGGCAGTGTATCAGCAGTGTTTTAAGTGTCGTGCCAGCAGCTGTCTTCTTATTGTGGCTGTGTGTCATGTCTGTTTGGCTTCTGCCAGTGACAGCCATGACCATTTTGATAAATCACAACACCACTCAAAAAGCTCTCTTTCTGAGATTAACAGAGCAAACAATCTTTTCTCTCTCTCTGCCAGTTTGACAGTGACACAGAAACAAAATATGTTTTGACCTGGCTTTTGACGCTTTGAAGACCAAGGCTTTACCATCCACACTGTGTTTTCTTGTTTCATCACTGTGTTGACATAACTGCAGGAGAGTGACACCTCCTTTGAAGCGCGCAGCACCATGAAACGGCCTGGCATGCTTAGGGGGCGACCTCGGCAGCAGGCTAACTGTTGTTTTTCTCTGCTCTAACAGGGTGGCATATGGGTAATTACAGAAAGTGATGACAATGATAACAGAGGTGTTTTTCTTACTTCCTAAATGATTCCTCGAGAAAACACCAGAAAACTGCTCAGTGGCCTAGACTCTGAAAATACACACAACCGCAGAATGTACGTGCAGGCATCTGTGAAGACACACTTACCTTGACTCACCCACAGTGGACCTATTAATGTCAAAGGTGTTTTTTTTTCTTCAGTGGCTTAAGATCAGTGGAGTTAAAAGAGAGCACGGGGCTGCTGGTGTTGTTTTACGGCTGTCTGACATCAGGCTGCTCACAGCCTGAGGCTAAAGTAGAGCATTAGACCAGACTGAGAGAAGGCCTCTAACCTTTAAGCTCTGTCTAGGTCCTTCTGTCAGTCTCAGCCCCAGTAATCTATCAGCCACACATCTTTCTGTCTTCATATTGTCTTTTTATCAGGTTACGTGGTTTATACATTGACATTTTTGAATGCAAAATCTGCTTTTGTTCAGTCACTGCAAGCATGAAATTCAATAAACTGGGAGCGGTTAGGTCAGTGCAAGTTCAAAACCAAGTCCCAAAGTGGAGACCAAAACCCTGATTGGGGTTACAGAGGGCACAACCTCCCAACTACAGGGCCACGACCCCACCATCAGAGTTACAGACAGGCAAAGAGAGGTGGGAGGTGCTCACTATCCACCCCCCAGGTAGACGGAGGGGGGAGGATTCATGTTCAAGCCAGCTAATCGCCCCCTCAGAATCGCTTCATTGTTGGACGTGAGGCAGCGCTGGGACCCTGAGTCCAGCTTCTCCAACAGAAAATAAATAAATATAGCCCAGCCCGCGTCAGCCAGATGACTTCTGACAGGTTTGGTTAATTTCGAAGCCAAGTAGCAAAACAAAACATTACGCCAGCGTGCGGGGCCTACGCTGCCTTTAATTGCTTTTCCGATGAGCTCATGACTCGAAGGTGTCCTGGAGCGAGCCATGCAGCCCGACAGGTGTTCTACTGGTGTGTGTGTCGGTGTGAGTGTCTGTGACTATGAATGTGTGTGTGTGTGTGTGTGAGAGAGAGAGCTGGAGCTGTTGACACCACTGAAAAGGGACTCAGCTGTGTGTGGGTGGGTGCAAGGAACAGTGTGTGCAGTATATGTTACGTGTGTGTGTGTGTGTGAGTGTGTATGATAGAAGCGTGTACATGTGTCTTTGTGAACAAAAGGAAGTGTTTTTATTTGTATTCGTTTGTGTGTGCGCTGTAGGACAGACACTGACTCATGAAGCCACACACCTTCTTGCTCACACACACCACTCTCTGACACACATTAACTGCAGTGCTGTTCCCCTGCCGTGCTGTGACCCAGCGGCCCGGGGGCAATGCCGCCGCAGGAGCCCAGAGGCTCAGGAAGGACACAGGCAGGTTTGACTGGAAACAGATCGTGGTCTACGGAAAGCCTGCTCTCACTCTGGGCTCATACAACTCTCTGCACTGGATGCCGGCATATATGTGCGTCTGTGTATGTGTGTGTGGTTTTTAAGAGAATATAAGCGTATATGCGTAAGTGTGTGCGTGTCTTTCAACATGGCCCAACTGCGGTAGCCTGCAGCTGACAGGCTAGACCCACCTCGTAAAGGTTGACTATGGCTGTGGGTACAGTAACAGTAACAGGCAGGAAGAAAGCTGGAGAGTGATTCAGCCAGCGAGGCAGTCAGTGAAAGGCACACAGAGAGAAAGATGGAGTGACAGAAGCAGAGAAACACTAAAAAATGCACTGGAACATAGAAGCACAGTCACATTCAGAGAGAGAGAAAAAATAAAGAAAGACAAAGACAGACGGAGCAGACAGAGATACAGCGCCTAAACAGAGACAACATAAAACAGTGAGTGATGAGAAAGTATTTTTTAAGAAGTCATTTTCCTAATCTACATGATAAGTGAGTAGGCCTCAAAATTTGGCCATGGATCTGTATGATTTATGGGATGACTACAGTAAGTCTCCATACATGTCCTGTGAACCGGATATATCACATACAGCCAAGTCTGGATAAGCAGTAAAAGTAAGTGTGTGTGTGTGTGTGTGTGTGTGTGTGTGTGTGTGTGTGTGTGTGTGTACATTACATGCATGTCTGAAAGCTCCATGTACATACACATACACCCACTACAAAATTCAAAACTGTACTATATAACTATATAACTATATAACTATAGAGCATGTATGCGTGTGTGTATACAGTACAGAATGCGTGCATGTCAACACGTGTACACGGATGGTTATGTATGCAGTGAGCACAGGGCTGCATCTCATCCACAGAGAGAGATATATCCCTGTTCCCATCAAGGCTGAGGCTCCTTCTTTCCCATCTGCTGGGTTTGGTGACTCATGGTTGTTAGCTGTGAACTTGACACATGTCTTAGGCTAATGTTCAACTCCAGAAAAGAACACTGACCATGCTGCAGTGCTGTTGTCTGGAGAGCTTAGGGTGGTGCTTGACTCAACAGTAGCAACACTTTCCCAGTGTATGTATGGCTGCGCGTGTCACTATGCCAATGTGTACATGTTACATTTAAAGATAGATATAATAAAATAGATATTTCTTATTTGATTTCAGTAATAGTAAGATATACCTCAAGCTGAGTAAGACCTGAATTAAGACCAGCACAGCCAAACAAAGTTTCAAAGTAGTGCCTCTGAACACCAATTGTTTTTGTTTTTGTCTATAATGTGAACAAAGTCTACAGTGGTGTCTTAAATTGCATAAAAATAGAACACACACTAAATATCTGACCATGGAAGAATTGACTTATGCACATCCCTAGTGTGTACTGTAGACCAGTAGTGAGGCCAGATGAGGGGTTTGAATCAGCAGAGCAGCCTCTCTGTCGAGCTCCATATGTTGATAAGTCCTTAGCCATACACAGCACCCTTCTAGTTGATTCTTCGCCTTCATAAATCCACATCAAATCTCATGGTGTTGAAAAGACAACCAGACACTGCACAAATGGTGCCTGTGCCCCTGCTGAAACCCAAGCAGCCCTGATTTGGACTATTCCAGCTGTTATCTCTCTTCCTATCCTCTCTCTCCTACACCATTTCTCTGATATGCCCACAGATATATACTCTCTTTCTGTCTCCCTCACTTCAAATCACACCGCAGGAAAATGCATAAAGTCACGACCAAATGTGACCTGGCCCTTGTCAGCAAGATAGCTAACCTTCTTAATGAGAGACAAAACAGACTTGGTCCTGATTGCATTAATGTATCATTACTGTATCCATCATGGACATACAGTGCACTGTGTGAACTCTAAATGAGCTCCAGTGTAATGTAAGAGGAACAGGAGAGACACTTCTGAGCTCATTAAAATAAACAGACTTCTGCTTCTGCTGCTGCTTTCCCACAGACAGTTTCAGTTTTGCATAGTTACCTTGAAAACTCCTTATCGCTGCTATCATTCAGCTGGCTCATGGGCTTTCTCTACAGTTCAAGCTGAGTTCTCTCAGTGAGTCATGAGGAGAGGGGGAGTCAAGCAATTTAATGTCTGTCATTAGCTGGGGTTCCTGCCAAGTATTTGTATATGAATTAGATTGTAGCAAATAGAAAAGCTTAATGCAAATGGCAAAATTTGAAGTTTGAAGTTTGATATTGTTGATAATATTTCTTATACTCTTCAGGTTAAAAATGTCCAAAACAGAGTTATGCAATTAAAGGAGGAAATACTTTGTCAAATAAATCATGGCGTAGGTCTGTCTTCATACAAATATTAACAACTTGAAGAAGACTGGAAGCTGTTTGTATGCCAAAAATATAAATATTTAGAGAAGCTTTTGATGCACACAAATCAAAGCGAAGGGAATATGTAATGTTCTGTAACATTCAGAGAGGCAGGAAACCTCAAGCATGCTGTCTGGAAAAGAACACTCAGCTTGAAATGTACTGTGATTCTTATTTTGACTTTTTGTGTACTTTTGTTTATTTGATCGCATTAAAAGCTTGAAATACTTGCAAGGAGCTTCCATTCTTCTTTATTTTGTTTTTCTCTCTTGGTCACCTTGGAAATTCCACCTGTATTTGATGTGGATTCGGAAAACTGATCCAATACAATTGCACAACATTTTAAAAGTGGCTTTGGAGGTTCTAAAATCTTTGTTAAACATCAATCCATTATGTCCCACACAAATGACATATTGGTTATTACTTCTGTGCAGAAGTGACGTGCCGTGGTTACATGACAATTGAATGGTGTTTTACTATGAGGTGTTTTCGTCTTCATCATTAGACAGCACAGAATATGGCTAAAATCTGATAGGAGACAAAAGAATTTGCCACCAACAAATAAAACAAATAACATTTACTTGTATACTTGTATTTTCCCTTCTATACTTTTTTTTTATAACTTCTCCAAAATATCCTGTCGTCTGCAGTTGCCTCTCTTATTCTCCGTCTCCATCCACAAACTGACCGGTTTCATGATCCAGCTGTCTTTTGCAACAAACATCCAGATGGTGGGCGTCCAACCCCATCTTCTCCAGTGATCCTCTTCAGCTTTCTCCAAGCCTCAGATTTTTGGAGAGCATGCGGGACAATTGAGGACAAGATCCTGTCTTCAATTACCTTCAAGTCTCTCCACCTCTCTGCAGAATCTCTGTTCCCTCAGTCTTTCAGCTTGGCCTTTTGTCAGTTCAGTAGACTTAGTAATGATCTCAGTGACAGATCAAAGTCCTCTGGCTGAGATTTGGGGTCACTCAGGAAGCTGGGAATGCTGCACTGAAGAATTTGATGTTTGCACGGCAATATGCAATGGATCCTCTCCTTTGGTCTGCCTTTCTATGTGCTGTATCTATCTGTCTACCGGCCTGGCTGTCATCCAGTCAAGTGGTCTGAGTATATCTGTCAGGCAATTTGTCTATTTGGCCGATGAGTGAAGTCAAGTTCATTTTAAATACTCTTTCCATTTTGGCAACATCTTAGGTGATAAGCGGTCACTGATGAGGCATTTTTGCACTGTGCTCCTCAGAGATCAATAAAAGAGCATGGCCAACATTAAAATGTTTTTTTTCCTTGGATGTTCAGTTCATTACTGCTCATGTTAGCTACCGGGTTCTTATATTTATTCCAAAGAAAACGTTGTTGCTGCTGCCAGAAATGGGGGGGAAAAAAACAGAGTACTCCAGAGGATTTCTTACAAGGAAAACCTACACAACACCAAGCGCTGAGAAAAGTTCTTGTAAAAACCTTCAGGATCCATAGAGGGAATTTGTATTTTCTTATAACTAGTGAGAGTGTGTCAAAATAAATTCAATTAAAGTGAATGATTATGGTTGTAACAAACGTGTGTTTTCACAGAGGGAACATAGCAGCATGTTTGCCAGTAGATCAGTGCTTCACTCTGCTAGTGCAGTTGGTCTCTCTGCAAGTGTTATTCTTCAGAGGTGCCTGGCCATCAGTGTATATATACAGTATATATATTATATATTATATATACATACACACACACACACACACACACACACACACACTGTACACACACACACACACACACACACACATACTGTATATACATCTACTTGTACACTACTTACACAGAATTGTCTGTATAAGTACTGTGTGCATGTGTGAGAGAAAATAAGTCTGAGCATGTGTGTTTTTAGTCTCTATTAACCTCAATAACTATCACTGTGTGAATATACTATACTATACTATAGGATATGGAGAAAAGGAGACAAACGTGGCGAGATGTTTATACAAAATATCTAATATCTCTTAACCCCTTCTCCTTCGATCTATCTCTATTTTTCTCAGTTTCAGTCTCCGTGGGTCCCTCTCAATTCCCTCTCCCACTATCCACCTCATCCTCTTCTTGCTTGCCACAGTAGATTGAAGATTACTCCTCTTAAAGACGTAGCCTTAAGTGGTTGCACATTTGAACCATTTAGCAATTTGGTCTAATGGTTTCAGGATGAGCTATTTTAGCTGCAACGCAGGGACGAAGGGATAGAGGGATGGAATGGGTGTAAAGTACGATGAAACACTAGTTCTGATTGGCTGGATTTCCTTATCCGGGAAGGGGGTCACTGCAGTGTCAACGCTACGAGGGACAGGCTTAAACAGAGATAGGATGATTACAATTGCACAATTAGAATTCAGCGGATGGAGTAAAATATCCCAAGACATGTTAGCAAAGTAAGGAGGAAGATTATATAAGGCTGCTGTAGATTCATAAAGGTCTTGTGTTAGAGTAAGGTCATGGCTAAACTGATATAGTTTTTGGTGGATTAGAACGGACAGGGAGAGATTAATGCTCTGTCACTGGTGTGTCAATTAAAGCTTGGGTAGGTAATGTCTTTTAGAAGCACTTTTTGTTATATTTGTTGAAATTCTCTTTACATCCAGACAGCAATCAATAAATCAAATGCTCTGACAAAAAAAGGAAAAAAGTCCGGTGTCTGTGGCTGTCACAGGACTGTAATAAGCCCATCCAATGATTGGATGAGCTACCTGCCTGTCTACCTACGTACCTGCCCACCTGCGAGCACTCTGACCCGGCACTAACTGCGCATGACCGGAGTCTTCCACACGGCTAGGCAGCTAAAGCTAGCAAACCAGTTGCACAAGAATGTCAGAGAAAGAAAAGAAAGACAGAAGAAGAAAAAGCTACAACCAAAAAGAGGTTGGATAAAGCAACAGGTCAAACCAGAGTCAACATCTTATGGATTTTCAACGATGGCGAGAAGAACTGAGGGAGTTGAAGGGCCTGAAAAGTGACGCTGTGAGTACTAACAACAGCCATGTTCGTTGTTTACGTTCATTATGATGATGTTCGGTGTTTTCAAACGTGAATGAGACATGAGGTCGTTGGACACGGTTAGCGATGACTACGATGCACTGCGCTCCTCTATCCACCGCTCTCTCGTGGACTCGTCCTCAGCAGTATTCAGGCAGTGCGCGTTCATGTGTTTTGGGGGGAGTGGCTTTGGGGGGAGACCTGAAGAGGGGG